>LPNX011210921.1:22165-114665 GCA_001517045.1 Pseudotsuga menziesii | reverse complement strand
GGGTTGGCCATATCATCATCATCATCATCATCAGTTATGCTCATTGTGTCATCGTCGGTATAACTTTCATCAGTATTGTGTGCTACATCATCTGATTCAACTGTTTCTTGGAGTACATCTTCTGTTGGATCATCATCATCACTTAACTCATGTTTATCATGCTCTTCGTCATCGTATCCTTCTTCCAGAGAACCCTCTTATTTATCATCGTCTAGGTTATACTTTACCAACCTTCCCTTGGATCATGTCTCACAACAAATGACCAGACTACTTTACCTAGAACCTCTAAGTAAAATACTTGTTCACATTGGCTTGGAAGAACATAGGGCTTTGTTCATGGATCAAACAACCTTGTGTTTACCATGGTAAATCCATTATCATGTTCAATAATAGTTCTATCAAGATCACATTGATTCAATCGTAACCTATACCATTTGACAAAAAATAGAACTACCTTGAAGGATTTAAAGTCACACTGAATAATATCTTCCAAATACCCATTGTATCAATTTTCTGAGACTTCTGGATGTCTGTCACTTCTAGATGAAACATTGGTAACCTCAAAGATAGCATATATCCCAGAATCTGATGTTTTCTTTGTTTCATCCAATTTTTTGATATCTACCTCCATTGCAGACCATAGCCTTATGGTGTTTTACTTGCAATAATCAATACAAAAAAAGATTACACAAACATTCAATCCTTATGCAGCAATACATGGAAAAGAACAACATGTACGTCAAAACGTAATTTGTAAAATAAAAGATTTAGAGGGATTGATTAATTATATGCTTTCCATTTTATCTTTTAAACCATATGCCAAATCGATTTCCCTTTTTGTTATATTTCTATCTCCATTGCATTGTGATGATTTTACCAATGAAGCCACACCTTCCCATGATATTCCATGACCCGATTGTTCGTATCATTCAATCCATACCTTCATACAGTCAATATTGTTTGTGATGTATAAATGAATTGCGTCCCATTCTCGACCAACTATTTGATGACAATAACCATTAAAATGAAAGAAAGGTGTAAATCTCCTGAACAAAGTATATGCTCTTAATTGAAGCAATTATAACTAGAAAATACAATTAGAATATGAACGATATAATAAACATCCACTAGCTAATAATTACCTTTCAGCTTCCTCAATCTACCTTTCCTCTTCAATTTCTCCCCTTCAAATTTGTTATTAGAGTCTGGATCACAAATGCGATGTAAATTGACCTTTGATGCTAAAATACGAAGATATTCACTAACATACAACATGTTTTGGTATACCATATATCCTTCCATCATATAACCCTCAGCATGTGCTCGTTGTCTCACCAAACCCTTCAGAAATTAGATGACATCTTTCATTGCATGGTTGCTTTCTTGAATGTGTTTGCAATCTTTCACAACTTTATCTTTCTCCCTCCTTAGCTCCAGTAGTCACCATAAGGTTTCAGTAACATTCTTTCCAATATGCATTGTATCAAACAAATGAGCAATTTGTAGGTGCTCATAGTAGGGAAACCTACTAAATTGAATAGGATAACTTTTCATTCCTCGTGGAATCCCATTAATTCCTTCATGATCACGATGGACATCATGAATATTAGTTTATAAATAAATTACATCATAAATCAAATATGGCCACTACAGTAAACAACTCACAATAAAAATTAAAATACATAACAATTCATATACAATGATCCATATGTACCATGATGACGATTTCTATTGTATTGCATCTTCCAAAGGTGAGGTGTCATTCTCTGTGGTTTTAATGCAATCTCCTTCTTCCCATTGAAAATATTTTTTCAGTTGTTCTATACCTATGATTCTTAGAGAAGAAATGCCTATACTCATCAAACACCTCCTTTCTTAATCTTTTTGAATGGCGAGATTTTATCTTAGGACCACAAACTGGACATGCAAATTTACCATTTGTCTTAAGACCTACAATATTTAGATATGGAATATCTATGTCAAATATATTCATATATAAACTATTCTAACTACTCCATATAATTAAGTGCAATTAAAGTGGAACTTAAAATTACAAACCACAAAATGAAGTTAACCCAGGGGTGTCGTGTATTGTCCATACAACCATTGCATGGAATTGAAATTTCCTTTGTCGTATTGGTCTAGATATGTCATACATAGTGATTCCATTCCATAACTTCAGTAGCTCATCTATAAGAGGTTCGATGTATACATCCATATCTTTGACTTGGAACTTACCTGATTTGTTTGAATTACATATAAAATATATCATTATGAGAACCATTAAGATATATAAACCATGCACAAGAGTAAAATAATAGATATATATATGAAATTAGGAAACATAATATGACAAATGAGATGCCACAACTACATTATAAATAAAATAGTTGTAGATAAAAAACATGGAATAATCATCGACAGCATTATGTGCTCCCTCTTTATTGACAACCATGGAGTAATGTTATTGTCGATAACAAAAATAGGCCACGCCGTCTAAATGGATTTCATTTGTGCAAATGGATTAACACCATCTGCTACCAAAGAAATCCTAAGTTTATGTGGTTCTTCTTTAAAGTGAGGCCACTTTTCCTCCATATCTCTAAAAGCATAACCATCTGCAAGCATTCGGATAACATCATCTTGACTTATGTTCCTAGCATGGTAATCCATAAATTGCGCTATGTTTTTGCACCTAAACAGTCGTTGCAAACGTGGAATGATGGGAATCTAACAAAGAAGCTTATGAGGCACCTTTTTTGTTACTTTATCTGTACGATATTTACTTACATGGAATTCTGAACATTCTGTTGCAAATTCATGCTGATTATAATATATAACATGGTCATCGAGGCATGCATGAACTGCTTCATAATGCATTCCAATCTCTTTCATGATGGAAGATAAATCTCGATATGTGCAAGGTAAAATATTTGATGGTGGTAACAAAAATTCAGCTATCAAGCTACAAAAAAAAATTTAAAAATAGTTAATGTAATAAATAAATAATATTAACGAAGAACACTTCATCCGTACGATGATCAATAATGAGTTAACAATAGAATTATTAGAAGAATACAGATAAACTTTATCACGATCCTATATATGTGATGGATTATTTTACATACCTTAGCATCCGTGTGATTGCAATGTTTGAAAGACCATTCATAACCTCCAAGTTCATCATCAACAATACAGCAAAGAGAAGATTTGTTTTGGAGCCTTCATAAAGGGGTTCATATGCCTTATCGAGAAGAGGTATATCGTGAACATCATCAAAGTCATCATCATTTTCATTATCAACGTCATCGTCATCATCCATTATAACATTAAATGAATCATGGATCAATGTATTTGTACCATCATCTTCAATTACATTATCAGTATGATCATCTTGTTCAATATGATCATTCACTTGTTCTCCATTAAACATACACGCTCCATGATCCTGATCCTGAACTTGTTCTGAAAGCACTTCCTCTGGACGATATGTTGTAGGGTGTCTTTCCTTTAATATAAATACATGGAAACATTAATAGATATACATTAATATATGAAAAATAAAAATAATACATACAATTACCAAAACAAAGAATATAATAAACTTTATAATGTTAAACCTACAAATGGACGGTATTCATTCCCCCCCTTAGCATGTCCATGTTCCTTGCAATGTTCTGTGGCTGTTGAGATCAATATTATTCTCTTCTTAAATCCCCTGCATTAAGTACACAGACAATAACATTTCCCATCACCCCTTTGTTTCGCTGCATCCCATTGTCTAGCAAGCAATTGTCGCTTGTCTTCGTTTGGATACAGAATATTTCTATTTGATATTTTGTCACAAACTTCGTGAATGAATATAACTAGTTGTCTTAAAAATTCAAGTTCCACACATCAAAATTTTGTCAAATGGAGAGAAGTCAAAGAATAAAAAAATCCCAACAAACTATCTGTCGAAGAAAAAAAAAATTCCCACAACCGCCCGTTGAAGAATAAAACAATTCTTGAAAACGTCCATCAAGGAACAAATAATTTCACAAATCGTTCATTGCTTCTACAACAAACATGTCGAAATGTTTAAAAAAAATAAAATTATAATGGCCTGGTATCAGATATTCGACGCCTTGAACATAGTTACCGTTGAAAATATGGGACCAAAAAATTCAAATCTTTCAAATCTGAATTATTTTTTTTTAAACCTACGACATACCGTCGGATATCTGACACTATTGTGTCAAAAAAATGACACTCCTAGGTCAGATATTCGATCCCCTAGTGCATCGAAAAACCAATGCCTTATGTGTCGGATATTCAACACTACTATTAAACTTTCCTGATCATTGTTCTTCTCAATGATTGTTATCAAACACATTTGTACGAAATATCGGATGTCGTCAGATTCTGACATCGGATTTCGGGTTCAAATCCTATTGTGACGGGATTCGTTTTTGAGAGGCTTCTATGAAACAATAGTATTCTAGGTGAAGGATATTGATGGATGCACATGTGCTATTATGACTGAAGCTTATACTAAAGTTGGAATTCTAGCAATGAAACTCTTTCATCAAATCTAATCGCAATTTGCAGGTTTCAAACTTGAGGAATACACCTTAGACTACAACATTCTCCTAGCTCACACTAAATTGGAATCTCTGGGAAAGTGCGTGAAGATCCATAAAGGCATAGTTAGAGGTGGGTTTCTACTTGATGTTATTGCAGGGAATACCCTTGTAAACTATGTTCCCTTCAAAAGCTGGAAATACAATTATTCAAAAGGGGGAAACAAGTATGGTAGAGAAATACATGATTCAACTAACATACCGTCAGGGCCTTCAAACAATGAATATAGTGAAAGATACGCTATACATATAAAACATTAATCAAGTACTCAAATGAACCTAAAGGATCGATTAAAAGAGTCACAGTAGCTGTATAGGTCATTTTTTTATTGAAAGTCAAAATACATAACTACAACAATATCCTTATTAATTTCTCTGAGGTGCGATGTATAAAGGGAGATTCGATGGTATATTTGGCCAGGAGTCATTTATTTTCTTGTTGAGAATGGTACAATGTTTATATCTATACTCATTGCTAAAAAATATTGTGACAAGTAGGCTCCAATCTTGTAGAGCAGTCAGATATTATGCTAGGATACGTTCTACATATTCATGTTGTTTGAGTTACCCAACTTAGTTCCTTGTTCTTCTTACATTCATGTAGAGTGTAGACCCAATATTGCAACTTAAATAGGAATATTTTCTAAGGGAACTGGATTTTCCACGATTGACAACTAAAATTCTTTTAAAAAATACACCTCATGAAGCTAAGCTAGGAAAGGCATATTACGAAGTTAGATGTTTGGAAGCTTGATTAGGAAATCGATCTCTACAATATGCATTCATTGCAACTTTTTTGGAGTCATTCCTCATTATAGTAGAGTCATATTTTCATCCTGCTTTTATGTATTAAGCTCTCTCACATCTTTGCTTGTGATCTATGTCAATTCTTATTCCAATTCGCAGCTTAAATTTGTATATGTTGAAGATGAATTTAAGGTTTTATTTGGTAATGTTGTGTATATGCTGAATACACAAGATAGGGAGTTTCAGATTGAAGGATTTTGATCCATGCAAAATAAACTTGCATTTATACCTATATTGTAAATGCGGGTTAGTTTTGCAAATGTTATGTTTCTAAAATTCCTTGAATGTGCTTAGTTCAAGGAATTTAATTTATGTTGGATTCATTTTGCATGCCTAGAAAATCACCTTTCCTTGTCTTATAAATTTTTTGGATTCCTTTCTCATGATTAGGACCCATATTTGTTTTCCTTCAAATTTTGCCCACCTTTCATTCTAGGATTTTGAGATTCCAACGGAAAGGCTTTTGGTCTCAAATGTTTACTTTGTTTGACTCTAGTTAGTTGTCATTATATTTAACAAAGGATTTGTGTTCTGTACTAATTTTAAATTTAGACTTTATCACTTCACTAAATGTAAAAAGTTGTTGCTTAGTAACAGTGGACAACTAGCTATAGGCTAGTTGCTTAGATGTTTTGCATGCACCTAAAATTCTATAAAATGAGGTATGTCTTCGATTTTAGATGGTATTATAATTGGCACTATGTAAACAAATTCATAGTTTTGGAACATCACAAATTTCTAATATAGACACAGAAATATCACATTTGATTTACCGTAATCTCTATGCTAGGATCAAAATCTCTCATCATGCTCTTTACACAAGATCATTCTCTTTACACAACGTCGTGAGGGTGAGAAAATTTGATTGTGATATCCTTGTGTCGTTCTAGTAATAAAAAGTTGCACAAACCTTGTTGAATTTTTTACCCCATTAAATGTAGGTCTAGTTTACGACATCGGCTGGAGCCCTCAAAGTGACTTATACTCGCAACAAAGAAGTTACATGTTATCTATGTCCTTATTGTCTATAGTGGATACACACATTTTATAACCAGCTTTTCACACATGGAAGGGCATTTTTACTAAGATATAATACAACACTATCTCTTTATAAAATCGTGCTTCATTTACTCTTTATTTTTCGAACTTGTATTATAGTGCATTGTTAAGGTGTGTATATAATCTAATATCAAACATGTGTAACTAGTGCGTAGGGTTGGTGTCATCTCTATGTTTATTTTTTTAAACAAATGCATATTTCAAGATAATTTATTGAGTAGTTTTATTATACCTGTTATAGTTTACTGAAACTCTTCAATTTGATGATTTTTCAATCTTGGCAGTGCAGGGACCTAAGGCAACACCTTTGTGTGTAGTAAATTGGAAACCACAAGAAATCTATTTAATTGGTTCCTTTTGGGATTTATTGACTTCTAATTTAAAACCTAAAAAACTAGGTTGGGAGGTGGAAATTTGTGTTTTGTCTCCAATTCAAATCTTTCTTGGTGGGAGCCATCTTAGATTATCATATGCTCCCCACTCATTGTATATTCCCATATACATATAATACATGTGTTATTCTTGTATTTGTATCTAGAAGAGATGCCACATGTATATGGAGATCCATATAAAATTAATTTAAATTTTTGTGGGACAAAAATTTCATGAATTTTATTGGAATATTGATTGCATATACACCCTATGATACATTGTTAATCCACACCGGCGTGATTCATTACTT
Organism: Pseudotsuga menziesii; assembly: GCA_001517045.1. Lineage (NCBI taxonomy): Eukaryota > Viridiplantae > Streptophyta > Pinopsida > Pinales > Pinaceae > Pseudotsuga > Pseudotsuga menziesii. The sequence continues at coordinate 107,495 of LPNX011210921.1, read as the reverse complement.
GTGTTATATATAAATGGTATTTATCTTTCTATAATTGTAGGGTGCGATAATTGAGTTAAACAATCCTCCCCAAACACTAGCTAATGCTATAGTTATATTTATTTTATTAGAATTACTTGAAGCTATTAATTTTCCCAGTTTCCCTTTTCATGAGGTGTTCTTGTGCTACGTGGAGTGAGAGATGAGCAAGCCAATCCTATTTTGATTTGCTCTTGCAACAATAACAATATACACATCTATGACTTGCCATCGCAAGGATACATGCTCTCATGTTCATGGTGTTGGTTAGATAATTGTTTTCATACGTCACAAATTTTTTTTAAATAATTTAATGTCCCTTATTGAAATTTTATTAAATGACCAATTTTTTCACTTTTTCCCCAATTTCGACCTTAACTAGTTTTGATGTCTAGACCTCCGAATTGACCCAAATGCTCCCAAATTTTCTCAATAGGTACATGAATGATATTGGAACTTAAATATGATGTTCAGGGATGTTTTATGACCCCCCAATTACTTCTGAAAACTTTTTTAATGTTCTGTTCAAAGTAGGAGTCTTTACTAGCAAATTGGGGCTCCAATTCCCCTTGGGTAATTGCCAAAAATGGATTCTCAAATGGTCCCAAAGTCACTCAAATTTATGAACAGAGGAATGTGATGTGTGGGGGGAATTTTTAAGGTCTCATATCCATCATGGATCAGTTTGCACAGGCTGTTATGTCTCTCTCCCAAACAGCTCCCAAATCACAATTTCGAACCTTGGGAAAAAGGCACCAAATCTTCTCCCAATGGAATTAAAATGAGTAAAATGGATTCCAGTGATTAATTAATGAACATGAAATTGTAATACACATTAATTAAATTCAATTCATCATACCTTTATTAGAGATACATTATTCCATTCGAAATAATCAGCATTATCATAGCATACATCAATGTAGTGGGGAAATGGTCATTGTTTCCTCATTAATAATCACTTTTCCTTACAACCATTTGATATTTCGACCTGAAAATTTCTCAGAATGAATAAAATATAATTTTTATATTATTAAAATCATTAATGTACAATGAAAATCTCTCCCAATTTGAAATCATTAGCATTACAATGGTGCACAACAAGATAGTGGGGAAATGGCACTATTTCTTCATTGTTTAACTTTTTTACATAAAATATTTTGGATTTTTGAACTGAGAGTCTTATGAACTTGAAATAAATATAATTTAAATCATAAAATAAAATAATGGAGCATTATAATATTCCCCAAAGATATCAATATCTCACCCAAAGCGCAATCCCTCCATGAGCAAGAATATGCCATAAAAACTAGAAATGGTTGAGAGAAAGTGTTGCAATAGAAGAATCCACAAGATTACATGTAGCTTACACCTGTAAAAAATAATCCATTAAATATCCATGAAATACCTGATTGGCCTCTCCAAACACCAACTTGGATGGGAACCTTTCACCCTAGAAATTGGCTAAGGCGAGAAAACTAGTCATCCACTAGCTCTCATAATTCACAAATGACAATTTCTCAAATGATCAAAAGATATTATCTTGGTTGATTCTTGTATTTTATAAAAATATGTATCCTTATAATTTTCCTAATCCATCCACAAAATCAATCCAATTCGAATTTGGGTGTGTGCTCATGATTTTCCATGTGTCCTCCCTTTGCTAGCCTTCCATCTTCCCCCAATTCGAGTAGAAACCCATTGAGCTTCCCCAAATCACATGATATCTCTCTTGGATTATATATTTGTACCTAACATGTCATATATGTCATATTTCAGAATTCATATCTTATTTTTGTCATAGGTTTCATAGCATCTTCATCATTGTTGTCATAGAGCTAGGGAATCTAGTCCAAGTGTCTCACTAGCTCCAAAATGACTCTTCCTCTCCCATGTAAGTTACATTTCTTCCCAAATTAGACCTATTATGCATATTTCCAAGTTTATTATCCTTATAACTCATCCAAGAACCTTTATTATTCCCATTTATTCAAAATTGCAAGAGGAGGATGCCATGTGGCACAAAATTTCTAGCTTGTGTGGGCCCCATAGTCTCCATGTGTCTCCATGCTCCATTGCCACTTCAATTTTATCTTGTATTTATTTTTTAGGATACTTTATTAAACATGATATTCCATTCTAATGTTCAAACATCATTCATTTTCCCCCTTATTCCAAATCCCAAAGCTTCCACCCCCAACCTAGGAAACTAGTAATTTTCCTCCTTGGCAATTATTTGACCCTTAGCATCAATTTGAAAAACTCTAATTAATATGGAAAATGTGATTAGGAAATTTTGACCCAATGCAAAATTTGGGACATGAAAAATCCTCCCTTCCCAATATTGTTTGTCCTCAATCAATTTCAAACATGGGTGTTGAAGAACCTACTTTCTATATGATTCTTTGAAGTTGCCACTGAGTTTCCCAACTTTGAGTCTTTGAGATTCCATGAAGATTTGAGAGAGGATACACCATGATTACTGATGCACTACTCTAATTAAAATCAATTTTTTAAGTGGGGAATCCATCTCCCATACTTCTTGTTTCCCGAAAAAATTTGAAATCAATGGGACTAAAAACTATCCCAGGGTCCCATTGCTTGTATTGCACTCCAACAATTAAGAGTGCTCTCCAACCCATACCATTAGGAAAGAGAATTATGGGATCCCATTTATTTTATGCATTCTTCAAAACATCATGAGTACATAATATATATCATCAAAGTACATAACAACATAGTAAAAATATACATCAAGGAGGTGCCTCATCAAAAAATCATGAAAGTGCTTATACCTCCAAGTAAGTAGACCACCATTTGCCAAGTGCATACAAGCTTCAAACGACCAATCAAATCTGCTCCAATGACATAGGTGAGGATCCCATGTCCTATAATTCTGCTCCAAAAGGATTTGATATGCATCAAAATATTAAATTGAGAACATAGATCTATGAATCAACACACAACTCACAAAATAGATCACACAATTTACTCAGCAATTGAAGAATGAAACAGTGCAAAAATGGCTTGCAACTGTGAATGCTTTCATTAATAAAAAATAATTAGATAGTTAATTACAATGAATTACAATGGCTAGATAGCCATATGCAATTCAAATCCATGTGAGGAAATTCGAATTGGTTGGACTCTACTTGACTGAATGGTTAATTGACCTTGTCTAAATCATTATCAGAGTTCATCGGAGTTAAAAATCCAAAATCAAGTGTATAATTCAGTGTTGACTAGTCTAACTGACTGAGGTAGGTGAGTAAATATGCCTCACCTGCATGCAATCATGCAATCCTAGCGCTAACTGAATAAAACTTATTGTAGGGAACTAGAACTTAATGTAACTGACTCATAACTGAGCTTGACTAGTCACCAACTGAACTCAAATGATGGAGGTTGGTATCGACACTCCCAGTGGCTCCTAATTTGTAGGAATTGATCTAGGAGGCTCCTAAACTAATGCATGCAAGTGAAATCAGTGGAATTTTGCCTCAATTAGTGTTGCCCACACTTTAGTAACTAGTGCATGTGCCCAATTAGGCCAAGTGGACCCAATTGGGATAGTGACTAAAAATAGAATTAAAGGACTCCCGATTTAGACATGACTCCTGATTTAGACATAATGGACAAATTGGACAAGGGAGGATTATAATCCTAACACCCCCCCTGAGTGATAACTTGGACAATTTTTGGGCCCTGGTAACTAAGACCATAGGTCACCCATTATAGCAAGTAAAGTAACTGCTCAACACAAGGAGCTCGAGAGAAAACCACATGGGAAAAAATCCCCTCTCTAACTAAGTAGGTAAAATCAAGATTCAAGTTTGGAAAAATTGAAAATGTGTTGCTGCAATATCTGTGATGTAGCAGAGCAGCATGCATGATGTTCTGTGCACAGGTATCATGGGGCCTGGCTTGAATACTTTTCCATCTTCTCCCACAATGATGATGGAAGGAAGGAGGAATGTAACCTTTTCCTCTTGCTAGATGAAGAGGTGTATGATCCACTCTAATCTTTTGAATGTAGTGAGACTGATCCCTTTCCATGTAGCATCTTATAGGAATTCTATTGCATCTCTCTGAAGGAGGTAATATTGCATGACATAGTGCAAGGGTCTTTCCATTTTGAGGGTTAGATGGATTTCCAGGCATCTTCGTAGATTCCAGTTTGGAAGTAGGTATTGGATCTAGATCAGAATCACCCTGAATCTCAATCTCATAAACTGATACAGCTAGATCCGCAATACTAGTGGAAACTGCAAAAGAAGTAGATGAAATTTTTTTACCTTCCCTTACAAGTGGTTGCTGACAGTGCACTGGTTCTGAAAATGGCATGAAGTGTGAGAACTCATATGCCTTGGAGGCATGATTCACAGCACTCTTCGCTATGATGTTCCCAGTGGAGATATCTGTGATCTCCACTGAGTCAGGACCAGATATGACTCGCTTTGGAGAGCTAATATGATTCATTTGGTATACAGATAACATATTTGTAGCTAAGGAGGGAAAAAAATCACATCTTTGAACTTTCCATGTTCAAGCTTGATAGAGCCCTTCCCTTTGGCTTGAAATTTACTGTTATTTCCCATCTGAATTCTAGGACCATCAAAAGATTGCAAAGAAGAGAATGATTCTATGGATGCAACCATATGATTGGAAGCTCTAGAATCAATGAGGAAGGAATGTATTGTTGAGCAGCTATCCTTCAGTGCATGGCATGTCTCTTCATGTTCTTCAGTTTCTTCTTTATTATCAGCCTTCCTTGCACTAGAAGGTACGGTAATGTTACGTTTATTTATAATAAGAGCCATCTCATCAATTTTTATTCTCATACAGGAGCTTTGTGGATGAAATCCCATTCCACAGTAAGAGCAAAGTGTCTTTCCTTTGCCATTCTTCTTGCTTCTCTTCGAACCTGAAGGCTCATTTGACTGCTCTTTCTCTATAGGAGACTCATCATTTTTCTTCCCTTTATCATTCGCTACCTTAGGTCCTCCTGCAACCAGTGCTCGATCTATGGAAGATCGAATGATCCTCATTTGGATCAACTTGTCATGCTCCTGAGTGAGAGATTCAATGAAGGAGTTAAGAGTAGGCATCTTCTAGTTTGGAGTAGAGAGCTTCACATAATGAAATGTTGATACAAATATTGAATATTCTGCACCAAGTTTGGGGAGAATGGAAAGGATGAGTTGATCATCCTCCTTCTCAAACTTGCACAGCTTCAATTGGAAAACTAGATGCTTGAATTGTGTGAAGAAGTCATTTAGTGTTTCAAAATTGGTTGGATGAAGAGAAATCAGCTCATTCTCTAGCTGATAGATCCTTGGATCATCCTACTTGTTAAATAAGGAAGCAAGATTATCCCAAACCTCCTTGGGAGTCTTCAATCTATTGATGTGGAAGAGAAGATCTCAATAGATTGAGAGGAACAAGCATTTGTATGCTTCATCAATCCTGTTCCAATACTTTTTTTTATCAACATAATGAATTGGCTCTGTCTCTGTCTCCATTGTGAGTCTAAAGAGTCTTTTGGAGCGTAGTTGCATCTCCATGTCCTCCTTCCACTGATGGTAGTTGAAAGGAGTGAGAAGGTCCATTGGAGGAGCCATTTAGAATTCAAAGGAGAGTACTGATTTGTTGTAGCGAATGCAGTGAAGGAGACTAAGCTGCTTGTAGTGAATGTAGTGAAGAGGACTGATAAACCTGTAAATTGCACAATCAAACGAACAAAATAAGGTCGACAGTCTACACTTTTTGAATTTCCTTCACACCTAGCATAGTTAATCAAGCAAGCCTGATCAACAATTTCTTAACTTGGGATATTAAGTGGTAAATTCTCCGCTTCTAGTGCACTACTAGAAGGAGAAATTTTTCTCAAAACATTTTTTGATCCAATTATGGATCTATAGTAGGAGAAGTGCCTTTTTTTGTCGAGGCATTGATACCATATTAAATTGATCACGTAGATCTATGAATCAAAACACAACTTACAAAATAGATCACACAATTTACTCAGCAATTGAAGAATGAAACAGTGAAAAAATGGCTTGCAACTGTGAATGATTTCATTAATCAAAAGTAATTAAATAATTAATTACAATGAAGTACAATGGATGAATAGCCACATGCAATTCGAATCCATGTGAGGAAATTCGAATTGGTTGGACTCTACTTGACTGAATGGTTAACTGGCCTTGTCTAAATCATTATTAGAGTTCATCAGAGTTCAAAATCCGAACTCAAGTGTCTAATTTAGTGTTGACTAGTCTAACTGACTGAGGTAGGTGAGTAAATGTACCTCACCTGCATGTAGCCATGAAATCCTAGCACTAACTGAATAGAACTGAGTGTAGGGAACTAGAAATGAATGTGACTAACTCCTAACTGAGCTTGACTAGTCACCAACTCAACTCAATTGATAGAGGTTGGTATCGGTACTTCCAGCAGCTCCTAATTTGTAGGGATTGATCTAGGAGGATCCTAAACTAATGCATGCAAGTGCTGTCAGTGGAAGTTGGCCTCAATTAGTGTTCCCCACACTTTAGTAACTGGTGCATGTGCCCCAATTAGGCCAAGTGGACCCAATTGTGCTAGTGAATAAAAATAGAATCAAAGGAGTCCCGATTTAGACATGAATCCTGATTTAGACATAATGACCAAATTGGATGAGGGAGGATTATAATCCTAACACAAAATATTCAGCCATGTATTCTTTCATCCAAGAAGTGAATGAAGAATCTCCACTAAAATTTGAACCAAATAATGAGCAACATAAACAAGGAGACTTCAAATGACTTAAATAAGTCTCACCCATACATCCATGAATGATAGAATCATAAAGATATAACAAAGTATGTGGCTGGAAACAAAAATTTTCTCCAATCATAAATCTATTCACCCCATTGTTGGATGAATTTCCTCCAACATCAAATGAAAAACCATGATTCTTCAAGTGACTCAAATGCATATCATAGGCGCATCCATGTAGATGTGAATCATTATAAAGTAACAAAGGATTCTACTGAAAATGTGAATAAGAGTGTGCTCCAACCATGTCATCATAAAACGTAAATCTAAGAGTTCCATACTCCTCATGAGACACCATAAAAAAGAACCCTTTCACCCATACTTCATTGAGACTAATGTTGCAAAACATGGGATTGTAGGATGTAGGAGAATGAACTAACTCACCCAAATGATCAAAAAGTGCAGAATTTTCATCATGGGAAGGATACACATGGGTAGTATCATGCATATCCTTCAAAAGTGTGAAAACTTTGTCATAGATTGGATCCAATGTAGAGGAATCATGCTCTTCTTTAAAAATTGCATAACCTTCAACAAGACACAACTCAAGTTCCTCTTCCACCACATCAAGTGTTTGGATCTATTCAAGTTCATCTTCAAACACACCAAGCACATTCAAATTTCCAAATTTATCATGATGCACCATGTCATGAGAATCCTCCAAACAATCTACCATTTGACAATCTAAAACATAGGAGGAAAAACAAATGTCTTGCAACTTTTCAAGAAGTTTCTCATTTTGAATTGTGAGCTTATGAATAACTTCATTATTCTTCAAGTAGGATTCATGTAACCATTCACTGATCTCAATGAAATTTTTTCTATCAAAAATCAAAGACATGAAATTACCTTTGATGTTGTACATTTCTCTTTGAATCTTCTCCGTGTCTTCAAGGAAGGATGGCTCCTCCAAGGAAGTAGCTCTCCAACAAGAATTTGATACCAATTATTGAGTTTCATGGAGTATGCTAAGGGCCTCTTGGATCTTATTTTCATTCATATTTAAATACCCTTCAATAAAATGAGGCTCTTGCAAATGAACTTCCTCATCTTCTTCCTTCTTGCTTGGACCAACTTCATGAAGCTCAAGTGGTGATGGGGATGTTGATCTTGTTTCTTCTTGAACTGATACAAGGCCTTCATTTTCATGTTTAATGGAATATTAACTTACAGAAACACTTTCAAAAGTGATCTCCATGTCACCAACATAGAGGTGTGATCACCCATCAGTAGGCACTCCTTCATAGTTCAAGCATCCATCAGTAGATGGTCTTTGTTTCATTTCCAAGGCAGAATGTGTCTCGAAATGATCTTTAATATTTTCAATAGAAACTTATTAATACTCATGTGATGTCTCTTAATATTTTTTAGGATCACTTGGGATTGAATTTTGATCCTCTTCATGTACTACATATTCTACTTCACCTATTTTAGAACTAGGTGGTTCATGGGTCTCTTCCTTTTGCTCCTTCAAGCAAGTTGATGCAATTTTCCCCTTGGTTTTTTTAAAATCAATACGTTTTTTACAAATTTGGATAGACAAAAATTTGAATCCTTTCATAATATTCTTCTTCATGTTTTCAAACATAGGTTCCATAATTTTTATAATCTCCTCACCATCATATCAGGTTCCCTTTTCATCCCTAGTCATAGTTTCCTCTTCAACAAAAGCACTTTTCGGTTTCAATATATAATGGTGGTCCCTAAATTATTTTCCTCATAAATACCAAACCACATCAGGTTCCACGATCATGCTCTGATACCACTGTAATGTCCCTTTTGGAAATTTTATTAAATGACCATTTTTTTCACTTTTTCCCCAATTTCGACCTTAACTAGTTTTGATGTCTAGACCTCCAAATTGACCCAAATGATCCCAAATTTTCTCAAAAGGTACATGACTGATATTAGAACCTAAATATGATTTTCAGGGATTTTTTATGACCCACTAATTACTTCTAAAAACTTTTTTAATGCTCTGTTCAAATTAGGAGTCTTTACTAGCAAATTGGGGCTCCAATTCCCCCTGGGTAATTGCCGGAAATGGATTCTCAAATGGTCACAAAGTCACTCAAATTTATGAAAAGAGGAAGGGTATGTGTGGGGGGTATTTTTAAGGTCTCATATGCATTGTGGTTCAGTTTATACAGGCTGTTATATCTCTCTCCCAAACAACTCCAAAATCACAATTCCGACCCTTGGGGAAAAGGCACCAAATCTTCTCCCAATGCAATTGAAATGAGTAAAATGGATTCTGATACTTAGGTACTGGATGAAACTTGTAATAAAAATTAATGAAATTCCATTAATCATACATTTATCAGAGATACATTCTTCCATTCAAAATAATCAGCATTATCATAGCATACATCAATGTAGTGGGGAAATGGTCATTGTTTGCTCATTAATATTCACTCTTCCTTACAACCATTTGATATTTAGACCTGAAAATTTCTGATAATTAAGAACATATAATTTTGAGATTATTAAAATCAGTAATGGACAATTAAAATATCTCCCAATTCGAAATCATTAGCATTACAATGGTGCACAACAATATAGTGGGGAAATGGCACTATTTCTTCATTATTTAACATTTTTACATTGAATATTTTGGCATTTCGACATGAGATCCTTCTGAACTTGAAATACAGAGAATTTAAATAATAACATAAAGTAATGGATCACTATAATCTTCCCCAAAGATATCAATAGCTCACCCAAAGCGCAATCCCTCCATAAGCAAGAATATGCCATAAAAACTGGAAATGGTTGAGAGAAAGTGCTGCAATAGAAGAATCCACAAGCTGCCTTGTAACTTACACCTAAAAATAAGACTCCATTAAAACTCCATGAAATTCCTGAGTGGCCTCTCCAAACACCAACTTGAATGGGAATCTTTCACCCTGGAAATTGGCTAAGGCAAGAAACTAGTCATCCACTAGCTCTCACAATTCACAAATGACAATTTCTCAAATGATCAAAAGATATTATCTTAGTTGATTCCTATATTTTATAAAAATCATTAGCCTTATAAGGTTCCTAATCCATACACAAACTCAATCCAATTCAAATTTGAGTGTGTGCTCATGATTTGTTATGTGTCCTTCCTTTCCTAGCCTTCCATCTTCCCCCAATTTGAGTAGGAACCCATTGAGATTCCCCAACTCACATGAGAGATCTCTTGGATTCTATATTTATACCTGAAATTTCATATATGTCAGATTTTAGACTTCATATCTTTTTTTTTCATAGGTGTCATAGCATCTTTATCATTGTTGTCATAGATCTAGGGAATCTAGTCCAAGTGTCTCACTAGCTCCAAAATGACTCTTCCTCTCCCATGTAAGTTACATTTCTTCCCAAATTAGACCTATGATGCATATGGCCAAGTGTATTAGCCTTCTAACTCATAAAATAGCCTTTAATATTCCCATGGATTCGAAATTGCAAGAGGAGGATGCCATGGGGCACAAAATTTCTAGCTTGTGTGGGCCCCATAGTCTCCATGTGTCTCCATGCTCCCTTGCGACTTCAATTTTTTCGTGTATTTATTTATTTAGCTCATTTGTTAAATATTTATGCCATTCTAATGTTCAAACATCATTCATTGTCCCCCTTATTCCAAATCCCAAAGCTTCCACCCCCAACCTAGGAAACTAGTAATTTTCCTCCTTGGCAATTATTTGACCCTTGGCATCAATTTCAAAAACTATAATGAATATGGAAAATTTGATTAGGTCATTGTGACCCAATGAAAAATTTGGGACATGAAAAATAACCTTCCATAGATCCAAATTTATAGTCACTTGAAATAGTAAAAGAAAATAATCTTTTAAATAGGTGCTTGAAAACTCTCAAGGCAGAACAAGGGGACAATAATTTGTAATCCTCGAGTTTTCTTCCCTTTCAATTCGCGAGTTCTATTGATCAATAGGGGAGTTGTTGTATATCTCAATTTTCACTCATTGTGGACCCTATACTATGCAAAAGCTTCAAAATATGAAAGTATAGGGGAACGTACACTAAAATACTACAAAACGGAAATGTTTTTTTTTTGTTTTTTCAAGAATGGAAACATCTTGAATTTTGGAATGTGTCTAGGTTATTTTCAGGGTCATGTTATCTCTGCCATTTTAAAAGTATTTCAAGGACCATGAAACCTTGTCATGCACTCATTCTTGGTGTTTACAATGTTATTTTTGAAAATTGTGTAGAAAATGTCCATCTTGTTGTGATTTTTGAACGAGGTAGAGTATTTTTGACAAATGAGGTGCAATCATTTCATATTGGAACCGGTGAATTATTTGCAATGGTGATGGAAAGGGTGAATTTAAAGCATGGGAATGGGAAACATACACATCATGAGAGGCTGAGAATATGTGTAAAAATAAGCCTCCATTTGAAATGCTATTGTGGTTACCCATTCATGTAAAAGTGACACTTGCTCATGTATCCCACATGTTCAACTCCTCATTGTACTCGCGTCTCAACATACTCTTGGTACAACCTCTCTACTACGGCCCTATCGGATAAATATGGAATACTTTGACCTCGATATAGCTATCCTTAGAGCAATAACTTGTTTTTGTTGGAACACAGGTACATCTAGGTAACGATTAGATTACATGTTATAGCCCTAAGCAATTTTTTTATTACATTACTTATCCCTAGGTGATGTTTTTCTTGCTAAAATGTTTTATTCTAATCACATGTATCACGTGCTTTTGTTTGTTAATTGATATCAAGCCACTAATTTCAGTACATTTTATAGCCATGGTGATTTTTTTTACTTTCCATTCCAGTCGATCGCATTATTTTTTTGTGTTTTTTTCTTAAAGTATATCTTGGAATGCATTTGGGCTACCTGAGGGTCATTTTCTACCCTTTTTAAAATATTTCTATAAAATATTTCATTGACTCATTTATGGAGTTCAGGTTGTTAGTGTTGAAATTGGCACAAAGACCACCAATCATCTTGTGCATAAATGTTCCAATATTAACATTTGTAGGTTTTGTCTCATGTACAAAGAGATAGGTAGAGTATTATGAAGGAACAAGGTGTGAGCATTTTAGATTGGACCCAATGATTTGTTTTTCATTGATGATTGGAATGGGTGAACTTGAAGTACAGAAATTGAATCTAATTTTGATAAAATTGTGTAAGCAAAAACAATGCCAAACAATATCAAAAAACATAAGAATTAAGGTGTCTCACACGTACACGGGGATTTAACCCAAAATCCCAAAAATGGGAAAACCAATATTCCTGCTAGATTCTCCTCTCTCTATATCATTGCATCATCTTTTCCACTTACAATACAATATTATAGCATAAAAAATCCTTATCCATTAAACTGTATTAGATTACGACCCCAATTCATTGACCGCGGTTAGTTTACAGTGTGCCACAAAACCACGGGTCGAAAACACCAAGGAGAGCATAAGTATAACCAACTACACTTTACTACTACAAAATTCTGACAATAAAATGAACATAAGTAGCTTGACAACAAGAAATACTTATTTAAATTTAACTGGATCTAAACACATCATTCGAAAGAAATAAAGCATGAAATTCCACAGATTTCACCTCATATTTTGACCAAGTCACAAGCTCACAATGCAATCACAGACTAGCCTCCAAATCCTTCAATATTTATTAACAAAATATCAACAACATAAGTACGAAGGGAAGAGTTTCAATGCCTCATCTCAAATGAGGAAAAAACCTTGCTTTTATAGCAAAAATGGAGTTCAAACCCCAAGGGGGAAAATTTGCCCAAGTGTTGGAAATTTTTTAGAATATTAGGGGTGATATAGAATGAAATAAAGGTGTTATGAGACACTTCTTATAAGGTAGGTCATCTCCTCCCCTTTCTATGACACATATACAACAAGAGGTGAGCTATATCATGGATAAATCTGCCCCTTTATGGAGAAATTTCCCCCCTCATGGATTTGATTGGATCCATTCCATTGATGACTGAAGATGCTCCTCTATGCTCATAAATTCCCCATGTAAAATCCTCAACAACCCTGACACCTTAGAGACAAGTCCCAGACAAGCTACCTTTGATTTAGGAATTTGATTTTCTCCAATTTTCCCATTTATTTGACCCTCTAAGTCATTTTGGAGAGAAAATCAAAATTAATAATTGAAAATTACTAATTTGACTCTCAAAAGTGGGTGTAGAAGTTTAGTGGAGGATCTGGGTCCAAAAACGAGCATCCCCATGACCAAATTGTCTCCCTAAGCCCAATTTTATGACCTTTTCATCTTTTACAATTAAAATACACCTTATCGATGATTTTATTAAAAATCTAAAAAAATAAAAATTCTATGAAAAACTTAGAGCATGTCCATGAAACTTTGGGACTATGACTAGCATGGTATAATACATAGACCTTAGGCTTGAATAACCTTTTAAGACATAATCACCTATTTTACCATCCCGGCTTAGGAGGATTTTGAGTGAAAAAATAGAAAATTATATGTCGCTTAAAAAAATGTCATATAATCAATGAGGGAAAAAACACTCAAGGATGATGACCTTGATGACCAAGTCCTAATAATACCAGTCCTTTTACAAAAATAAACCATCATGCTATGCCATTTATTACAATTCCCCTGAGAGGGTATGACCAAGACAAAAAGGGACAACCACTGGCCTTGATGAAACCACAGAACTCCCTGAGCACAGAGTAAGAACAATTGATTTCTTCTGATCCTTAGTGGCTCATTTGAAAAACATCGTAAATACAACTTAGTGGATAACAAGCGGGATCATTACCAGAGAAAGGGTGTGCTTGCAGCGGTTGCATTTTCATGGATCCTAACAGTAATGACCCAGATTTCTTGCACTCGGCTCCTCATGATACACAGTGCTTGCACTCAGATCGTCATAATACATAGTAGCTTCGAGCTGGAATGGATTAACACTAACATGTGCCCAATCTGTCGTCCCCGTATTTGGGCGAATGTTGATTTTCTCCAGTATTGGGTCGACATATGCCCGTCGGCCAGTTCACGTGGTCAACAAAAGGGCTGTCCGATTTTAGGATATTGCATTTAAACACTCATCCACGTTTCAAACAATTTCATCAACATTTCAAAGAATTTGCAAAAGAGGGCCTTTAAGCATTTTATTTAAAAGGTGAAGTAGATCCAAACATGGTAAACGAAACGAAAGGGCCTTTAAGCGTTTTATTTAAAAACTAAAGTTTATTTATAATAAAAAGTAAAGCAGATTGGGCATGGTTGAAAATGCTAAAAGTGCTTTTTATCGCTATGACTGGGTTTAAAGCGGTAAAAAAAAGTGATTAATGGATCTAGTCACTTTTGAGGAGTTCTGAAAATTGTAAATTGCAATTGTGTTTTGATTACTGTGAGTTTTCAATTTTGAAAATGTGTTTTTTATTTATTTTATTTCTTTTATTTTTATTTTTTTATTGTTGTACATTTGCACTTTGTAGAGCTATTGCTAGTATATATAAATATAAAATTAATCGTCGTGATTTTATATATGTAGTGCGAAGATAGCGGTATCATATGGTATGTTGGCAAGTGGTGCAATAGTTATGTTGGTGTTATGGTAATAGTCCGAGTTTACATTTTGACATGTAGAAGAAATTGATTACCCGTATGAGATTGTCAAGTTTGGCATCATTAACTCAATATTGAAATAGTTATGTTGGTGTTATGGTAATAAACTCAGTTTACATTTTGAAAGGTAGAAAAAATTGATGACCACCATGAGATTGTCAAGTTTGACATCATTAACTCAATAAGTAAATTATTAAAACAACTAATCAAAGAGTATGGATTAGTTTATCTTAAGATAGCAAGAGTATGGATTACTTTATCTTAAGATAGCAAGAAAGTGTAATCATGGGGATTTGATATGTTTTCTTTTGTATTATAAAATAAATTTATATTTGAATTTAGCATTTAAAAAACATATCCTATGCCAATGTAGCTCATTTTAAATAGTTAGGTGGATTATTCATCGTATGACCAATGATAAGGTATTATATATGTTCAACCACAACGTTGGACAAAGCATCCTCCATGGGTTACACAAACCTTTGTTCATAGATTGGATCAAGGGGCTAAACAAGTTACCTATATGAACATCAAATAGTATGTATTATTCTCTTAAATTGAAGACAACGTCATTGTTAAAATCCAAACCAATATCTAGCAGTCTATTGTATGGAATATATTTGTGGAGAAAAAAGATAATTTATAGTCGTGTAAAAATTCCAAAATTTCAAAAAAAAATCGTGTTTTACACATTCAAATTTAACATACATACCCCATACAAATCAACCATAATGTTCTCTAATTTATAAATTGGATATTTAGATAAACACAGACACTATTCCGGACCTCCTAACATTCCTAATGATTTTTTTACTGCATTATACATCAATGTTAATTCATCGTTTCACTCGATGAAATAGAATCTCTTACTACATTGGACATCGATCTTAATTCATCCTCTTCACTCAATGACATGGATCTTAATTCATCCTCTTCACTCAACATAACATTAGGAACACTTTTAGGCGAATATTTTTAGCAAGTGTCATGCTTTTTAAATCACCATGCAATATTTTTAAATCTCGATTCCATTAAATTTCAAATAGTTAAGCAAAACCTATATCAAAAAAAACATGCATTTTAATATTGAAAATGTTAATATCAGCACTTCAAAATTGAATTCTGAAATTTTCAATATTGGTTTTCAAAACTAAGAATGTTTATTCGAGAGTGTGAGTTTTAATAATTAAAAACCCAAAAATGCAAATTCCAACTGTAAATGTGTTAATTGTATACTCCAAAAATGAGAATTTTGATTCCAAAAGTCTGATTTTCTATTATGAAATTATGGATTTCGAAATATAAAAAAGTAATTTTATATTTCAATATTAAAGCGAAATTGCAAATTGCATTCAACGTGAGAAAGCACAATAAAATAAAATAAAACAAAACAAACTTTTTTGTGTGGAGAAGGCACATAATCACTCCCCTACATAATATTTTGGCTTCCTTTTCAATGGTCATAATGCTCGCTAAAAAAAGTAAGTACCTTTTTTACCTAAGAAGAGGACAACCATATTTGCAACAACATCATTATTCTCTATTAGAAAGAAATTTCCATGATACCAATATTTATAGTCGAAGGATTCAATATGTTAAACTCTATCCAAATTCTTAAGTGACATTGGATCACCCAATACTTCCACTAAATTTTTAGGATCAATTCCTTCTTTGCAATTAGAAATCCTACAAACTGCCAGAGGGTAAATGAGGCCACTATATAAGTGTTAAGCTTGCAAGTTCGTTGAACTTTTTATTTAGAGAAGATGCCACATTCCTCTTAGATTTGTTCAAACATTTGAAATCCAGTGGTTAAAACTGCAATGATTGATTTAGAGAAAATGCCGCATTCCTCTCAGATTTGTTCAAACATTTGAAATCCAGTGGTTAAAAATCCAATGGAGCGTGATCCTAACTTCAAGTATTTAAATAAAACTCAGTCTTCATTTTCAGTGATTCATGTAGTTGAATGCTCTTTGTGTGCAATTGAAACTACCCCACGAGGATATCATCGAGGCCTTGTGCATGATGAATGAGGCCAACCATGGCCAACATTATCTACACGGTTAGTGGAAGCACATGTCTTTGAATGGAATAAATGAAATTTCGAACCATGCAAAAATATGATGGGAACCATAGAATTTCGTATTAAACCGTCGGCCTTCCCAAATTTGCTCAATATTGAATAAAATTTTAAAGAACCCTTATTGAAATCTATAGATTGCAATCAATTGTTAGACAAAAATCATTTTAAAATTTGCTCCAAATCAAATCGTTGTGCATTCAAATCTATGTGCAATATTTCCAATCTCTTTTCCTTTAACGTAGATCATTCTTGTGTTCATGTCTCACTCAATTCGAATCATTCCATCCATGTGCATTCAAATCATTGCTTAATAGTTTTACCTCACATGCAAATCCTCTTTAATGAAATCCTCCAAAGGAAATGCTTGATCATTTATCTCACGTGTAAATCATCGTTAATCGGTACCTCCAAAGTCCATGCAATTTAAAATTTTGTGAAAGGAGATGCACTTGTGCTACTTTTATAACACTTGCAAGTCGATGGAGGAGAGCCAAAATTACACTACAAAGTTACACTAAACTCGAGATTCCAGCAATGAAAATATTTCATCAAATCTAATCACAATTTGTATGTTTCAAACTTGGGGAATATACCCTGGAAAAGTGTGTTAGATTTTTATCATTCAAGCTAGCATTATCTTAGGATCTTTAACTAAGAGAATAACAAGCACAAAAATCAAACACAAGACACAATAGACACAAATATTTTCCTCAGGGAAACCATAAAGGAGAATACCCCGCAACTTCCTCAGAGATAGAATCAACACCAAAAGAAAAGCCCCAAAACACTAAGATGATCTCCCGACAGTAGCAGTCTCTCTCTCTCTTGTCCTAGAAACTTGTTCTTTCTCAGTTATGTGCTACAACTGAGTGTGAGTGAATGTGTGATAAATAAAGAGACTCACTCTCTATTTATACTGATTCTTGACTTGACAATAATTCACTGGGGCCGACTTCTCTAGGATAGTCTAATAACCCTAGGGCCCCACAACTGCGGGGACTTTAACCCTTGATCAATAGGAAGGGTTACCCTCTATGATTTTACATGACTTGTTTACATTATTGAATCTCTCGATAGGAACATTGGGGCATGACATGACTCAATTACATTACAGATGCTTCCCAAAATAAACATCGGGGCACAATACATAAGATATACAAGTGAATACATTCCGAAGTTACAAATACATCAACACTCCTCTTAACTAGGAAGGTATTCTCTCGACACAATTTATCAGCACATGTATTCTTCTCTGTATCCACTGGATCATCATCGAGTTCTCGTCATCTTCATCTTCAAGTCATCTTCATCTTTAAGTCGTTTTTATCTTCAAGTCATGTTCATCTTCAAGTCATCTTCATTACTGGATCTAGATCATCACTCGATCTGGATCATCACTATTGGATCATCATCACTGGATCTGGATCATCACTCGATCTGGATCGTCACTACTGGATCATCATCACTGGATCTGGATCATCACTCAATCTAGATCATCAGTGTTGGATCATCATCATTGGATCTGGATCATCACTCGATCTGGATCATCATTGGGTCATCATCACTAGTGCTATCTCTCGGAGTCTTCTCGTCATAGGAAGTTCTACAGAGCCATCCCTTTTTCATGTTGTTTGTAGGCCTAGCCTCCATGTAGGTCTTCTTCAATAGTTATATCTGACCCTAAGTTAGAATGGCCTTCCCAGCACTTACATCTGACCAAGAGAGGAACACATCCAACAACCATGTCAGAAAGGCATGCCTAGCACTCACATCTGACCATGGTAGGAACACATCCAAGAACCATGTCAAAAAGGCCCAGCACTCACATCCAAGAACCATACAAGAAAATCCCGGCACTCACATCCGATCATGGGAGGAACACATCCAAGAACCATATCAGAAAGGCTCAGCACTTATATCTGACCATGGGAGGAACACATCCAAGAACCATGTTAGAAGGGCTCATCACTTATATCTAACCATGGGAGGAACACATCCAAGAACCATGTCAGAAGGGCTCAGTACTTATATCCATCAATGTGGGGAACACATCCTGCATCCATGCTAGAAGGGATCAACACTTATATCCAGCCATGTGGGGAACACATCCCGCATCCATGCTAGAAGGGCTCAGCACTTATATCTGATCATGCAGGAACACATCCCACAGTCTCTTCAGAATGGCTCTGCACTTATATCTGATCATGTGGGAACACATCCCATAGTCACATTAGAATGGCTCTGCACTTACATCTGATCATGTGGGAACACATCCCACAGTCACATCAGAATGGCTCTGCACTTACATCTGATCATGTGGGAACACATCCCACAGTCACATTTGAATGGCTCTGCACTTACATCTGATCATGTGGGAACACATCCCAAAGTAACATTAAAATGGCCCTGCACTTACATCTGATCATGTGGGAACACATCCCACAGTCACATTAGAATGGCCCTCAGCTCCAGGCTGACTATTCCTGGTAACTGACCAGGTGCCTCCATTCTCCCAGATAATGGCCTTCAATGCTTATATCTGATTAGGTGGGAACACATCCCACAGTCACCTCAGAATGGCTCAACACTTACATCTGACCATGGAAGGAACCAATCATCTCACCATGTCATAATGGCTGATGGACTCATCACTTCCCCTTGGAGGGAACCTTGATCTAGAGAACACCAAGCTTCTCCCTGAAGTACTCAAACTTCACTCTGGCCAATGGCTTATTCAACACATCAGCTATCTATTCGTCTGTCGCAACATACTGGAGCTTCACTGCTCCTCTCTACACCATATCCCTAATATAGTGATATTTGATCTTGATATGCTTCGACTTGTCATGGAACACCAGGTTCTCAGACAACTTCACACAAATCTGGTTGCTGCAATATATACAAGTAGCATCCAACTGGAGATCAAATAAATCAGATAGTAGATTCCTCAGCCATACTACCTCACAACTAGCTGAACAAGCTATGACATACTTTGCTTCAGCTGTACTCAGTGCCACGCAAGACTGTTTCCTGCTAAACCAAGAGATCATACATGATCCCATACTAAAGCAGCACCCCGAAGTGCTCTTTCTATTGATGGTACTTCCTGCCCAATATGAATCAACATAACCTTCCAGGTTAATCTTCTAATCAACCTTATACTTGATCCCATAATCAACTGTACCCTTTAGGTACCTCAGAATATGATTTGCAACAATCAAGTGAACATGTCTCGGATCCTTCAGCAACTGGCTCAAGGTGTTCACAGCAAATCAAATATCTAGTCTCGTATTCATCAGGTACATCAAGGACCCAATCATTTGATGATACATCGTAGCATCATCTGTTTCTGATGAAGCATCACTTAGAAGCTTCATATTCAATGCCATGGGTGTGGTCATGGCCTTGCAGTACATCATCCCGAACCTCTTCAGGATCTCTATTGCATACTTCCCTTGTCTGAAGGAGATTCCATCCGCATTCTTCCACACTTCCATGCCTAGAAAATAATGCATCATACCCAAGTCCTTCATTTCGAACTCAACAACAAGCTTCCTCTTTGTATTAGCAATCAATCCATCCATACCTGTTACAAACAGATCATCTACATACAACAAGAGTATCACTGGGTTCCCATATTCAACCTTGTAGTAAAGGTTGGAATTTGGTTTACTTTTGGAAAAGGCCAAACTAGATAGGAAGCTATCAATTCTATTGTATCATGTCTTGGGTTCCTGTTTCAAACCATACAGGGCTTTCTTCAATTTACACACATGAGTTTCCCTGTCATGTGTCTCAAAACCGACTGGCTACTCCACATACACTTCCTCGTCCACTACACCATTCAAGAAAGCAGTCTTGACATCCATCTGGTGTATCTTCCATTTCATCACTACAGCCAAAGCAAGTACTAATCTGATGGAACTGTATATGGCTACAGGTGCAAAAGTTTCTTCATAATCTATTCCTTCTTTCTAGGAGAAGCCACGAGCCAAAAATATTTCTTTATATTTGTCTATGCTGCCATCCGCAGCATGCTTGATCTTGTAGATCCATTTGGAAGTTACAATAGACTTTCCCTTTGGTGTAGGGACAACATCCTAGACATCATTCTTCATGATCAATTGATACTCTTCAATCATAGCATCCTTCCATTCTTTCCTTTCTGCCACTTCTTCATAGTTGGAAGGTTCTTTATCGATGAAGTCAAATAATAAGGCTATATAACTGGAGCAGGACCTAGTTCTTTTCCTTTCTCTGGGATTTTCTTCCAGAGCCCCATATCTTTATGCACCTTGGATAGCTTCTCGTACCCAAGAAGTTTTCCTCTTGTGAGGATTCTTTTACTGAGGTGGATCTACATGTTCCTTAGGTTCTTCTATTTCTCGATCTTCTTCTTGAATTTCTTCATTCATGGTTGTGTCATGAATTATGGGTACTTATTTTTCTTCAAGTTCTTCAGCAGTCTCTTTCTGTATTTGTTGTACGGTGAGTCTTCGTCAAATTTTATGTCCCTGCTGATGTCGATCTTCTTGAATCCTGGGAAGTATATTATGTAAGCCTTCAAGTTTTCAGAGTTTCCCACAAATATACCCTTCCTTCCTGAAGGATCTAACTTTGTCCTCTTTGCTTTCAGAATGTGTATGTACACTAGACAGCCAAATATTCTGAGATGGATGACTTCTAGCTTCTTGTTGGAAAAGACTTCTTCAAGTGTCTTGTTCTCGAGTACTCTGTGTGGAGTATGGTTATGTACATACACCGTTGTTCTGGCAGCTTTTGCCCATAGATGCATGGGAAGATCTTGATCATGAAGCATGGCCCTTATAGCTTCCATGATCGTTCTATTCTTCCTTTTGCAACCGCATTCTATTGTGGATTATATGGAGTGGTTAACTCTCTCTTAATCCCTGAATCTTTGCATAATGCTTTGAATTCATTTGATGTGAATTCTCCACCATTATCTGATCGAAAGGTTTAAATCTTCTTTTCTGTATGGTCNCTTCATCTTTGTTCTTCAAGAAGTATATCCATGTCTTCCTAGAAAAATCATCAATAAAAGAAACATAGTATACATACCCGCTTAATGAACTAGATGACATCAGACCGCATACATCGGAGTGAATGATTTCCAAGATTCCTTTTGCTTTTCTCTCGCTACCTGGAAATGTCTTCTTTGTGTTCTTTCCTTTCACACATCCTTTGTAGACACCATCGTGTTTTGCCTGAATTTTTGGAAGACCTTCAATAGCTTTTCTTGCAAGTGGTAGTGCTATGTAATGCACATGTGCAAGCCTTCTATGCCAAAGTTCATTTGGTTTTACTGAGTCATGAACCAAAGCTTGTTCTGGTTGGCCCTTCAATTTGTATAGACCTCCCTCTTGTTCCCCAATCACTACTGCATCATCAATAGTCTTTCCCTTTGGCCACATGAAAACTTGGCCATCTACAAATGCAACCCTCATGCCTTTTGCATCCAATGCAGATATGGAGAGGAGGTTCTTCTTAAGTCTTGCTACAAACAAGACATCCTTCATCATCATAGACTTTCCAGAGTCTAGCTTATAGGACGATTCCCACTACCTTTTATTGGATACCGGTAGTCATCTCCAAGTTTCACCTTGTGAGTTGATTCATGTTTTGATAGTTTCACAAAGGATTCTTTGAATCCCATCATATGTTTGGAAGCCCCACTGTCTATAATCCAATCATTGCTTCCATGTGTGATGTTTCCCATGAGAGCGGAAATCAAGACATATTCCTCATCACTTGAAGAATCAACACTTTCTTGTTTGATTCTCTTTGTGGAAGGTTCATCATCTTCTGCAACATGAGCATGATGTCTTCTCTTGTTTCCCTTCTTCTTATGAGAGTTACTTTTGTTTCTAGGACAATCTTTGGCAAAGTGTCCTCTTTCATCACATGTATGGCATCTAAATTTAGATAAATCTCTTCTAGTATTATCTTTCTGGTGGAAGTGCTTACCTTTGGGGTGATGAGAGTTGCTTATGTTTTTCTTGGAGTGTACTATAAGAGCTTGATCTTCACTTCCCATATTTTCTTCTTGAGATACTATCATAGCTTCTTCTTGTGAGCATTCTTCCCACAATCTACTGAAATTGACTAGCTTCTTTCTGGCACAGATCCCTTGAGTAAAGAAGTCCCATGATCTAGGGAGACCATTCAAGGTGTTCATCACAATTTATGCATTCTCCACTTCTTAATCTACTACTTCAAGTTGTTCCTTGATCTGAGAGACTCTTGAAAAGTAAGACTAGATGGTTTCTACATTCTGGATCTTTACATTCTTCAATTGGTTTCTCAGAGTCATCTTTCGATTTATGTTCTTCCCTTCAAACAGTTTGGTCAGGGCATCAAACATAGCTTTAGGTGTATTTAGGGAGGATACATGTGGTATGAGGTGATCCTTGATTGAATCAGCAATAATCCTCTTAGCAATGACCAATTTCTTCTTGTGTAAGGCCTTAGCCTCATCTCCCTCTGGAATTGGAACCTCTTCATTGATGTAAGAGTCCAACTCATTTTCTTGTAGGACCGGGCAGATCCTATACTTCCAGGCTCGGAATTTATCATCTCCCTCAATCTTTTCATCAAGCTTGTTATGATGAGACATCTTAATAGAGAACCTCAAATGGAAATGCAAAAGATTTAGATCTTACCAGGTCAAGATGTCTGAACTGGATCTTGAGATGAATTTCTGCAGAGTTGGTTTAGGAGCAGATTAAGGTTTGACTTTCTCAGAGTTCTACCCAACCAAAAACTTTGATCTTGATCTCTAAACTTTGATTTTGAAGAGGATATCAATATAGGCTTGGGCTCACTCAAAAATTCCACTTCTGTAGAAATCCCTAATTTTCGGCAGGAGTATCGGGTCAAAAACTAAAAATGCTCATAATCAGATTCTGCTTCGACAGAAAGATGCGCCCTGGAGAGGAGAGTCAGCCATACCTTCTTTTGCTGAAAATCTGTGGAGAGAGATCCAAAAAGTAGGAATCCCTATTTTCTGCAGCTGCGCAGTGTCTTCTTCTCAGGTTAGCTATGATACCATGTTAGATTTTATCATTCAAGCTAGCATTATATTAGGATCTTTAACTAAGAGAATAACAAGCACAGCAATCAAACCCAAGAGACAATAGACACAAATATTTTCCTCGAGGAAACCATAAAGGAGAAAACCCTGCAACTTCCTCAGAGATAGAATCAGCACCAAAAGCAAAACCCCAAAATAGTAAGATGATCTCCTGACAGTAGTAGTCTCTCGCCCTCTTGTCCCAGCAACTTCTTCTCTCTCAGTTATGCGCTACAACTGAGTGTGAGTGAATGTGTGATAAATAGAGAGACTCACTCTCTATTTATACTAATTCCCAACTTGATAATAACTCACTAGGGATGACTTCTCTAGGAGAGTCTAATAACCCTAGGGCCCCACAAATGTGGGGACTTTAACCCTTGATCAATAGGAAGGGTTACCCTCTATGACTTTACATGACTTGTTTACATTATTGAATATCCCGATAGGAACATCGGGGCATGACATGACTCAATTACATTACAGATACTTCCCGGAATAAACATCGGGGTGCAATACATAAGATATACAAGTGAATACATTCCAAATTTACAAATACATTAACAAAGTGCATGAATATCCATAAAGACACAGTTAGAGGTGGGTTTCTATTTGATGTTATTGTGAGGAACACCCTTGTAAACTATGTGCCCTTCAAAAGATGGAAAGGGGAAAATGAGTATGGTAGAGAAATACATGATTCAATTAACATACCACCATGGCCTTCAAACAATGAATATAGTCAAGGATACACTATACTTATAAGTCATGGTAGTTGTTGGGCATGAAAATAATATTGCAACTTACCCCTCATGAAGATAAATATAAGATAAGCTAAGCTAAGATTGATCTAAGCTAAGCTAAGCTAATATTGCAATGGAGTTGAATGTTGAGCTAAGATAATATTGACCAAGAGTCATTCCTCATTATAGTAGAGCCCTATTTTCCTCTCGTTTTTATGTATTAAGCTCTCACCCATGGAAGGGCATGTTTACTGAGCTACATTACAATGCTATCTCTTTATAAATTTGTGCTACATTTACTCTTTATTTTTCAAACTTGTATTATAGTGCATTGTTAAGGTATGTATATAATCTAATATCAAACATGGGTAACTAGTGCGTAGGATTCGTGTCATCACTATGCTTATTTTTTTTAACAAATGTGTATTTCGAGATAATTTATCAAGTAGTTTTATTATACGTGTTATAGTTTACTGAAACTGTTTAATTTAAATGATTTTTCAGTCTTGGCAGTGCGGGGACCTAAGGAAACACCTTTGTGTATAAGAGATTGGAAACCACTAGAAAACTATTTAATTGGTTCCTTTTGGGATTTATTGACATCTACTTTAAAACCTAAACAACTAGGTTGGGAGCTGGCAATTTGTGTTTTGTCTCCAATTCAAAGCTTTCTTGGTGGGAGCCATATTAGGTTATTGGATCCTCCCCACTCCTTATATATTCCTCGATACATATCATACATGTGTTATTCATGGATTCATATCTCGAAGAGATACAATGTGTATATGGAGAGCCATCTCAACTTCATTTAATTTTTTATCGGAGGAACATTTCATGCATTTTATCGAAATATTGATTGCATAGATCCTATGATATATTGTTAATTCACACCACATGTTTCATTAATTTTTCT
Organism: Pseudotsuga menziesii; assembly: GCA_001517045.1. Classification (NCBI taxonomy): domain Eukaryota; kingdom Viridiplantae; phylum Streptophyta; class Pinopsida; order Pinales; family Pinaceae; genus Pseudotsuga; species Pseudotsuga menziesii. The sequence goes on along the minus strand of LPNX011210921.1, from coordinate 82,223 downwards.
ATATATAAATGATATTTTTCATTATGTATTTGTATGGTGCGATAATTGAGTCGAATAATCCTTCCCGGATAATAGCTAATGCTAGAGTTATGTTTCTTTTCCTTGAATTACTTAAAGCTACTTTTTTTCTAGGTTTCCCTTTTCATGAGGTGTTCTTGTGCTACATGGAGTGAGCAATGAGCAAGCCAATCCTATTCTGATTTTTTCTTTCAACAATAACAATATACACATCTATGACTTTCCATCGCAAGGATACATGCTCAATGTTTTTTGTTTGCATACATCACAATGTTTTTTTAAATAACCTTCCATAGATGCAAATTCGTAGTCACTTGAAATAGTAAAATAAAATAATGTTTTAAATAGGTGCTTGAAAAATCTCATTTATTTCATGAACTCATTTATGGAGTTCAGGTTGTTAGTGTTGAAATTGGCATAGATACCATTAATCATCTTATGCATAAATGTTCTAATATTGGATTTTTTGGTATAACAACATTTGTAGGTTTTTTCTTTGATCCAGGAGGATATTGGTGGCCACCCACCTATTCCACTTGGATCCCCACCATTGGTTCTTTCAGTTTTCCAGTTTCCTTAATTGTAGCACAATTTACTATTTTTGGCAGTTTTTAGGTCCTAAACTTTCAAAGTTGTTTTGAGGCCCTAATGACGCTTTTTCGGCATCAAATGCTTGAGAAAATATGAGTCTGTTATGGACTCAATATTTGTTGTTTATGGATGTATTCCTTGAATAGATCTTTCTAATGATGTATCATGCACGTCAAACAAAGGTAGTATGCCAAAGTTATGACCCCGAGAAATTGATGTACCAAGTTACCAAACGGGGCCCACATTCTAGCGTTTCACCTCCTAGGGTTAGGTTTTTGGATGTGTATGGTTTCCATTGTTTCTCAATAATATATATGCCTTTGAGCCTCATTGTAAGACAGATTTCAGAGACGTGTAGCCACCACATCTCTTCTCAGAGATAAGCTATCATCACTCTAGATAGTTTATTTCCATTCTGTATGTAAAAAAGCTTCAGCTCTTTGATTAATGCAATAAAGTGTTATCCACTGCATCTTTGTTTCTATGGTTATTTGTGTGTTATGTTGCATTCTTGCATAAATCTGGATTAGTCTTGGGTGCAAAGAGAGAGGTAGAGTATTATGAAGCAACAAGGTGTGAACGTTCTAGATTGGACCCAATGATTTGTTTTTCATTGATGATTGGAATGGGTGAACTTAAAGTACAGAAATTGAATCTAATTTTGATAAAATTGTGTAAGGTAAAACAATCCCAAACAAGATCGAAAAACATAAGAATTAAGGTGGCTCACATGTACATAGGGATTTACCCAAAAGGCCCAAAACTGGGAAAACCAACATTCATGCGAGATTCTCCTCTCTCTATCTCATTGCATTATGTTTTCCACTTACAATACAATACTATAGCATCCAAAACCCTTATCCATTCACCTGTATTAGATTACAACCCCGATCCATTGACCACAATTAGTTTACAATGGGCCATGAAACCATGGGTTGAAAACAACTCAAAACAAACTAAAAATGGTCCTAACAAATTTCTTTCGGGGGCTTAGGGAGCACTCCCCTTGCTTTGGGAACCTGCAAAGAGTACAATAGATGTTCAATATAAATGGGCTCCCAATAAGTTAGGAGAGGTTAACTAAAACTTTTATAGTAATCAATAAAAGTTACGAAATTCTACCTTTATCATATGTCCCACATGTGCATCCCGTCATGTAATCTTTTATCTCACCATACTCTAAATACAACCACTTTGTTATAGTCCTATAGGCTAAAGGCCTCATCCTGTTGCAATCTATTCCTCGTCAAGGGATTAGGGTCGTGGCATAATCTAGGTTCAACATACCATGGTTAATTGAAGTTGCAATGTACCTAGCTATTGTCTTGTGAACAAGTGAGTTAGTCCATGTTATGGATTTCTAGGGTATATCTTGTGGACAATGTGTGAAGGGTCAGCAAACTCTTATAAACTAGACAATCCCTAGGGTACAAGGTTTTTGGTGTCACTATTGGTTCTTTAAATTTATTCCTTGTATTTCATTTTCTCATGTTTCACATTAATATTGATACTGAACGGATATTCCATTAAGATGTTCTTATCATTCGATGGTGCTTGAGAGTGTTTTAGTGGTGGTTCGTGTTAGCACTTCGTAGGGGCCTAATATTGAATCCCTGACATGCAATCAAATCTCATTCTAACACGATGCATATTTGTATGTGAATCCTCATGAGTACCAATACCGATTCACAAGAACAATTCACTATAATTCTCCTCTTGTAGAGTCACAACAAACTAAAATTTACACAAATTATGAATTACACGTAAAATCTTAAATAAATTTTCCAAAGATAAATATAGCAACAAATAAAATGGTGCATTCCATCATGTTAGTTTGGCAATGAGGCATCATTTTATAATAGAGAAAGGACACTTCTTGAGATGGGAAGAAAACCTATATCGACAAAGCAACTCCTAAAAAATCTAGTCATTATAGACTGAGAATATGCATCAAAAGAAAACCAAATATGTAAAAAATAGATATAGACATCATTGGTTGAATATGGTCTTGCTTAAGAGAATTCGTTCCATTGACATCAATCTCTTGTGGAGGAATGGTATCCTCCACTCCTTCCTTGAAAATGCTTACCGACCAACACCCTCAAGCCCTTGCATAAGGCTGCTTAGACAACTCATCCACATCCTGGTTATAGCCCTCGTAAACATGATCAAAATGGATAGCATAAAAGCATGCCTTTAATTCTCTAGTATTCCACGAAAAAACACAAAGGGAGATGCACGTTTAGGCTCTAGAGCCCTTCATCTACTCGATGGCCAGTCGTAAATCACCATATATCTTCATCTCCCCAGTGTCTTCTCTCTTGCATATGTCATCAAGATTGAACCTTGACCACAAAGCTTGGTTGTTGGTCCTAGATTACGAGCCACATACGAAACATAATTTCAGATGGAGAGAAAATGAGGATTGCCTCAATGCTATAGAGTTTTGGAACCCTCATTTTTGCACCATAGAAAACTCCATAAGGAGTGGAAGTTTCTATGTGTATTGGATCATTCCTTTTCTTCTTCCCTTGCTTCTTAGATTTTTTGAAGTTGAGATAAAACACTCTTGATCTATGGAAAGAAGCTAGAGGGGAGAATTTAATATACTATTGTGTTCAATAAATAGTCGAAGGAAATAGTTTGAGTTAAAATTGGTGGATTGAAATTGAGTTTCTCACTTCTATAAAGGGTAAAAGGGAACCGTCAAAAGAGTGATTAGATATTAAAATCAATAGAGAGATATTTGATCAATCTCATGCTCGATAGACCTTGGTTAAATATAGATTTAATTCAGGTTTATATACTTTTTGTAAGTTCCACTTTCAACTAGTGAATTTAAAAACCTAGCACGTGAGCATAAAGGTCTTAATTTCTTAAAAACAAATTTAATAACATTTCCATTTCCATTTATATATGATAATTACATTTTTTTTCTTCGAAACGATAAATAGATATTTGGTCCCTCTCAATATTTGATAGATCTAGGGTTAAGATGGATCTAAGATAATTTATATGTTTTCTTTAGGATTCAACCAACGAATCAAGAAATCAAACACAAAAGAATAAGGGTTCTAATTTATTTTTAATTATTTTATAGCAATTACATATATTCTTTGAACTTGTGATCTTCTAGTTTCAGTGTGTTTAAGTCTTCTTGTATCATTGGTCGAGTTGGGTGCTTCATTTCGTATGTGTCCTCATGGGGAATGGTTTTGTGAATATGAAAAAGACAATGGAGGTGGCGTTTTCTTAAGATATGACTCGACAACCAAAATATAATAGGACTTTTAAGAGTCAAGTCATTGCTCAAAGATATCGTGCTCTACGCTTTTGCGTTGTGACTAGGTATTAGGTAGGTTGACTTATGTGGTAGTCTATGTAATTGTCTTCTCAGCTACCCTAAACAGGACCATTTCCTTAAAATATTTGATGAGATAGAATTTAATTAAAACACCACACTAGGAACTAGAACTAAAGAACCATACAGGCTCATGACAGATAAATGCACCAACATGTATTGAGATACATTACGGAAATGACTAGAGTTGCATAAAAATAACAAAAAAATGGACCCCTGCATAGAAAGATAGCTTGAGTTCCTAATCAACAGAAAAACCCTCACTTCATGGGGAGAAAAATACCAAGTTGTTCTTGTAGATACATGGTTCCCAATCGATAATTTCAGGTAAATCGGTCTTTACTTAAACTAGAACAACAAGAAGCCTTTATTCAAGCTACGCATGTGCATACAACACCACCCATGTGATTTCCAAACCTCCCCGGCTTATTTCCTAATGAAAGCCTCAAGAGGGACTTGAAAAACAAAATATCCCCAAATATATAAAGAATGTTAAAGATATTATCGTACTCAACGATTGGAATAACAATGGAAGCTTCATCAATATATAATTACCTCGTTACCAACTTTAGGATAAACTTTTGAGTTGCCTTTGTTGGTACTATTGTTGTTTCCTTGGTAATTTGGATTTCCAAAAACAATAACGATGTTTCTAGGCATAATAGAGATTGCAACCATTGATATTGTGTTATTATTACTAATATTTTGAAATTCTACAAGTCTAAGTATGTCACCATGGAAACCATCCATATGACACTCTACCCTACTAGTCAAATTCATATTAACATGCATAAGTGATATATGTACTTTAACATGAAGGAGAAGCAAAGAAATGCACAAACGATGCCAAAGTTAGAAATGAAAGAGAGAAAAAATAGAAATGAAAGAAATGCATAAAAGCTACAAATATCTGAACATGAGGATAATTGAATGAGTTGAAATGCATGAAAGATATGAAGAGAAGGAGAAGATCAAGCAAGAAAAAACAAAAGCACAAATTTAAAATCATCTTAGACTAGACACGTGGAATTATTTAATCATTTTTTATTTATTTTTGTCTCTTGTGAATACCCAAAGTATTATTACAAATCTTTTGAAATTAATATACTAACTATATATACCACACTCTACTCATGCCAATCAAATCCATAATCAAGAAACATTTAAATGTGATATAGTTGCATTACCATTACATAAAAGAATCAAAGAATTTTGTGAAAAAATAAAAAATACCCAAAATATTATTGCAAATCTTTTGAAATTACTATGCCAACGATCTATACCACACTCTACGCATGCCAATCAACTACATAATCAAGAAACGTTTAAAGTTTTGCAATTCTCTTACCTCGACAGGGATGTCTTTGGACGGCCCTAGGGAACAAGTTCATGCCCTGGATGTCCTCAAGCAAATTCTTTTTGCTGGAACACAAGTCTCTTATTGTACCTTCTGTAATAATTTGTGTCATGTGTTTTTCTTTGATAAATAAAACCCAGGTAATGTTTTTATTATATTTTGGTTTTATAGCCCCGCTGATTCTTTCTACTTTGCATTCAGCAGGATGGAACTATTTTGGCATGGAAGATTAAATATGTATCCAACACCTTTGAGGGTGCAGCTTCTCTCATAGGGCATACACAGCCAATTCTCTCATTAGTCTCAGGGGCATACAAACTTTACTATGGTTCCATGGACCGCACAATAAGAGTAAGTTTCTTTGCTTCTTGTCAGGTATCTATTTACACAAAAAGATAATTTATTTTCCTTTCCTTGAACTGGTTTGGTTTAGAAATAATAGTACAGTGAATTTGCAAGCTTTGATGTTCTTCATGTGCCTGCAATTCTAAAAATGAAGTATGTTTTCGATTTTAGATTATTCATATCTGACAATATGTTCACAAATTCACAGGTTTGGGACCTGGAAACTTTTCAATGTATACATACCCTGAGAGATCACACGTCAGTTTTGATGCCTATTCTCTGTTGGGACCAGTTTCTCTTCTCGTGCTCTTTAGAGAACACAGTGAAGGTCAGGGCAGTTTCGTGATATGTTATTGTGTCTTTATGGAAATACATAAGGTGTGCAAACCTAATTGGATTTCTTACCTCATTAAATGCAAGTCTGGGTTGCTACATGAAATGGAGCCCTTGAAGCGACTTATACTCATAATGAATAACATGTGTGTTAATTATATCCTTACTATCTATAGCAACTACACACATCTTGTAACTAGTGTTTCACCCATGGAAGGGCTTGTTTACTTATAAGTTGCAGTGCAATGCTATCTCTTTTTAAATCTTTCATATCTTTATGATTTATGTACCAAGCTACATTTATAGGTTTTGTCTCATTTTAAGACAACGAGGTAGAGTATTCTTGACAAATGATGTGTGGTCATTTCAGATTGGACCCAGTGAATTATTTTCAATGGTGATGGAAAGGGTGGATTTAAAGTATCGAAATGGGCAACTTACACATCATGAGAGGCTGAGAATACATGTAAAAAGAAGCCTCCAATTGAAATGCTAATGTGGTTACCCATTCATGTTGTTGTCCATCGAATGCACACCGTCAGCAAAAATCTTTTGTACTGTTATTTCCCAGGTGGGAAACATGTGGCCTTGGGGGCAAGCAAAGAGCCAGGTGTTGTCACCTAATCTCAGCTCCTCTGTTTAGGCTATATCCTAATGAAGCCAAGGGGGGTAGTCCCTAAAAAAGAGTTGTCTAAGGCTCTTGTTGTTAAAGGTGTTCTTAGATGAATGGTGTGAATTAGTGTTGTTTATGAGTTTTTATGATATACACAATAATCAATTTAGGCAATACACGTTGTTATTTGTAAAACACAATATAAATCGAATAAGAAGACCGAAATTAAAGCATGCACAACATGAATAACTTAGCATAAATAGGACAAATGTTCCAGATCAAATACTATAGAAGAATTAAAAGACCAGTGCCAAAAATGGAGTCAAAGTGTTGGGGATGCTGAAATACAAGTCTCTGATATGAGTGAGATCATTTTGCAAATTCTCTTGGTCAATTTTATTGTGTAATTTTTTAAGATGATCTTGTTTATTAAGTGAGGTAAATTTCCAACCAGTACGCAAGGTACTGTAAATCTAACCGAAAGAATATTCTAAGTGGCCTTGTCCGACTACATGTTGGATCATCCATTTTGCAATGAGGCGTTCAATAACTTTCAAACCACTGCAAACAAGGAGAACTACCCAGTGCCCCCAGTAAATATTTTTCGACTTAGAATATTACCGCATTCAACGTCAGTTCGTTGGTTATGGGGTGGTAAATTTTACTATGGTTGTAATTGGAATTAGACGTGTAAATTAACAAGTTACAGTGCTTCTTAGTATCCCAAGCTGGTAGAGCATACACACTGTAGAATAGTAAGTTCTAGGGGATTTGCGAGTTGAAAATTTTATTAGCAAACACAACTCTCTGACAGGGAGTGCTCTTGATCCACCTTGTGGTGAGATTCAAGAGTCTTATCTAATCTACTATGATAATGCAATGCAAAATGCTCTTCGATAGAGAGTGCTCTTGACTTGTCTTATGAGAGCTTCAAGAGAATTTAGGCTCTTTTTATGAGTTATCATTTAAAAAGCAAAGATACACGTGGAGCAAATAGCATGCAAGTGATAAAAATTAAATCTAGCAATTAGTGGAAATAAACTAAGTCCAAAAAAGAATCTAATCTAATCAAGGAAAACACAAGACACATTTCCCCCAAATAGGGGAAGTAGGAAAAATGTGGGAGGCTAAACCCCACTAGCATTTTTATTAACGATTTACAACTTTTGGAAATTTGACCCTTGAAAAGCAAGCATGAAAACTAATGAAGCTTTGATGGCTTTTAAAAAGGATGTGTTTTTATGCTTGTATTTGTCCTCTTGTTTTCCACTTCTATTCAATCCCCTTACGACTTTGGACTTGTCTTCTTGATTAACTTTGTCTTTGGTACCTACACAAAAAAACCAAGCCCTCATGCACCCATTATTGTTTATGAACAAAACTAATCTAGATGCAAAAAATTGAAATTAATATAAGTACAAAATTGCAATTTTTTAGGATTTTCTGAAGTAAAACCAGATACAAAATTTTACATGCAAAGTAGGAAAGAGGAAGAGGGTAAAGTGGAACAAAAAAGAAGCAAAAAGAGGGCTGAGTTCAATGACGAAAAGAGGGAGAAAGGGGGAGAGAACATCAGTAAAGTGGGCTGCAAAAATATGAAGAAAGAGGCTGAAAAAAGTGGAAAAAGAGGGAATCCAACAAAGGGAAAAGTTGGCTGCAAAAAATTGAGAAACGGGGCAGCAAATTAAGAAAAAATAGGGCTTCCAAAAAAGGTAAAAATGGGGCATCCAACAGTGAGAAAAGTGGCTGCAAATTTTAGGAGAATAGAGGGCAGTGAAGAGTGAAAAAGGTGGGCTAGAAGTAAGAGAAAAGAGGATGGAAAAAAGGGAAAACAATGAAAGAAAAAAAAGAAGCAAGAAAGGTGAAAAAGTGAAGCAAAAGAAGCAAGGTATAAAGAGGAAAGAAGAGGTAGATCTAGAAAGCAAGAAGAAGGAGGACAGGTGGATATTGTTGTTGATGTATTTGTAACTTTGGAATGTATTCATCTGTATATCTTATGTATTGTACCCCGATGTTTATTTTGGGATGGGTCTGTAATGTAATTGAGTCATGTCATAACCCGATGTTTATTCTAGGAAGTTTCTATAATATAAAAAAGTCATGTCAAGACATTGTGGGTAACCCTCCTATTGGTCAAGGTTTAAAGTCCCCATAGTTGTGGGGCCCTAGGGTTATTATACTATCCTAGAGATGTCGACCCTAGGTGAGTCATTGTAAGTCGGGGCAATAGTCCCCACCGTTGTGTTAAGGATAAACCTCCTTGTTGGTCGGAGGAGGCAAAGTTCCCACAAGTTGTGGGGCACTAGAGTTATTAGACACTCCTAGAGATGTCGGCTCTAGTAAGTAATTGTTAAGTGAGGCCGACATGATGGAGTGGATTCTAAGTGAACAAAAGAATATAAATAGAGAGTGGGCCTCTCTATTTATAACACACACACACACACTCACTCATTGGGGCGCATGAGTGAGAGAGAGAAGTTGTTGGGACAAGAGAGAGACTACTGCTGTCGGGAGATCATCTTTATGTTTTCGGGTTTTACTTTTGGTCCTAATTCTATCTCTGAGAAATTTGTGGGGCTTTCTCCTTTATGGTTTCCCCGAGGAAAATTCTTTGTGTCTCTTGTCTCTTGTGTTTTATTGTTGTGCATGTTATTCTCTCAGTTAAAGATCCTAAGATCATAATCCTAGATTGAATGATAAAAATCTAACATGGTATCAGATCTAACCTGAGAAGAAGACATTGTGAACCTGCAGGATCTATGTATTCTTATTTTTTGGGTCTATTTCCACAATCCATCAACAAAAGTATGCTAGGTTGACTCTCCATTGAAGGGCGCATCTTTCTGTCGAAGCAGAATTCGATTCCGACATTTTCAGTTTTTGGTGCGGGAAATTAGGGATTCTTATAGAAGATGAATTTTTTAGTGAGCATAGCATAGGATTTCTCTCCTCATCAAAATCGAAGTTTAGAGACCTGGATCAAGATTTTTGGTTGGGTGAAACTCCAGGAAAGTCAAACCCTAGTTTGACCCCAAGCTGGAAAAACCCTAAATACTAAAACTGATACGTTTTGGTACAATTACTATATCTCAAGATTGGAGAAGGATCAAGAGATGAAACTTTCATAGGAAGAAGATAAAATCATTATTTACACTGTATCCAAAATTCAACCTTATATTTACTATATTTTGGGATATATGATCCCTCCCAGTTAGGGTTCCAACCTCTTCCAGGATTCATCCCTAAACAGGACACCTAGGGAGAATTGCTATATATTGGGCTAAAAAGGTCCAAATGAAAGTTCTAAAGATTTTCAAAAAATTTCATGGACTGTAATTTCTGTGGTCTAAGTTTTAGACTCAGAAGATAAACCAGTGAGACATGGTAGTCCGTATAACTTCGTTGTTCTGAACAGTCCAGTAACAGGTCACCTTGGGAAAATGATCATAAGTCCCAATTGGTGAAACCAATTCTGATGAAACCTGTAGTGTTGGAACAGGGACATGTGAGGCTACTTCAGTGAAGTTTCAGACATAGAGGAGCAGTAATTTTGGAGATACCATAGAAACAATAACAGGCATTTCTGCAAAAGAAATTGGAAAACTAGGGCTTCCTGTTCCGAGAGCTTCCCTCCACTATTTTCAGAAAAGGAGTACATTGGATAGCTCAACTTGAAGAGATCTATATTTCTATCCAATCATATCTGAAAGATTCCAAGTTTTGAAAATTAGGATTTTTCTGACAAACCCTAGATCATCCAGCTCCAGAACCAAGACGGACACCTCAAATCGGTAAGATCTAATCTTTTGCTATTTTCAATTGAGGTTCTCATTTCAAAGTGATCTATCACAATAGCTTGATGATAAGCTTAGTGAAGTTAACAACTTCCAAGCATGGAAGTATATGATATCTCTAAAGAAACTGAATTGGACACCTACACAATTAGAGAGGTTCCAATTCTAGAGGGAGATGAGGCTAAAAGCCTTACACCAGAAGATTATTGTTGATTCAGTCACAGATCAACTTGTACCACAAGTGTCTTCCCTAAAGACATCGAAAGAGATGTTAGATTCCTTGACCATGCTATTTTAATGGAAGAACATAAATTGGAATATGACCTCAAGAAACCAGTTGAAGAATGTGAAGATCCAGAATGCAGAGACCATACAGTCATACTTTACGAAGGTCTCTCAAATCAAAGAACAACTTGTAGTAGTAGAAGAAGAAGTGGAGAATGCAGAATTGGTGATATCCACCTTGAATGGTCTCCCAAGATCATGGGATTCATTCATGAGAGGAATGTGTTCCAGAAGGAAGTGATTACTTTCAACGGACTTTGGGAAGAAGAAGAAGCTCGACTCATAAGAAGAGAAGAGAAGAAGGGAGCAATTGAAGATCAAGCCCTCACCATCCAAAGAAGATCCCTCAAGCGATGAGGAACATGAAGAACTCAACTCTTGAAGAACCTCTTATCCACCTTAGCATTTGGATAAGAAAAAAAGCTATTATGAATGAAGAAGATGATGAAGTTGAAGGCTCAAGAAGGAGTCCACCCACGAAACAAATAAAGATAAGTATTCAATTGTCATTTCATGATATTATTTTGTTATGAATTTTTTTATATTCGGTTGATGTATTATGCATAATAGAATGTTTGCACTAATGACAGTATACTACTAATATGCATGTGATGGGTAAGTAGCTCATGGTGCTATACAACTCTCCATTGCTACTTATCTAGAATGAAACCTCTTTGCTGACATATTGGATTAGTGCACAATCTCAATGTTGTCCTGGTAGAGATGGAAGGCGTCTAGAAAATTTTCCGTGAGACATGGATGACTGTTGTATTGGCTAAAATAGTTGCATGATCATATATTTATGCATAATAATTTTCCATTATGAATATGCCTTATGAAATGTTTCTAACCATAAAAATGCATTTGACTTGTAGGAAAGATTGCGTACAATCACCTACAAGAAAAGAAGGATGAGACTTATTCCGAAGAACAAGTGACTACAATTCAAGAAGAATGATGTCTAGGATGTAGTATTGATACGTGAAGGGAATTTCGTAGTTCCATCATGCAGCAGATGGAAACATCGTGGGATACAAGGCATAGACTATGAAGAGACATTTGCAGCCACTGGAAGTGAAGTCGCATGACAGGCAGAATCATGTGTGCAAATGAAAGAAGGCCTTGTATGAATTCATAAGACACCCATGGGATAACACATACATGATGAGCTTGATGAATATCTGAACCTATGCTACAAGGTTGATAGAGGATGACAAGCTCACAAATGGGTGCGAGAATAACTTTTGAAAAAGTTCAAGATAGAGGATCTTGGTATCCAGTGATCCTAGAGGGATACATAGAATATTAGTAGCAGAGGAAGCTACTTGTCACTTCAGTACAGAATGTTTCAGTGCATAGAGTACAAAAGACAGAGGGAGTATGATACTTCAGAGGGAGTGATTGCAGAAGATCCTGAGGTTCGACATGGTAAAACAGGATGGATAGATTACTGATGACTCTAGGATTTGTTGAGAGTAAAGTGGACTCCAACCTTTGCTTCAAGGTTGAAGGTGGAATACCAGTGATGCTCCTGTGATGTGTCGATGCACTATTTTCTAGGCATGGAGGTGTGGCAAAATGCGGATGGAATATCCCTGGGACAAGGGAAGTGTGCAGTAGAGATCCTGAAGAGGTTTGGGATGATGGACTGCAAGGCCATGACCACACCTATGGCATCAAACAAGAAGCTATTGAGTGATGCTTCATCAGAGACAGTTGATGCTACGATGTATCGTCAGATGATTGGGTCCTTAATGTACCTAACGAATATGAGACCAGATATTTGCTTTGATGTGAACACCTTGAGCCAATTCCTGACAGGTCCAAGACTTGTTCACTTGATTGCTGCAAAGCATATTCTGAGGTACCTAAAGGGTATAGTTGATTATGGGCTCAAGTATGAGGTGAATCAGAAGATTAACCTAGAAGGTTATGTTGATTCATATTGGGTAGGCAGTGCCATCAATAGGAAGAGCATTTCACGGTGTTGCTTCAGTATGGGATCAGGTGTGATCTCTTGGTTTAGCAAGAAGCAATCCTTTGTGGTACTAAGTACAGTTGAAGCAGAGTATGTCGTAGTTTGTTCAGCTAGTTGTGAGGCAGTATGGTTGAGGAAGCTACTGTCTGATTTATTTGATCTCCAGATGGATGCTACTTGTATACATTGTAACAAACAGAGTTGTGTGAATTTGTCAAAGAACCCGGTGTTCCATGACAAGTCAAAGCATATCGAGATCAAGTATCACTATATCAGGAATATGGTGCAGAGGAGAGAAGTGAAGCTCTAGTATGTTGCGATGGATGAACAGATAGCTGATGAGTTGACAAAGCCATTGGCTAGGGTGAAGTTTGAATACTTCAGGGAGAAGATTGGTGTTCTCCAGATCGAGGTTCCCTCTAAAGGGAAGTGATGAGTCCGTGAACCATTCTGACATGATGAGAGGATTGGTTCCTTCCATGGTTAGATGTAAGGGTCGAGCCATTCTATCATGGTGAGAGGATTGGTTCCTTCCATGTCAGATGTGAGTGCTGAGCCATTCGGATATGACTATAGGATTGGTTCCTACATGATCATATATAAGGGTTGTTGTCATTCTTGGAATGGAGGTGCCTGGTCAGTTACCAAGAATACTCGGTCTAGGAATGAGGGCCTTTCTGATACCATTGTAAGATGTAGTCTTACATTATCAGATGTGAGTACATGGTCATTTTGATGTGATTGAGGTATTGGTTCCCACTTGATCAGATATAAGGGTTGATGCCATTCTCTGGGAGAATCGAGGCACCTGGTCAGTTACCAGGAAAGCTTAGTCTGGGACTGAGGACCATTCTGATGTGACTATAGGATTGGTTCCTACAAGATCAGATGTGAGTGCAAAGCCCTTCTAACATTGGTTTTCAAATGTAAGTGCAGAGCCCTTTCGGCATGACGGATTGGTTCCTTGCATAGTCGAATATAAGTGCTGAGCCTTTTTGACATTGGTTGCCAGATGTAAGTGCAGAGCCTTTCAGCATGAGGATTGGTTCCTTGCATGGCCGAGTGTAAGTGTTGAGCCTTTCCGACATTGGTTGACAAATGTGAGTGCTAGGCCTTTCTGATAGGGTTGTGGGATGTGTTCCCACATGGTCATATGTGAGTGTTGGGTGTGCCTTTCTGATATGACTATAGGATTGGTTCCTACATGATCAGATGTAAGTGATAGGTGGGCCATTTTGACTTATGGTTATATATAAGCACTGAAGAAGACCTACATGGAGGCTAGGCCTACAACCAGCATGAAAAAGGGCTAGCTCTGTAGAACTTCCTATGATGAGAAGAATCATGAGATAGCACCCATGATTATGATCCAGTAGTGATGATCCAGATCCAGTGATGATCCAGATCCAGTGATGATGATCCAGATCCAACGATGATCCAGATCCAGTGATGATGATCCAGATCCAGTGATGATCCAGATCCAGTGATGATGATCCAGATCCAATGATGATCCAGATCCAATGATGATCCAGATACAATGATGATGATCCAGATCTAGTGATGATCCAAATCCAGTGATGATGATCCAAATCGAGTGATGATCTAGATCCAGTGATGATGATCCAGATCGAGTGATGACCCAGATCCGATGATGAATATGACTTGAAGATGAAGATGACTTGAAGATGGAGATGACTTGAAGGTGAAGATGGCGAGGACTCAATGATGATCCAGATGATACAGAGAAGAAGACTTGTACTGATAAATTGTGTCAAGAGAATACCTTCCTATTTAAGAGGAAGTGTTGATGTATTTGTAACTTCAGAATGTATTCATCTGTATATCTTATCTATTGTACCTCGATGTTTATTCTGGAATGTGTTTGTAATGTAATTGAGTCATGTCATACCCTAATGTTTATTCTGGGAAGTTTCTATAATATAAAGAAGTCACATCAAGTCATTATGGGTAACCCTCCTATTGGTCAAGGGTTGAATTCCCCGCAATCATGGGGCCGTAGGGTTATTAGACTATCCTAGAGAAGTCGACCCTAGGTGAGTCATTGTAATTCGGGGTAATNGTCGGAGGAGGAAAAGTCCCCACAAGTTGTGGGGCACTAGGGTTATTAGACACTCCTAGAGATGTCAGCTCTAGTAAGTAATTGTTAAGTGAGGCTGACATGATGGAGTGGATTCTAAGTGAACGAAAGAATATAAATAGAGAGTGAGCCTCTCTATTTATAACACACACACACTCACTCATTGGGGCGCATGAGTGAAAGAGAGAAGTGCCTGGGACAAGAGAGATACTACTGCTATCGGGAGATCATCTTTATGTTTTTGGGTTTTACTTTTGGTGCTGATTCTATCTCTGAGGAAGTTGCAGGGTTTTCTCCTTTATGGTTTCCCCAAGGAAAATTCTATGTGTCTCTTGTCTCTTTTGTTTTATTGTTGTGCATGTTATTCTCTTAGTTAAAGATCCTAAGATCATAATGCTAGCTTGAATGATAAAAATCTAACAATTGTAACCGAGGAAAAGATTTTAAGTTTCAATTAAGAAGTTTGAGAAAAAGGCCCTTTTAGCCATGTTTTTTGGAGTTGGAATCAAGCACTCTGAAGACCCTACATGGTGAAAGTATTAGATTTAAAAGGCTCTTGCTTCATGAAGAGGTGGTTGAGCTTCAACCCCTTCTCCACCTTTGGTGATACCTAAAACACAATTCTCAATCAACAAAACACAATATCAAATACCAAAATGCTAAATCACAAAAATATCTGAAAAACAATGGTATAACTAACTACTTCATGTTCGTTCCAGTCATTCAAAAATTTTGCATACATAACCAAATTAAGACGCTAAATGGATATCCTACCATGCTATATTTATAGCCCTCCTGAGCTAGCATTGATCAAATACTTTGCAAAAGAAAGAGAATAAAGTTAGGAAAGATGTCACCTCACACAAGATGAAAACCAAAGACCAAGAACCCACACATAGACCTCCAAAGTCACTTTATTCCAATAATCAAATATGAAACAATATGGGTATAGTTCTCTTGTAAATTATCCATATGCAAATGGGAACAAGAGACCCTTATTTATACAAAAACAGAGAAGCTAAAACCCTAAGTCGGACTCGACATCAGAAGAGGCACACTATGGTGATTTCCTTGATTTGATGAGCTCAGCACAATGATTGTCGAGTTAAACTGAGGTTAAGGAAGGTGGGAGTGGGGAGGTGGCATCCACTTGGGCAAGGCTCCCCCATCCCTTCATTAGGATCTCCACCCATCCTATAGAAAACCTCCACCACCAAAAACATCAAGGTGAGGAGAGGAGGTGCAACCTTGAAGAAGATGAAGCTCAGACTCGATTTGGAGTTGAACACTGAGCTTTGAATGAGATGCAATTGAGTTGCAATGATGAGGGGGGGTTGAGGTGGCTCATCCCTTGTATATTTGATCACCAAACCAACCGATGATTGCCACCTAACCAAATCGAATTGCTAGTTGAAGAAGGGCGCAATCCCTAATGGAGAGTTACCTACCGGAGCTCCGATATTGACCCAGATCTTACTGATGTTGATTGGAATAATCTCTGATAAATTATGTCAAGATAATTAGCCCTTTATTTTATTAAATTTGGTCCTTTTTGGAGATTTTTTGTTTTCTCCAATTTAATATTTTTTATTATTTTAATTAATATTTCTCATTTTTGGGGTTTTTTGAGAAAATATTAATTAGAAGGCCAAATAATAGTCTGAAACTTAAAGTGTGTCTAGGGGTTAAATGAGTGTTTTGGCTTAGAAAATAAGTGTTTATTTTCCAAAAACACCCCCCAGACCACTTAATTATTACAAATTGAAAATTTTCAATTAAACAATAGTAAAAATGGTTTAATTAATTGAAAATTTTAACTAATTCTCTATAGTCAAAAAATATAAAAAATATAAAAGTGTTATGCATCCAGAAATTTTTTTTCAGACAATGTTTTAATGTATCCTAGGGAATAAGAAATGACCATAGAACATACGAATAGTGTCTAGTAGGTTCATATTACTAGTTGGAATCTAATAAACCCCCAAGTCCCAAATTTCAAAATCGGGCATTCCAGCATTGGAGGAAGTGAGAGAAAAACTCAAAGATTATACTCGGCTAAAGGAAAAGCATAATCAACAAGGGAAAAAACTCCTTGGAATACCTTAGTCGAAAATTACATCTTAGGGGACCAAGCCACTCAAAACCACTACTAGCACACTTTATTACAAAAACCCCATGGGGCATGGTCATTTCAGCATAAAAATAAAAATGACTAGCCAAAATTGGCTAGGAAAAACATTCTAAACGTCTTATACACTGGATATCAACATGGACCCTATTCATCAAATGGAGGCTCAACGGGAGGTTCAACTATGGTACAAAATAGTTGGTAACATCTGGCTCCAACGGCAAGACGAGCACTCGCTTGATTCATCAATCAAAGAGAGTGTTCGAGAACCCTATAATATATGCTTCCTGCATGGAAACAAAAGTGTTTAAGACCACATGTTCATGATAAAATGCCAAGAATATACGAACATAAAAATATTTTTTTCATTTCTCTAACATATGATACAAAGCATAAAGTATGAAACATAATATAAAGGAAATATAATACACATTAATATACAACGATATGATACAAAAAACATAGAAGTACATAAAGATACAACAAGAGAGCGTTTAGAAAAGCCCTGAAATGACCCCATGGTCATTTTTTATAGGTTGTTGTCGTAGAACAACTTAAGATGATGTACATTCATAGGCAGGGGTAACCTTTCTCCTTCCATAGTGTTGAGTATGAAAGAGTTTGTTCCGAAAAGGTCACATATAATAAAGGGGCCTCTCCAGAGGCTATCACACTTCCCATCTTTTCCCAGCTTTGTCAACTTGTCAAAGGTTCCCTTCACACTCTCTTGATGTCTCAAAGCTTGATCTAAAGCTTCTCTTTTGCTATCATCCAACTCTATGATCTGATTAATCCTCTATTCCATATTTTCCCCCTCGGTGCCATATTCATTGGTCATTATGAAGATAGTAATCTACATGCTGACCGGCAAGCTGGCTGTGAGACCATATAAAAGCTCAAAAGGAGACTTTCTAGTGGATTTCTTCTTCGTGATTATGTCGGCGCAAAGAGAATACTTGATCTTGTTGTCCCATGCCCGTTTGTTATTGCCCATAGTTTTCTTAAGGATATTCATTATGTTTTTATTGGTGGACTCAGCAAGTCCATTTCCTTGTGGGTATTAATTAGATGAATGGGATAGGGTAATGCCATACTTAAGACAAAAATATGAAATCTCGATGGAGCTGAATGCCTTGGCATTATCTGTTATTATATTTAAAGGGATTCCAAATCTCGTGATTATCCTATCCTCTATGAAATCCATAAAAACCTTTTCTGTAGTTGACTTGGTGGGTATGGCCTCTACCCACTTCATGAAGTAGTTTGTAGTAGTGAGAATCAAACAAAAACCATTGCTAGAATTATCTTTGAATTTGCCTATGAAATCAAGCCCCCATTGTTGAAAGGGAGCAAGGACTACTACAGGTGTGAGGGGAAGAGCAACCAACATCTACTTCCCCATGAAGAGTTAACACTCCTGGAAACACTTAACATGTCTATGCACATTTGCAGAGATGGTTGGCCAATAGTAACCAGCTCAAAGGATTTTATGGGCAGTTGTATTTGCTGCAAAGTGGCCTCCACAAAATCCTGAGTGAAACTCAGATAGGATCTTCCTAGAATATTGTTGATTTATGCATACAAGTATGATTCCATCAAGGTTCCTCCAACCCAGACCTTCCTGAGTGAGGCAATATCTAGCAGTTTTCAATCTTAGTGCCCGACGTCTGTGTCCTTTGAGGTGATCCGGGCAGGTGAGATGGAGAAGGAAATATATGATTTTTGAATACCAATGGTTTTCAAGATCTTACGATGCAGGAGTCATGGCTGGCTCGTCTCTCTCACATTTTTGCTTATGATCTATGTTAATCCTTATTTCAATTTGCAGCTTAAATTTGTATATGTTGAAGATGAATTGATGGATTAATTCAGTTTTGTTTTGTATGGAATATTTATGCAAGATAGGGAGTTTCAGATTGAAGGATTTTGATCCTTGCAAAATAGATTTGCATTTATACATATATTGTAAATGCGGATTAGTTTTGCAAATGTCATGTTACTAAAATTCCTTGATTGTGCTTAGTTCATGGCATTTATTTTTTGTTGGATTAATTTGTTCGTTCCTAGCCACTCACCTTTCCTTCTCTTGGGATTTTTGTCTCAAATGTTTACTTTGTTTGACTCTAGTCAGCTGTCATGATCTTTAACACGAGATTCGTGTTATGTACTCATTATAAATTTAGCCTTTATCACTTCACTTAAATGTTATAAGTTGTTGCTTAGTGACAGTGGGAAGCTAGCTATAAGCTAGTTGCTTAGATGTTTTTCATGCACCTAGAATTCTATAAAAAGAGACATGTCTCTGATTTCAGATGGTTTTATATTTGGCAATTTGTAAACAAATTCACAGTTTTGGAACATAGGAACTTTTCAATGTATATAGACCCAGAGATATCACGCATTAGATTTACCGTAACCTCTATGCTAGGATCAATATCTTTCGCCGCACTCTTTAGACAACGTCGTGAGGGTGAGAAACGTTTATTGCGATATCCTTGTGTCGTTCTAGAAATAAAAAGTTGCACAAACCTCGTTGAAGGTTTTACCTCATTAAATGTAGGGCTAGTTTGTGACATCGGTTGGAGCCCTTGAAGTGACTTACTCTCGTAACGAAGAAGTTATATGTATTCTATCTATGTCCTTATTGTCTATAGTGGATGCATACATTTTATAACCAGCTTTTCGCCCATGGAAGGGCATGTTTACTAAGCTACAATACAACGCTATCTCTTTTTAAGTTTGTGCTTCATTTACGCTTTATTTGTTGAACTTGTATTATAGTTCATTGTTATGGTATGTATATAATCTAATATCAAACATGGGTAACCAGTGCACAGGGTTCGTGTCATCTTTGTATTTACGTTTTTAAACTCGTATTTTGAGATCATTTATCAAGTAGTTTTACTATACATGTTATAGTTTATTGAAACTCTTCAATTTGATGATTTTTCAGTCTTGGCAGTGGAGGGACCTAAGGCAACACCTTTGTGTATAAGAAATTAGAAACCATGAGAAAACTATTTAATTGGTTCCTTTTGGGATTTATTGACTTCTACTTTAAAACCTAAACAACTAGGTTGGGAGTTGGCAATTTGCGTTTTGTCTCCAATTCAAAGCATTCTTGGTGGGAGCCATCTTAGGTTATAAAATCCTCCCCACTCCTTGTATATGCCTAGATACATATCATACATGTGTTACTCATGGATTCGTATCTAGAAGAGATACCACGTTTATATGGAGAGCCATCTCAACTTCATTTAATTATTTATGGGAGGAAAATTTCATGCATTTTATCGAAATATCAATTGCATCGATCCTATGTTATATTGTTAATTCACACCGTCGTGTTTCATTACTTTTGTTATATATAAATGATATTTGTCTTTCTTTATTTGTAGGGTGAGAGAATTGAGTCAAATAATCCTTCCTAGACAGCAGCTAATACCAGAGTTATGTTTCTTTTATTATAATTACATGAAGCTATTTTTTTTCTCGGTTTCCCTTTTCATGAGGTGTTCCTGTGCTACGTGGAGTGAGCGACGAACCAGCCAATCCTATTCTTATTTATTCTTACATCAATAACAATATACACATCCATGACTTTCCATCACAAGGACACATGCTCTTGTGTTCATGGTGTTGGCTGGAGAATTGTTGGCATACATCACAATGTTGTTTTAAATAATTTTCCATAGATGCAAATTCGTAGTCACTTGAAATAGTAAAACAAAATAATATTTTAAATAGGCGCTAATTGAAAACTCTCAAGTCTGAAAAAGGGGACAATAATTTGTAATCCTCGAGTTTTCTTCCTTTCAATTCTTGAGTTCTATCACTCAATAGGGGAGTTTATGTATATCTCAATGTTCACACATTGTGGCCCCTAAACTATGCAAAAGCTTCAAAATATGAAAGTATAGGGGGACACGCACTAAAATATTACAAAACGGAAATGTTTTTTTTGTTTTTTCAAGAATGGAAACATCTTGAATTTTGGAATGGTCTAGGTTTTTTTCTCTTGTGAATACACAAAGTTTTATTACAAATCTTTTGAAATTAATATACTAACAATCTATACCACACCCTACTCATACCAATGAAAGCCATAATCAAGAAACATTTAAATGTGATATATTTGCATTACCATCACATAAAAGAATAAAACAAATTGTGAAAAAAGAACAAAACAATACCCAAAATATTATTCCAAATATTTTGAAATTACTATGTGAACAATCTATACCACACTCTACTAGTTCCAATCAAATCCATAATCAAGAAACATTTAAAGAAATAAAAAAATCAAATCCATAATAAAAAAAACATATAATGATGATATAATTGCATTACCATTACATAAAAAAAATTGAAAGACTTTTTGTGAAAAACTAAATATAGATAGAGAGAGAGAGATAAACATGAAACCTAGAAAGAAAGGAAAAAATAAATCCCCCTCAAAGCACAAATATGATTTTATTTTTTTTTGTTTTTGGCGCTAAGAAGAAGAAGCCAAAATAGCAAAGAAACAAGAAGAATCCAAAACACAGAAGATTGTCTTTCTCAAAGCAAGAAGCCAAAACACTGAAGGTTTTTCGTTCTCAAACAGAGCAGAAGCAAGAAGATTCTCCTATTGAAGTCTGCAAGAAGCCAAAACAAAGAAGAACACTGAAGTTTTTTTCGTGTTGAAAGCAAGAAGGAAAGAAATATTTTTGTGCTAAAAGCAAGAAGCCAAAACAGAGAAGAACACAGAAGGTTTTTTCGTGCTCAGAGAAGAAACAAGAAGATTCTCCTGGTGAAGGCTACAAGAAGCCAATACAGAGAATATTTTCTCGGTCAAGGAAAGAAGACAAAACATAGAAGAAGAAGGAAGCCAAAACCTATTTCCGCGTCCAAGCATGAAGAAGACAAAACAAATCAGAGATGGAAAAAATGAACATCGGCATCTTTGTAGAGAAACCCGCAAGAAGATCGACCTCCTCCTATAGCTACGGACTCAGGAAAGTGCATACCTAAAAGAAGATTCGAAAAGCGTGCAGGTACTACCTTGCAGGAATTTGCAAGCACACAAGACATGACTACAAATACCTCCACTCCTTTGTTGTTGGATCTTTCGACGTCACTTGCCTGACTAAGATGGTTGGCCACTGTTACAAGGTATGTTTAGGTTTCTTATTCTTTTCGTTACTTTTTCTATGATGCAAGAAGTATCACCGTAGACCAGCTCAGTTCTCAACAGACGTAGGGGCTCACACGACCCTGCTATACTTTTGTAACTAACTCATTCACTTCTGATGTATAGAAGATGCATTCCTTAAAATTTACAATCAACAATGCATACACTTTCTTTGGCTTGGCATGAGCATTCCCTTGATAGAGTCAATTCGATTCACAAAACCATTTTCTTGCGCAGAAAGCTCAAATATCCTTCCAAGATATTTTGACTCGAACCCTATCTTGTTCGATTTTAATGAAGTGCCTATGAACTTCGTTTCTTTGGTTCAAGCTCGTCTATGTTCTCCCAAATCCAATTCATTTTCATTGCAATCCTTATCCTAAGGATTACTAATGCCTCGATTCTACACAGCCGTCCTCTGCTTGATCTAGATTATGGTCCTCCAATTCTATAATTAAACAAATACAAAGAGTATCCGCATATGTTATCCATTTAGGGCTTTAGTATTGAGATAAATAATGATATCATTATTCTAGATTTTACAGAGACTGTGGAGTTGTTCATATATTCACACAAATACACCTTACGAGCATCATAATTATTGATTCAACTCATTCAAATAAACTTTGTTTCTTGGTTTCCTTATTTTCTCTACATATTCATTTGACAATTTAACACTTGCTTACTTGCTTCCTGCAGCCTATCCGAGGGATGCATTTTCATCTGATCCAGCGATTGACAAACACTATTTTGCTAGCCAAGAGAACAAGCTTATAGCATGGGACTACCATACAAGGCAGGCGATGGATTGTTGGAGACATTTACCATCATACACACTCTTTTTGGTCAAATTGGCCTAGTTAAACCACTATCCTAAGTATAATTAACATTAATTGACATCAGTGGAGCATTAATTGCCATCATCCAGTCACACCCACGCCTACCTACAGTCAAGGAGGCTAACTTAGCCTTCTCCTATAGTTAAGGAGGCTAACTGTAGCACTCTGAGGGTGATCTGAGTGATATTAATGCACCTAATTGCTAACTAGTGGTTACAATCAGTTCAACCAGTTAGTTAAGGCGCCTCCTCTCATTAAATATATTATTTAATGATTATTTATTATTATTTAATGATCTGGAGTCAACAAGGTGCCTCCACCAACTTCTGATGGTCAATTCAGCTTCAGTTAACCTCATCGGGGTTCATTGAAGTCATGGAGCACTAGCACTTGATGGTTGGCTTGCTATGACATGTGTTTGATCTCCTTCAGTTGAGATTCAGTCATTTATTGCACTCCGACTTCAATTAAGGTTTGGTGAGTCAATTAGGGTTTTGGTCAAGTGGTTAACTAAGGGTGATTGAATGGCTAAGAGTGAATTAAGCCAGACTCACTCACTGAATTCAAATTGTCTCCTTAGGTATTCGAATTCTTCATGGATTTAAGCTATTGCTTGACATTGGTATTGTAACCATTCATTGTTTATTAAATATACAAAGAGGAAACCAATTCTGGTTCTGATTAACACCATTTCATGATTATTTGTTGATTATTCTTTCATGAGATTGATTCTTAGTTCCTATATCATGTGCAATAATTAATATGGTATCAGAGCATATGGTGGGACAAAGATCTATCTCTCAAAAACAAGCTTTTTGACAGATTTCTCCATGAAAAGTGAACAATAGCTCAAAATTCCAACACTGCACTAGAATCCAAGGCTTACCACTCAATATCCCAAGTAAAGAACTTGTTGATCGAGCTTGCTTGATTGACTATGCTGGGTGTGATGAAAGCCTAGAATGTGCAAGCTATCTGACCTTATTTTGCCCTTTCTATTTTGATTTTCAGGTTTCTACAGGTGAAGCATTCGCTACAGCATATCTAGATGACCTCCTCAATACCTCTCTTGACTCCATACAATTTCCATACATGGAAAAATAAAATGGAGATTCAGTTGTGCTCCAAAGGACTCCATAGAGTCACCATGGACACTGAAGTTGAGCCTGGATCCACCATAGAAAAATCAAGATTCTTGAACAAGAAGGATGAAGCCTTCGGGTTCTTGTGCCTCTCTATTTCCGAAGACCTTCTCTTCCATCTTACAGATCTGAAGACACCGAAAGAAATATGGGACAAATTGGAATCTCTATACGGAAAGCATGATGACTTGAGAGTTTACCAACTCGAAAATGAGCTCATGTCTCTCCAACCTTCCAATTTCGAGACTCTGAATGATTTCTTTACAAAGTTCAAGCATACTGTTTTACTCTTGAAGCAATGCAAAGTGGTGAAGGAGGATGATCAGCTCATCCTTGCCATCCTCTCCAAACTCAGGGCTAATTATTCAGTTTTTGTTTCTACATTCCGTGTGGGGAAGCTCACAACCCCCGGATGGAATATGCCTACACTCAATGCCTTCATTGAGTCCCTAACTAATTAACATGACAAGCTTGTCTAGATGGGGATCATCTGATCTTCCTGTGATCAAGCCCTCCATGTCTCAGGGCCCAAAGATGTGAAGGGTAAAGGAAAGCAGCAGAAAAATCAGAAAAATAGATTTGATGCTCCCAATCCTAGAGTTGAAAATCAGCAGCATGATGAATCTTCCAGCTCAAGGAAGAACAAAGGAAAAGGGCACAATGGGAAAGAAAAATTCAGGTGTTCTTACTGTGGGAAGGGTTTTCACCTTGAACATGCTTGCATGAAGAAAAATCTTGATGAAGCAACCTCTCTCCTTGAGAGGAATCACATCAATATTTCGGAGAGCTTTTGGAGGAGAGATCACCAAGATCGGGAACCACAACATGAGAAAGGTCATGCCCTCATGGCAAGCACTTTGAAGTCCAAATCACTGCTGATTGATAGTGGAGCTTCAAATCACATGATTGCTGAAAAAGACTCCTTTTCATCCTTGGAGACCGGCAAATCCATCCCCATCCACATGGGAGATGACTCCACCATCATTTCCGAAGGACAAGGTACTGTAGATCTAGAAAATGGTTTTTTTCTAATGTTTTGTATGTACCATCTCTAGCATCAAATATCCTTAGTATCTATCAAATGACACATACAATAATTCCTAAGAGAGTCTCTTCAGCATCATTTGTCAAATGATGCTGAGATAACAGAAATTGCATCCGGGAAACTCATTGCAAAAGGCCTTGCAAATCATCATGCAAAAGCCTATGAGTTCTCTCACTTTGTTGCGGATGCAAAGCCCACCGCTCTGCTAACTCATGGAAATGAGGTTAGTAGGCTGTGACATGAGAGGTTTGGCCCTCTTAATTTCAAATATTTGTTGCAATTACAGAAAAACTCCATGGTTGAAGGCCTCCTGGTCATCAATGAAACCACGGGAGTCTGCAAGGGCTGTGTGATTGGAAAATACCCTGAGCACAAGTTCGATCAGGGGAAGGCAAACTGAGCTACAATCATATTGGGGCTGATACATTCTGATATCAGTGGTCCAATGCCTATCACATCCATGAATGGATCAAGGTACCACCTTACTTTTATTGATGATTTTTCAAGGTATACATGGGTTTTCTTTCTCAAAAAGAAATCAGAAGTATGTGAAAAAAAATTTGAATTGAAGGCCTTGATCGAAAATGCCTTTGGGCTTAAGATCAATATCTTGAGATATGATAATGGAGGGGAGTATGTCAGTAATGATTTTCTTTACATATGCTCCCAAAGTGGTATTCAGGTCCAACATTCAATTCCCTACACTCCCCAGCAGAACGGAGTAGCGAAAAGGAAGAACCGGTATCTCAAGGAGATGACCACCTGTATGTTGGAGTCAAAGAAGCTTGATGCAAATTTGTGGGCTGAAGCCATGCATGTTGCAGCATACATTCAGAACAGGGTGCCACATTCATATATGAAAGGAAAGACTCCTTTCGAAGCATACTTCGGACACAAACTAGATGTGTCGAACCTACGGGTGTTTGGGTCCACTACATGGGCCCGAATTCCCCTTGATAAAAGAAGGGATTTGCAACCGCAGAGCATAGAATGTCTGTTTATTGGGTATCCTAATGAATCTAAAGGATTCAAGCTGCTGGATATCAAGACCAAACATATCATTATCGAGAGAAGTGTCAAGTTCGATGAGCCTCTTCAGGAGGTGGAACTAGTGAAGGAGAAAACTGCTGAATTTCCTTCCTATTCCACTGAATATTTGGATGATGAAATTGGGGGTGATGACCCTGATTTGGATCCTCTAATTTCTGATATCAGTGTACAGCAATAATCAGATTCTGAATTAGAACCTCAAGTGCAAAATCATCTTCCTACATTGGCCCAAAAGACACTCTCCTCCGCAGGAGACAACATTGGAAATCCGGATGATCCAAGGAGAACCCGGTCTGATTTCCAAAGAGCAGGTATTGCACTCTCTTGTTCTGATAATTTTCTGTCTGAAACTTGATATTTGATGATTAGTTCAAATACAAAATCCTACTAACATGCTCGGAATGATCCGAGATGGCAAGTTGCCATGGATGAAGAGATGAATTCTGTTCAGAAAAACACTACTTGGGAGCTAGTTTCTCTTCCTCCAGGAAGGAAATTGGTTCAATGAAAGTGGAAGTTTCGGAAAAATTTTGCTGCTGATGGAAGCACCTGCAAATATAACTCAATTCTGGTAGCAAAAGGTTTCTCTCAGGTCCAAGGAGTGGACTACCATGAGACCTTTGCACCGGTTGCAAAAATGGACTCCATCCGCCTTGTTTTGGCTATTTCCGCATCCAAGCACTGGGAGGTGCATCACATGGATGTTAAGTCAGCC
This sequence comes from Pseudotsuga menziesii, assembly GCA_001517045.1. NCBI lineage: Eukaryota > Viridiplantae > Streptophyta > Pinopsida > Pinales > Pinaceae > Pseudotsuga > Pseudotsuga menziesii. Next base: position 55,358 of record LPNX011210921.1, on the reverse strand, counting down.
TTTATGCATGGAGATATTCATGAGAATATATACATGAAGCAGCCTAAGGGATACATCACTGATCCATATTTGGTTTGCAAGCTAAAGAAGTCACTATATGGGTTAAAACAGGCCCCAAGAGAGTGGTATTCCAAGATGGATGCCTTCCTTCTCTCGCAAAACTTTCAGAGATGTAGATCAGATCCAAATGTTTATTTACAGAAGCATGGTGGTCATCTAATTATTATTGTTTTATATGTTGATGACTTACTGATCACAGGCAGCACAATTGACTCCATTTTAGCCATCAAGACTGCTCTCCACAATGCCTTTGAAATGAGTGATTTGGGGCTTCTAAAACAATTTTTGGGGCTCGAAATCGAGCAAAATTCTGATGGAATTATGGTCACTCAGTCCAAATAAATTTCAGACCTGTTAGTCAAGTTTAACATGGCTGAATTTAGGCCTGCACCATTCCCTTTTCTTTCAGGGATTAGCCTTGAAGAAGGAAAACACACACCTCCCATGGACTGCACTATCTATCGACAACTGATTGGTAGCTTCTTGTACTTGACACATTCTAGGCCTGATATTTGTTATGCCATGAATGTTGTATCAAGATACATGCAGCAGCCTCATGATCTTCATTGGAAGGCAGCCAAGAGGATCCTCCAGTACATTCAGGGAACCAGGACCTACGGCATTCACTATGCTGCAGACTCCGAGCTAGAGTTGGTTGGATACACAGATTCCGATTGGGCGGGTGATTCTATTGATTGAAATTCAACTTATGGATATGTATTCATGTTTGGTGGTGGCCCTATTTTCTGGTCAAGAAAAAAGCAGGCTGCTATAGCACTATCTTCAACAGAGACCGAGTATCGAGGAGCAGTGAATGCTTGCATCCAAGCAGTTTGGTTGCAAGGCATTCTTTCAGAGTTTGATATTACATCCACTGTCCTATTTTGTGACAAAAAAAGTGCTATTAAGATATCCATGGATCCAGTTACCAGGTAGAGGACCAAGCATGTAGAGATTCACATGCACTACATCAGGGAGCTAGTGCATGACAGGACCATCATTCTGCAATACTGCCCGACTGATGAGCAGATTGCAGACATCTTCACCAAGATCTTTTCAGAAAATAAGTTCACTTACCTCCGTTCACTGTTGGGGGTGAGTTCATCAGGGTGATCCAGACTACTTTCAGTGTTCATCTTGAGGAGGGGTTTTTCCCACTGGGTTTTCCCTCTTTTCCTCACTTAGTTTGTTTTGAGCATTGTTTCAGTTTTAGCATTGTACAAGGTGACCTATGGCCTTAGTTGCCAAGGCCCTAGTATTTTTATGCATCTATGTTTTCTAACTCTTCCTGAGTATAGCTTAAGGGGGGGTGTTGGAGACATTTACCATCATACACACTCTTTTTGGTCAAATTGGCCTAGTTAACCCACTATCCTAAGTATAATTGACATTAATTGACATCAGTGGAGCATTAATTGCCATCATCCAGTCACACCCACGCCTACCTATAGTCAAGGAGGCTAACTTAGCCTTCTCCTACAGTCAAGGAGGATAACAGGAGCACTCTGAGGGTGATCTAAATGATATTAATGTACCTAATTGCTAACTGGTGGTTACAATCAGTTCAACCAGTCAGTTAAGGTGCCTCCTCTCATTAAATATATTATTTAGTGATTATTTATTATTATTTAATGCTCTGGATTCAATAGGGCGCCTCCACCAACTTCTGATGGTCAATTCAGCTTCAGTTAACCTCATCGGGGTTCATTGAAGTCATGGAGCACTAGCACTTGATGGTTGGCTTGCTATGACATGTGTTTGATCTCCTTCAGTTGAGATTCAGTCATTTATTGCACTTCGGCCTCAGTTAGGGTTTGGTGAGTCAATTAGGGTTTTGGTCAAGTGGTTAACTGAGGGTGATTGAATGGCTAACATTCAGTTAAGCCAGACTCACTCATTGAATTCGAATTGTCTCCTTAGCTATTCGAATTCTTCATGGAGTTAAGCTATTGCTTGACATTGGTATTGTAACCATTCATTGTTTATTAAATATACAGAGAGGAAACCAATTCCAGTTCCGATTAACACCATTTCATGAGTATTTGTTGATTATTCTTTCATGAGATTGATTCTTAGTTCCTAGATCATATGCAAGAATTAATACAGATATCCCCTTGGACTTTGTTGGTGAATTTGGGTGCTTCGTAAGAGAGGGCCCATTGGTATTTGTTGGCATTCCTAACACTGTCAAGGTAGTTTGAAATCCTTAGCCTAAGCCTAGCCTTATAATTGAATTTAAAAGAATGGTGTCTAAAGCTAACACGGTGGATTTATATTTCAGGTTTTCAATGCTCTTACCTCGATGGGGATATCTTTGGATGGCCCTAGAGGACAAGTTCATGCCTTGGTGGTCGTCAAGAAAATGCTTTTTGCTGGAACACAAGTAAGTCTCATGTTGTACCTTCTGTAATAATTTGTGTCATGTGTTTTGCTTTGATAAGTAAAACCTAGGTAATTTTTTTACTATATTTTTGTTTTATAGCCCCGTTGATTTTTTTGAATTTGCATTCGGTAGGATGGCACTATTTTGGCTTGGAATTTTAACTCTGCAACCAACACCTTTGAGGCTGCAGCTTCCCTCACAAGGTATGCACTACCAATTCTCTCGTTAGTCTCATGGATAGACAGACTTTACTTTGGTTCCATGGACCACACAATAAGAGTAAGTTTCTTTGCTTCTTGTCCGGTATCTGTTTACACAATAAGATAACTTATTTTCCTTGCATTGAACTCGTTTGGTTTAGAAATAATAGTACATTGAATTTGCAAGCTTTGATGTTCTTCATGTGCCTGCAATTATGATGATGAAGTATTTTTTGATTTCAAATGATTCTTATCTGACAATGTGTTCACAAATTCACATGTTTGGGACCTAGAAAGTTTTCAATGTATACAGACCCTGAGAGATCACATGTCAATTGTGATGTCTCTTCTCTGCCGGGACCAGTTTCTCTTGTCATGCTCTTTAGACAACACAGTGAAGGTGAGGGAGGTTTCTTGATATGTTATTGCATCTTTATGGAAATGCATAATGTGTGCAAACCTAATTGGATTTTTTACCTCATTAAATGCAGGTATGGGCTGCTACATCAAATGGAGCCCTTGAAGTGACTTATACTCATAATGAAGAACATGTGTGTTATTTATATCCTTACTGTCTATAGCGACTGCACACATCTTGTAACTAGATTTTCTCCCATGGAAGGGCTTGTTTACTTATAAGCTGCAGTGCAATGCTATCTCTTTTTAAATCTACTCTCTCTTTATGATTTATGTACCAAGCTATGTCGCAGTGTGTTTTTCAAGTAGCCTTAGGCTCTGAAATCATAGATGGGTAACCAATACATGGGGTTGGTGTTGCCTCTATATCTTTTTTAACCTGGAGTTATTTCCAAATAATATGTTATTAAATTTTTTATACATGTTCTAGATTTTTGCAACTCTTAAATTTTGCGATGTAGAGGGATATCAGAGAAAGGAATCATAGCATATAGGATTGTCCAATTTTGGAATAAGAGCAAGAAAAGTTGAATTAAAATCAGCCAACATCCTACCTAATTTCCTTGAGTCCTAGATTACTTCGAGTAAGTCACCTCCATGGATCTGTAAGAAACCAAGGTAAAGATCCACCGACCAATATGTTAGAAACAATGGCATAATGAGAGGGGGGGGGTGAATAAGTGGTCCAACACTATTTATGATTTCAATTTTCTTTAGCCACTAAAACAAAGATCATCATAAGTATAATAACATCAATCAATTACATAGAAAACACAAACACTTCATAAGATGAATTTGTCAACTGTGTTATATTATATTCAAACGACTAAAATCGTGGGGTCAATCAGCTTCAACTGAATCAAAAGCGCCAACTTCTATTCCAAGACTCATCTTGGTCTCTTCTTAGATCCAACTAAGAAAACATGTACAAGACCCAACTTGTATATATACATATTACATCCTTGTAACATTACGTCAAGTTACTCTTCATGTCATCATTGCCATCAAACAACCTGCTGTCAAACAAGCACATCATCACAATTACATCAACTGTATCATTCACTTGTCATGTCAATCATTTGGATATCTCTATCAAATCATCAATGCCCACTATCATGTCATCAACCAGTCAGTTTCAAATCAATCGTTGTTATGTCATGGTTGTCGCTGACATCAAGGCTTGCTCAATCTGCAGTGGTACTGCTGTAACTATTAAATCAACCACTATCAATTCAGTTATCTAATCAAAGTTAATGTCACTGTCATATCATCATAGTATCATTGTTTTAGCACTGCCCTTCAATAAGATATACTACTAGTCTTTTGATGATGTAAAAACTCCTAAACATAATGTTCAACTCTGATTTTCAATTAAAAAAATAACTTCTAATTCTTCACTAAGTCATGCACATGCTAAGACTCATACTTCCACTCAATTCTCTTCAAATGCCTTCAAATATTTGGATTCCTATAGCATGACCTCAAAGTTCCACTGTATACAGACCCTCGGATGCCATCAGGATGACTTCAATCTGGCTTGTGTATCTGAGCTTTAATGGCTAGAATCTTGTCCAATTCACAGGATAAAATGAAACTTCAAAACATCTGAACTGTGCCTGTGGTTGTCTTCAAACTTCCTTTGTCAATGCTGAAAATCAGAGGATACACACTTCATTCTCAGTCTTATTAGTGCACCTAAAAATGAGATTCAAAAACTTGTATCTTTACTGGGCTTCCACAATCCAATATTGACCCTAAATTCAGACCTTGATCTTCCACAAAATGCACAGCTGATTTTTACTTCAGCTGCCTGAGAGACCCGAAATTCAAAGCTATATTTATCACTCCAAATTGTAGCTTAGAAAATGAGGCGAGCTACCTATTTATACATATTTTCCATAATTTACTGGGTCGACCTAGTATATATAATATTCTATAATATTAAAATACTTTGACTGAGCCGACTTGTTTGGTGGTTTAAAATTTTTAATTTGAATTAAAAAAATATTTATAGAGGTTGTCCAATTTGTAAGTTAGTAATATCCTTTCCTTCTTTTGTGGTTGTTTTATCCCTATCTCTTGACTAGGTCGTCCTTGAGACTTTATCTTGGATGATTGAGATGTTCCAGCTTGGCGAACTTCTCCATTTGAATGATTTTTAATCCCTTTTAATTGGGCTGTCATATCATCAAGTTCAAGGGCTTCTTCAAAAAGATAGAACCAAGGACTTCAGCAAGGCTACAACGAATCATAGGATTCTTCAAATAAGACTCATAAGTGCTTCAAAAACTTTTTCAAGAACTTCAAAAGAAATGTCAAGTCAAACCATCACCAAGCAAAAAGTCTGCCATATCAAGGCTTCAAGCTCCAAGTTACCACATGCAAGAGCATTCTCATAACCTTGTCCAAAGGTTCCATGACNTCAAACCATCACCAAGCAAAAAGTCTGCCATATCAAGGCTTCAAGCTCCAAGTTACCACATGCAAGAGCATTCTCATAACCTTGTCCAAAGGTTCCATGCCCCCATCAAGCCACAAATGACCCATTATAATGGGTCATTTGGCCCGTTTGGTGTCCAATGCCCATACCATACCATGTCATCAATCCTTTATCTTGCATTTTTCTCCTTTGTCATTAATGAGTGTCATCAATGACAACCTATGCTCAACAAAATCCACCTTTTTCATCGATGGAAACCTTCTTCAATTACTCTCCCCCTTTGACATTAATGACAAAGGGTCAAATACTGAGTTATTAAAAGCTTCACAATGCCCAAACACAAAATTTGATTTTTGGAATATTGGGATCATGCTAAAGTGTTGGCTCGTATTCCATCTCTCCTTGTCCCAATCAACACTCTTATTCTAGCTGCCTTTGTCGTTGTCAAGCTACTGTCAGTATACTTATCAATGTCCTTTTTCTCTGAAGTCACAAGTCTTCTTTTTAATTTGCTTCTTCTTGTGCTGCAGATCTGATCATCTTATCATTACATCATTTCATGTCTTGCAGATTAAGAATTAGAGCACTTTTTGATATATCAAGTGTAGATTCTCTTGGATATTGATCATACTTAACATTCCTTTGCTTATTAATATCATCACAAATAACTCTATACAACCCAAGTTTTGTGCTTTCGAATGCTCAACAAGAAATGTGAATATGGTCCAAAAGCAATGCCAATGGTAAGACTGCTACAAAGCTTCAACAAACCATCTCAAAATTATGATTTAAACCTTCATCCAAACTGTCCTTTGACCAAACTTTAGACCACACCATTTTTTTGGAGGGCTGTTGTAGGTGTCAGGAAGCCCCAAAAACTCAATCTATATAGCAACCCTTGCTATGTTCATATCAACCTTTCAAAGTAGACTAACAGCAAGTTCTCAACCAATTTTGTGAAGTGCATTCTACAATTTCCAAATTGTGGTCAAGTGATATTACATTGTCCTTAATCCTTTGCCAGGATGCATATTTGATGGTTGTGCCTCTATTGTAACTGTCATGAATGAGTTCTATGCTTGAAAGTCTTAAATGAGAGTTCCTTCAATCAACTGATAAGTGGAATTTCCTCTTTTGTTTAAATCTACGAGTTCGTCGTTTGGTACTGGAGTGAAGATGTCCTCATCAATAGTATACAGTACTATCTGTTGTTCACACTATTCCATTTTTTATTGATGTCCATGTACCAAGTACCATGTTGTCATCATCTACTTATGCTGCACTTTAGATCTGTTGTTATGTAGTTCCGATATAAGTTATGGCTGAGCTCAGAAGTATGTTGTTGTTTGGAAGGTCACTACTGCAAACGGATTTTATGGGTCCTCTCCCCCTAATCTTGATCTTGGTCTTTTATACTCACAGAAACAATCTAAAGATGGTTCCATCCACTTCGCATTTTGGGTTGATCACCTTCTTCTCTGATAGTCATGGATTTCAAATCCTTTTCAGCGATAAAGAATGTTTCCTATTATGTCCATGAGACTAAGATATCAATTAGTCTTTTAACTTGATTCGTCAATAACTCATAAGTGAGCTTTCAAATTTCCTCAATCTTTTCATCTTCATTGGCTAATGTATAGAGAGTTCTTCTAATTAGGTCTATAACCATTGGCTTGAAATTTGCTTCAAGTGTCTGCAATGATCTTCAAACTTACAACAACCAACTTGAAAAATGTGCCCACTTGTCTTCCACTAAGTCTAAAACACTTAAGGTGAGAACCTCTTCAACCAATCCTAGCATTGTGTTGGCATATTTGCGAGAGGATTATTGTTGTTCATACATAGAGATTTGCTGGTTGGAGTGGCCAAACATATCCATACAAATCAGTTAATAGTTCTTGCAAAGAAGCTACTTCAAGTAATGTGTTTTAAGTCTTGAGAATTGAGTCATAAAGCTCTTTCATTAATCTAGGTCCTTTTCCTTCATTCCTTGACCAAGATTATTCCTGTGTAATTTCATTATTGCCACTACGGAGACCCACTTCTGCTCACCGACCTAATCCTTAGTATGTATACCTCAGATTTTTTGAAGCTTCTTCTCTGTCTTGATCAAACAAACTTTATTCTTCCCTAGGATATTTTTTGGATTTAATACCAAATGCTCAATCCTCAAATTTCCTTTTACACAATCCTTATTTCTTTGATTTACCTCTTCTGACCTTGATTTCATAGTTATTACCTCTGCCATTTCATATCAGGCCTTTAAAATAGTCATTGTCTTGTAGCTTCTTCATTACACTCTCCACATGATGTCTTCAACTAACCTTGATAGTTTGATCTTTGAATGCCATGGCCAGAAACATAATCTCTTGCTCCCAATATCATTATGCCACTTCTGTCAGTGAGTCTTGTTTGTACATACTGTAGGTGCTGTTAGTATGTCTTCATAAAAACCAAAAACATGTATCTATGATGTCAAGGCTTGAAGGATGATACTTTAGATGCTTTTGGATACCTTTCTTATGTCTTTGCAAATTTCCAGACTTTGAATGGTATAAGTATGTCTTTTGTATAAACATACTCAAAAAATGACTTTGATGTACATGTGGCTGAGCTTCACGAATTTGCCATTTAGGTGCTTCCATCTTCCTCTGTTAACTTCTATGGTTCATTGAACACTTCCCCAATATAGGTCATGCAATCCCTGCCAACAACAAGTATTTTTTGAATATTTCCTCTGTCAATCATATCCCAAGCTAGAGAGATTCATTAGTGCAAGGTGGAAGCGCTATCATCTAGGATCATTCTTTTGGCTTGTTCCAGTTTTAAAGCTTCGGCCTTTTTACTTCAGAGAGATTCATAGATCCTTGTCAAAGCATCTTCTACCTCTTCATATTGTTCATTCTGATTAATTTCTTCCATGAGCATATTGTTGTCTTCTTCAACAACGAAATTAGGGAAAACTTGAAACAACCTTACGATTTTTGCTATCGTAGATCTTTCTTAGGTTTTAAAAAGCGATTGAAACTATTCAATACCTCTAGTTTCTATCTCCTCAATTCGAATGAATTCCCCACCTTCTCACCTTTTAATTTTCTATATCGTGTTGCTATTCCTTCTCCCCTGGGCATACCGATGATAAATTGTTGTGTTTCCATCCCCTTTTTCTAAGTACTGTGCCTGACTCTTGAGGGTCCAGGTGGAGGCCCTATCATCTAGGATCTTCCATTTGGCCTACTCCAGTCTTAAAGCTTCAACCTTTTTACTTCAGAGAGATTCATAAATCCTTGTCAAAGCATTATCCACCTCTACAAGATACATGTCATCTCTCAGTCTTTTGTTATGTGCCCAACCAATCACTGATGCTTGTTTAATCCATTTTAGATTTGACTCACACTGAAGTGTAGCCGACTCTATTGAACTCCCATCATATGGGCGCCACACATCCTTGACTGACTTCATAAACTGTTCTACCTATAACCAATTTGCATTAAATTTAAAAGGAATGGGTGTCTTGTACCCAGCACGATCCATTTCAAAAGCAACAAGAAAATGATCAAAATCACCCTCGAGTTGACCCACTGACGAAACCATAAGCCATCAGCCAACAAGCCTTCAACAACTAGAGAATGATCATTAAGCCTTCTAGCCATTTTGTCCTCCCCAACCCTTTTTGTTTGCCAAGTCAGTTTGACCTTGACCATTCTAAATCAACTAAACCACCCTCATCCAATTTATGTAAAACATACTTAAACAAATGGTTTGGATGAGCCAGAGAGCCCGAAGTCTCCATGCAACCAATGGATAAGTTCAAATCACCACCCAAAATAAGAGAATTTCTTTGCATAAATGATTTACTAAACAACAAGTCCCAATATACACCTCTATCCAGACAAGGACCATGTCTATTGAGGAACAAGAAATCCTTGATACCGTAGTCTAGTTGTTAGTGCAAAGCAAAGATCTAGATTTCCAACTCGTCCTAACCCCCCTATCTTCTTGAGGCATGTAATTATATGAAATTTGAACCATTCAAAAGTAATTCCAGAAGGATTACAACAACTCTCCCATCCCCCATTATCTCTTGAAGGAAAAGGACATTTGGTTTAATCTTTTCTACAATCTTCTTAGGAGCCAGTTTTTTATTAGGGTTGGCTAGACATCGACAATAAAAAGAGAGGTGTTCCATCTCAAAACTTGGGTGGGTTATTCTTCGCTCCTAGAACCACATCAATTTCACGTTGTTCACCTAAAGCTACATCCTAAGCATACCTTCCCTTGTGCTTTGTAATGGCACGAGTCTCGGTCGTGAACCCTCGTTTCTTATCGACATTGCTCTAACCTAGTATTCCTAGAATGAAACTCAAATCGACACTCGAACAACATAGATGAGGGTGCAAATTTTAGTGTTTCTCTATATCCTCAGGTCCAGAGGTCCAGTCTATAACCCGAGGAATTAACCCACCAGCACCCTTGTCCCCTAACACATTTCTTACATGACCTCTGTCCCTCTCCGTTAAACATAAAAAAATCCCCATCACTAATCCCAAGCCACCTACCCCAATGCTTCCATCCTCCTTTTCGAGAGTAGAGGACAACCCATCAGGAGGTCAGTATGACCCAAAATCAAATTGTGGAGAGGAGTGTAAGGAAACTAGAGGGAGCAAATTTGTTAACTGACCAACAAAAAACAAAACTGGGAAAACCTACAAAGTCGTTCCATCCTTCGAAAGCAGTTTCATTGCCTAATGACGGACATCTGAAGGAGCCTCCTCTGATTTTCACTAACAAACCTGTTCTGAGCTGAAAAAACATGAGAGCAACCCAATGTCACCCCCCCTTTCTCTGGCGTCTGGGGTCCTTGATAGGACAACTACGAGAGGAAGATTGTCTTACACTAAAGGAAATGGAAGAAATTTCATTTATCTCAGGAGATTGAGAGGATTTCAAACTACTCACTGTGATTGTCACTGATGGTCGATAAAGAGGAGAAGGAACAGTGGGCCTTCCATATGCCGCCTTTACCTACATGTCAACCAATCCTTCAGCTTGAGCAGACCCAAAAAGATGAACAAAATTATCTCCATCAACCTTCGATGCCACTTTTCCACCTCTAGCTCCCTCTGTTGTGTGGGTCCCCCTCTTTGTGTTTGAAAGGTAAATTGCACTCCTCCAATAGATGACCACACCCATGGCATCGTAGACATCTAAAATGTACCCCCTCGCAATCCAGTTGTTGGACATGCATGGGTGGTCACTTGATAACTCTAGATCTTCATCCAAGCCATCATGTAGGTCCATTGAGACTAGAATTCAAGCCACCACCATTTCTCCTGTGTCCAAAAGACATATCCCCGACAACAAAGCATCCAATATTATTCCCAATGGCTTCAAAATCATCCAGTGAGCAAAACTTAAGAGGCAAACTAGGCAATCTTATCCATATTGGAGCTCAACCCATTCGCTCGTTATGAGCATCAAACAAAGGACTCCAAGCCTTTAATAGTAGTGGAGACGAGCCCTAACACCAGTTTCCTTTCGAAATTGTACGTGCATCTATTGCATTTTTAAGATAACTACAAACCGATCTCTTGTTTAAATGAGGGTTAAAGGTAAATAATCCAAGGAGGGGAGACAATACCAAGTCATCCATAGTTGGATACCTTTTACATTAAATTTATTGCCTCACATGCGTCCAACCAAAGTGTTATCCACCATTTCTACAATAGCATGCATCTTTATGTCTTCCTCAAGGACTAACTTCACCTGTTTCCCTTTAGATTTGACACAATTCCATCTTTTTTTCTGAATATTGCTTGGCTTTTGATCATGCAATCCAACACTACCACTTGAGTCCTTAAGGCCAAAGGGAAAAATCCAGAGACATATATTTAAGGGGAAAAACCGCCAAATTCCTTCTCCAAATTCTTTCCAATAAAGCCAACACCGCCATCATCTACACCATTATTTCTCAAACCCAAAACATAAGCATCTTCGCCCTTAAAACTAGGAATAAAACCTTTCATCACCATAACACTATCCACGAAACCAACAAAAGGAGTGCAAGAGGGAGAGACCCATCCTCTTGTGAAACCAACCACTTGGTGGCTCTGCGTGTTAAGGCTAGAAAGGGCTAGACCTCTAGCACCTCGAGACTCCCCTTGGCTTACCACAAGGATATGGTTGAAAGATTCAGGTCGACGAAAAATTTCCAAGCCCTTGGGTGAGGACAATAACCCAATAGCTACAACACCTGAGGGCATAGAGGCATAGTCCACCTTGCACAATGATGCATTAAATTCATTATCACCATCACCTAAATCGAAAAATGCATCGAGCAGTGGAAATATTTTATCACCCAGAGAGTGTTAGATTTTTATCATTCAAGCTAGCATTATCTTAGGATCTTTAACTAAGAGAATAACATGCACAGTAATAAAACACAAGAGACAAGAGACACAAAGAATTTTCCTCGGGGAAACCATAAACGAGAAAATCCCCCAACTTCCTCAGAGATAGAATGAGCACCAATGGCGGCAGTAAAACCTGAAAACATAAAAGATGATCTCCATAGCTTGTTCTCTCTCTCACACTTGAGAGAGCTTCTCCTGTCTCACTCATGCGCCCCAGTGAGTGAGTGTGTGTGTGATAAATAGAGAGGCTCACTCTCTATTTATATTTTTCATTCACTTTAACATGTTGGCCCCACTTAACAATTACTTACTAGATCCGACATCTCTAGGAGAGTCTAATAACCCGAGTGCCCCACAACTGTGGGGACTTTTCCCTCTGATCAACAAGGAGGGTTAACCTTGACACAAATGTGGGGACTATTTCCTCGACTTACAATGGAGGGTTAACCTCAATGACTTTACATGACTTGTTTACATTATTGTATCTCCTGATCGGAACATCGAGGCATGACATGACTCAATTACATTACAGATAGTTCCTGGAATAAACATCGGGATACAATATACAAGTGAATACATTTTGAAGTTACAAATACATCAACACTCCCTCTTAACTAGGAAGGTATTCTCTCAACACAATTTATCAGCACAAGTCTTCTTCTCTGTATCATCTGGATCATCATCAAGTAATCTTCATCTTCAAGTCATCTTCATTGTCAAGTCATCTTCATCAAGTCTAGATCATCACTTGATTTGGAGCATCACTAGATCATCATCAAGTCTAGATCATCATTGGATCATCATCAAAACTGGATCATCACTGGATCATCATCATCATCACTGCTTCCGCTATCTCAATAAAATGGTGCTATCACTTCATTCTTCTCATCACAGGAAATTATACAGATTCAGCCCTTTTTCATGCTGGTTTTAGGCCTATCCTCCATGTAGGTCTTCTTCAGCGCTTATATCTCACCCTAAGTCAGAATGGCTCGTTCATCACTTACAACTGACCATGAGAGGAACACATCCAACACCATGTCAGAAAGGCATGCCCAGCACTCACATCTGACCATGCGAGAACACATCCCACAACCCTGTCAGAAAGGCCCAGAACTCACATTTGACCATGCGGGAACACATCCCACAACCCTGTCATAAAGGCTCAACACTTATATCTAGCCATGCGGGAACACATCCTGCAACCATGCTAGAAGGGCTCTGCACTTACATCTATCCATGTGGGAACACATCCTGCAACCATGCTAGAAGGGCTCTGCACTTACATCTAGCCATGCGGGAACACATCCTACAATCATGCTAGAAAGGCTCTACACTTACATCTAGCCATGCGGGAACACATATTGCAACCATGCTAGAAGGGTTCTCAACCCCGGGTTGAGGATTTCTGGTAACTGACCAGGTGCCTCCATTCTCCCAGAGAATGGCATCAGCCCTTATATCTGATCAAGTGGGAACACATCCCTCAATCACATTAGAATGGCCCTGCAATTATATCTGATCATGTGGGAACACATCCCTCAATCACATCAGCATGGCCCTCAGCCCCAAACTGAGTATTCCTGGTAACTGACCAGGTGCCTCCATTCAGAGAATGGAATTCAGCACTTATATCTAATCATGTAGGAACCAATCCTATAGTCACATCAGAATGGCTCAGCACTCACATCTGACATGGAAGGAACCAATCCTCCCACCATGACAGAATGGCTCAATACTTACATCTGACCATGGAAGGAACCAATCCTCTCACCATGTTAGAATGGCTCATGGACTCATCACTTCCCCTTGGAAGGAACCTCGATTTGGAGAACACCAAGATCCTCCCTGAAGTACTCAAACTTCACTCTGGCAAATGGCTTCGTCAACACATCAGCTATTCATTCATCCGTCTCAACATACTAGAGCCTCACTACTCCTCTCTACACCATATCCCTGATATAGTGATATTTGATCTTGATAAGCTTCGACCTGTCATGGAACACTGGGTTCTCCGACAACTTCACACAACTCTGGTTGTCGCAATATATACAAGTAGCATCTAACTAGAGATCAAATAAATTAGACAGTAGCTTCCTTAGCCATACTGCCTCACAACTAGCTGAACAAGCTACAACATACTCTGCTTCAGCTGTACTCAGTGCCATGCAAGACTGTTTCCTGCTAAACCAAGAGATCACACTTGATCCCATACTGAAGGAACACCCTGAAATGCTATTCATATCGATGGCACTACCTACCCATAAGAATCATTATAACCTTCCAGGTTAATCTTTTGATTTGCCTCATACTTAAGCCCATAATCAACTGTACCCTTCAGGTACCTCAGAATATGCTTTGCAGCAATCAAGTGAACATGTCTCGAATATGTCAGGAATTGGCTCAAGACGTTCATAGCAAATCAAATATATAGTCGCGTATTCATCATGTACATCAGGGACCCAATCATCTAACAATACATCATGGCATCAACCGACTCTGATGAAGCAACACTCAGTAGCTTCAGGTTCGATGCCATAGGTGTGGTCATGGACTTGCAGTCCATCATCCTGAACCTCTTCAGGATCTCTACTGCATACTTCCCTTGTTCCAGGGAGATTCTGCCACACCTCCATGCCTAGAAAGCAGTGCATCATATCCAAGTCCTTCATCTCTAACTCGACAGCAAGTATCCTTCTTGCAACTTATGTCAGGAACAAGTCATCGACATATAACAGGAGCATCACTGGTCTTCCACCTTCAACCTTGAGGAAAAGGTTGGAATCCTCTTTACTCTCAGTAAAGCCTAGAGTCACCAGTAAGCTATACATCCTGTCGTACCATGTTGAACCTCAGGATCTTCTATAGTCACTCCCTCTAAAGTGAAGCATCATACTCACTCTATCTTTCATACTCTATGCACTATTTTCGTGAGAAGCCTCGTGCTACGAATCTTGCCTTGTATCCCATGATGTATACTGCATGATGGAACTACAAACTTCCGTTCATGTATTGATACTGCATCCTAGATATCATTCTTCTTGAACTGGCCTTCCCTTTCTTCTTGGTTACTTCTTCATAGCTCAAAGGTTCTGCATCAATGATGTCACTGCATTCGTCATATTGTTCTTCATCTGTCATCACTTGTTCTTCGGAATAAGTCTCATCCTTCTTTTCTTGTAGGTGATTATGTATGCAATCTTTCCTGCAATTCAAATGCATTAGAGGTATGGTTAGGAACATTTCATAAGGCATATTCATAATGGAAAATTATTATGGATAAATATATGATCATGCAACTATTTTAGCCAATACAACATTCATCCATATCTCACAGAACGTTTCTAGATGCCTTCCATCTCTACTGGGACAACATTGAGATTGTGCACTAATCCAATATGTCAGCAAAGAGGTTTCATTCTAGATAAGTAGCAATGGATATTTGTATAGAACCATGAGCTACTTACCCATCACATGTGTATTAGTAGTATACTATCATTAATGAAAACATTCTATCATGCATAATACATCAACTGAATATAAACAAATGCATAACAAAACAATATCATGAAATGACAATTGAATACTTATCTTTATTTGTTTTGTGGGTAGACTCCTTCTTGAGCCTTTAGCTTTATCATCTTCATAATAGCATCATTTCTTATCCAAATGATAAGATGGATAAGAGGTTCTTCAAGAGTTGAGTTCTTCATATTCCTCATCGCTTGAGGTATCTTCTTTGGATGGTGAGAGCTTGATCTTCAGTTGCTCCCATCTTCTCTTCTCTTATTATGAGTCGAGCTTCTTCTTCTTCAAATATCTTGGTCAAGAAGTCAAGCATCTCTTTTTGTGTCTATACGGAAGATACTTGAGGTATAAGGTGATCTGTGATTGAATCAGCAATGATCTTCTTGACCTTGACCAAGTTCTTCCTGTGTAAGGTTTTTAGCCTCATCTCCCTCTCGAACTGGATCCTCTCTACTTATGTAGGTGTCCAATTCATTTTCTTTAGAGAGATCATATACTTCCATGATTGAAAATTTTCAACTACACCAAGCTTGTCATCAAGCCGATGTGATAGATCACTTTCAAATGAGAACCTCAAATGAAAATAGCAATAGATTAGATCTTACCGATTTGAGGTGTTCGTCCTGGTTTTGGAGCTGGCTGATCTAGGGTTTGTCAGAGAAAACTTAATTTTGAAAACTTGGAATCTTTCAAATCTAATTGTATAAAAATATAGACCTCTTCAAGGTGAGCTGTCCAATGTACTCATTTTCTGAAAACAGTGGAGGGACACTCTAGGAACAGGAAGCCCTAGTTTACCAATTTATTCTGCATAAATGCTTAATACATTTTCTGTAGTATCTATGAAATCACTACTCCTCTGTGTCTAAAAATTCGCACCGAGGTAGCCTCACCTATCCCTATTCCAACACCATAGGTTTCATTAGAATTGGTTTCACTAATTGGGACTTATGATCATTTTCCCAAGGTGACTTGTTTCAGGACTGTTCAGCATAGCGAAGATGTACGAACTGCCACAAGTCACTGTTTCATCCTCGAGGCCTAAAACTTCTACCATAGAAATTAAATTATGTGCCCGTTCTGGAACATATTCATAAATTTAATTTCGACCTTAGTAGCCAGATATATAGCAATTCTCCCTAGGTGTCCTGTTTAGGGATGAATCTTGGAAGAGGCTGGAACCCTAACCTGCAGGGATCATATCTCCTAGAATATAGTGAATCTGAGGCTGAATTTTGGATACAGTGTAAATAAGGATTTTATCATCCAGCCTATGAAATTTTTAGCTTATGAGCCTTCTCCAATCCCTAGATATAGCGAATGTACCAAAACTTATCAGTTTTAGTATTTTAGGGTTTTTTCGGCCCAGGGTCAAACTAGGGTTTGACTTTCCCAGAGTTATACCCAACCAAAAATCTCGACTTGGGTCTCTAAAATTCGATTTTGATGGGGATAGAAATCCTATGCCAGGCTTACTCAAAAATTCCTCTTCTGTAACAAGCCCTAATTTCCTGCACCAAGAACGAAAAATGCTCCGAATCAAATTCCTCTTCGACAGAAAGATGCACCCTTCAATAGAGAGTCATCCTAGCATACTTTTTTGATGGATTGTGGAGAGAGACCCAAAAAGTAAGAAGCCCTAGCTTCTGTAGCTGCACAATGTCTTCTTCTCAGGTCAGCTATGATACCATGTTAGATTTTTATCATTCAAGCTAGCATTATCTTAGGATCTTTAACTAAGAGAATAACATGCACAGCAATAAAACACAAGAGACAAGAGACACAAAGAATTTTCCTCGGGGAAACCATAAAGGAGAAAACCCTACAACTTCCTCAGAGATAGAATGAGCACCAATGGCAGCAGTAAAACCCAAAAACATAAAAGATGATCTCCACGGCTTGTTCTCTCTCTCACACTTGAGAGAGCTTCTCCTGTCTCACTCATGCGCCCCAGTGAGTGAGTGTGTGTGTGATAAATAGAGAGGCTCACTCTCTATTTATATTATTTCGTTCACTTAATGTCCACTTTAGCATGTTGTCCCCACTTAACAATTACTTACTAGAGCCGACATCTCTATGAGAGTCTAATAACCCTAGTGCCCCACAACCATGGGGACTTTGCCCTTCAATCAACAAGGAGGGTTAACCTTGACACAAATGTGGGGACTATTGCCCCGACTTACAATGGAGGGTTAACCTCAATGAATTTACATGACTTGTTTACATTATTGAATCTCCCAATCGGAACATCGCGGCATGACATGACCCATTTACATTACAGATACTTCCCAGAATAAACATCGGGGTACAATATACAAGTGAATACATTCTGAAGTTACAAATACATCAACAAAGAGAATTCGCAGGTATCCTTCAGCGGTATTGTAGAATGCAAAAAAATGTGGGGATGGAATTTTGGGGAAACACCAACCCCCAACCCCAATGTTTGTGGACTCATAATAAATTGACCTCTCCATTAGCTGAACCATTACCAATGTCTCTTACAAAGGCTTCACACCCCGGTTTTGGCTAGAACGAAAGGTGAATCGGTGAGCTTGGACTTACTTCAATTTTCACTTTTTCAAGCTCTATAACTTAAGTCATCATTTCACATTCAACTCAACATCATATGTGTTATGGGGAGAAATTCCTATGGCTTGGGGTACCACAACAGACAGCTTGACTCCATAAATCAATCATTTCCAATATGCAATAGAAATTAAATGTCTAACACTAAAGGATCAGACCTCGTACCTTATTTCGGACGGTTGACTCTATATCCCCGTTGAGATTTCCAACTTCAGCTTGAATTGATAGATTACTTCCTCAACAACAAGTAAGCAATACAAGCATTCTATACATCATGGTATTAGATCTATTCTAGCATATATAATCAATAATGTACAAGCATTTGACATAATGCCATGGATAAAATATTCATTCAAACACACATTATTGGACAGGAAAAGCTATTTCTATTAATATAAATCAGAGATCACAAGATACAACCTCTGACGGCACGTCTGCGAACCGGAGAAACTGAATCTCCCACTTGGGCCTCCACCACCTCAATCCTCCATCTCTCGATAGCAAGCTCACAAGCAAAAGGCAAGCTTGGGAAGAACACACTAGTGCTCCAGGGGACAAAGGGATGCAGACTTAAGCATAAGTTCTGGCAACAATGGACTATAGTTTCTTTGCTCTCAACTCTCTCTTCTTTCCTTCAATGTACCAAGGGGTTCCTTAAATAGCTTTTCAAAGGGGTGATGAAAGGTCGAATCTGAGCGATCTCAAGGCATAGGGAAGGCCAGGAGTCAAATGAGTCAGATCCATGTCAAGGAAAACTCAAAAAGGATTTGGATTATGTACACATCCTGATGTACACGGTTTTAGAGGTCAAACCCGCGTATATACACGCTTATAGGTTTAAAAGTCATGTGTATCATTTTTCACATGTTTTTAGGGATGATCAAGGAAACATTAAAGGACAAAAAATGGTCCATGGGGTCTAAGGAGTCTGTAGCGGGACAAGGAAAGGCTATACAAAGTGTGATTCACCTGAAGTGGTGAAATCAGCTATAACAGATGCCCCCTAATGTATAAGGTCAGAGGGGTCATACGATGGCCAAAATACATTATAAGTCCATCCCATAAGTGGAGTGATGAAGGATCCCAAATGGAAGACCAGCCACCCAATCAACATAGTAAACTAATACAACTCTACACATAACTGCAAATACATATAGTAGTCCTGGATACATAAGAGTACAATGGCCATGAATAGGCATGATACATGATATCACATATTTGGTCATCACCACGTACAATATACATAGATCAGAATCTCCATGATGAAGATATACAAAGGACCATGATCTCCATAATGGCTGAAGATATAACAGATCAAGATCTCCATAGTGGCTAGAAATATCTGACATATACTAGAATCAAGTCACGAGAGCTGAAATCTCATGAACACTGGCACGATCAAGGAGGTAGCATATAAGAGATGCCACCAATCTGGAAAGTCTTCTACACAAACCGCTACGAGTACATGTCCTACTATGCAAATAGAGGTGTTGAGGTCGAACATAGTAATCCATCGTCTGATTACTGGTCATTAATGTATACCGTTAACAGACGCGAGATCACCCACCGATAATGAAAATGGGAATCAAGGTAGTAGAGTGCAAACTAACAAGTGTGAATAAATGTGTTGAGGTCGAACATAGTAATCCATCGTCTGATTACTGGTCATTAATGTATACCGTTAACAGACGCGAGATCACCCACCGATAATGAAAATGGGAATCAAGGTAGTAGAGTGCAAACTAACAAGTGTGAATAAATGTGTTGAGGTCGAACACTTGAGAGGATCCATCGATCAGGGGACATTTATGTATTCCCAAAAACTATCGATGGCGAGAGAACCTGCCACTGATGACTGCAAGTCTCAAGGCACTCAAAATGACTCTAGATTCCAATCCCAGAATAAATGATCTGACGTCGATGGGATGAAATCCGCTGGAAGGAGGGAATTAAGGCATCCCCCATCATCCAACACGAGGTACTCAGCAAAGCTGTATAATGTGGAAGGACTCGATCATAAGGTGCACGAACCAGTAACTGTACCGGGAATGGCCGACATGCAAAGTCAAGATAACTGAGGAATGGCCAACTCCAGCTTCAACTTCCTTCTAACAAGAGCATAACGGTGTATGGTGACTGAATGAAGGTAGCATAGACTCAATATACAAACTGGGACATCTCTGTGACACAGGAGGCATCAACAGAGGCTCCATAGGGACTGGAAGCTTAACCAGTCAGTGGAGATAAACTCAGATAAACGAGTATAGTTCCTAAAGTCAAACTATAACCCAACCAATGGATGTGATATACAGTGCTCTGTTCGAAGGCGACACGACTCAACAGCTGCCACAGATAACATCTTTCCTTGTCCGGATTTTTGGTCTTTTGGTTTTTTTGGACTTTTTCAGTTATTTAAAAAGCTTGAAAAAAGAATAAAATAGCTTTATAGTTACATACTAGGAGGAGACGAGTGTCATAAAGGCCAACAAACTAGTTCCAAGTAGTGGAACATACCTATGCTCAATGCAAGGATACATGTGTAGGATATCGACACTCGAGGGAAAATCCCCTCCCGATAAAAAGGGAAACAAGTTGTGAAGGATATAAAAAATGGCTCTGCATGGCTAGACATGAGACAAGCTCGGGCTATATGGCTGAAACGCAATGTCATGGAAGCCGACATAAAGCTCAATAAGGTAGGAAAAGCTCATGATAATACATTCACAACTTGACATGAGGGAGTCCTGAGGGAAATAGGCCAGAAAAATATCAAGAGGAATATGAGGCTCTTGTGAAATGTCATGGCAGTACTATACAACGGACTCCCACACCCTACAGAAGAAAATGTCAGCATGGGCACCAAATGCAAATAAGGTGCTAACTAGGGTACCCATGTAAGGTGAAGCTCTACCACTCATATGATGCCACTTCTAAAGCAGCAAGAAGGTTCTATGACATAATAGAGTGGGTTCGTACCTAAGGTCATGATGAGATGCTCATAAGGTTATGCAAAATGCAAATGGTGGTAAAACCTAACCTATATGCCAGTTTAGACATGATACCTGAAATCGGCACGAACGAGTCAATCCAACGGCTGAAACAGCACTGAAAAAGGTCCTCTACATCATGAATTATGTCAAAAACGGTCCCAAATGGTTAGAAAATGTCGAAACTATAGGAAAGGGGGTAAAAATTTTCAAATATTTGAAAATTTTCTATACTAATTGTAAACAATTCAAAATATTATAAATCATTTGAAACTTTTACCCATTTGAGCTCTGATTTTCAACAGCGAATTCCAGGAGATCCAGCCAGCAGAATCCACTACCGTTTCTTCCAGGTATTTACTCATGCTCTTCTCTTTCATTTTGATACAATTTTTATGAATTTCCATGGTCAATTAAGCTTTTTAGGCCAACCCAAAATGGGCACTGCGGCCCACGCAAAAATCGAGGTTTTTTCCACGTATAGGGATGGATATACGCGGAAAATGCCCTCAAACCCGTGTACATACGCAGCTGTTTTGAAAATAGTCGGGTATGAGGCTGCGCATATGGTTTTTTCAATAAACTAATGGGAAAATTTGCAATTTCTTGTGTAGGATGGTCCTAGAGTGGAGAGAGCGTGAGCATGGTGAAGTAGAGGAAGCAGTAAGGGCCGATCTAATGGCTCAACAAGCTCTGTGTGCATGCGGACTCTAGAAGTTTTGGTGTCTTGGTGGTTTGAGGGCCAAACCAAGACTATTACAGATGCTGGTGGATTACTGGGATCCAGACTCGGAGTCCTTCCATATAGATGGGATGTCCCTCACCATAGAGGTGGAGGACATATACTTCATTACCGGGCTTTCTAGACGAGGGGAAGTGGTGAACCTTCGTTCTCGTGGTGGGCCAGGAGGTGGCCTGACTATCAACAAGTACATTGCGGTGTACTGCTATCCAGACACAGAGAAGGTGGAGATTCAGGTCCCTACCAACACTATACAGGTGCTGGGCCTAAAGGCCATACTATTGACATTGGGCAAGATAGCAAGCTTGGCATCACTCCACCAGGCCTCGCGGCCTCTGATGTTCTATGCAGTGGAGTGCATGAGACCCACGATCTATGACCAAAGCACTACACTACTGAGCAACATGAAACATCGACTCAGTGAGTGTAAGGCAGCCAGAGTGCGGAACTTCGGGTTCAGCAGTATTTTGAGCACATTTTTCTTCGAGTGTGTTCCAGGATTGAGCCCCAGAGTGGACGTTCCTCTTCACAGGGTTCGGGATCCGGCCCAACGGCGTTGGGCAGATGCTATGCGTAGACTGGGGGGTGGTAGGGTGGCCAACCCATATCCAGCTGACTTCTTTCCGTGGTGGTGATGACAGATAGTTTCCATTGATGACTACCCCTACACAGGGATAGATTTCCGGGGGGACCCGGACATGCCGTTACCACCAGGATCGGCATATGGCAATATAGGTAACGAATCTCGACCCTCTTTTTATAAGTTTTGAGTTATTTAATTTTTTTGTATTTTCTTGATTATATGGAATCAAAAGACATATTTTTGGGTGATAATACATAGTGACATCTACCATTTGTGTGCAGATTTGGGACCATGGCAGCCAGAGGGCTTCCCTCGTCATAGATGGATGGGAAGAGGAGATGACATCACAGGTGTGGATGTGGAGTGGACGCTCCAGAGCATTCATACCAATTTTGTGAGACTGACACATAGAGTTCCCATGGTGCAAGTCGAGGACTTTCCTGAGGCTATGCAGCGGCAGGTGGTGGGTGTACCACGCGCATGGGTGCGTTTATTTCGACGACTAGGTAGAGCCGTAGTGACCTTCCATGATCACGACCCTCCTCCTCCTCCATAGGATTAGACACCTGGGAGTGTCTACATTTTGTACTACCGTGTATTATATGATGGTGGCTCGAAAGCCCCAATTTTGTATCATGACACTATGTATTATCACATTTTGGATGTATATATAAAAAAAATTTAATGGTGATCGATTTATTTATTTACATGTGTAAAAATTGTGTTTGTAATTAATTTATTGTGAATGAAACAAATGCCAATCTAACACGTTGTTAGCATATGATTCAGCAACTTGATTATTATTTCTTGGAATATGTATATATGTTATATTGTCAAATTGTCGTTCTAACAATCTCACACGTAAGAATCTTCTCAATAACGTCGAATCTTTAACATGGTACAAACCATTGAGCTGTGACACTACTAACTCTGAATCAAGACGTACCTCAAGAGACAGAACGCCATGTAAAATGGCATCCCATAGAAGTTTGATAACGGCACTGTATTCAGCAACATTGTTAGAACATGGCCGTAGACATACACCTCCTGAAGACAGTACCTGACCCATAGAAGTATAAATCACCCAAGCAGCAGAGGTTGAGTCTTGAGTGTGATGGCTTGCACCATCCGTGAATCCTATGTAGGTGGAATATTCCATTAACATCTACCAAAAGAAACGGAAACTAATCACAAACTCGATCACGATAAGAAAAAGACCTAACTATGCAAAGTTGTACAATAATATACAATAAGCAGCCTTGGCTGAAGATCATGCATAGTATTTCTTGAGATAGAGCCCATTTCTAGGCTCCGCCAAGGCCGTTCCCTCATAATCCACCAACTCATACGCACCCTTCTCTAACACACGCTTGACCACATAATGACCACGCCACATAGGATTAAATTTCCCTACCCCCAAGGGTTCTTACGGTTGGTCCCACAAAAGGACCAAGTCTCCTTCACTAAACCTCCTTGGACGGACAGACTTATCGTACTGGACATTTACACGATGTTTATTGACTTCTAGAGCCACCAAGGCATCCCGACGCTGCTCATCAAGTTGCACAAGGTGGACCAAACACTCCTTCAATGGGGAAGTGTCCGGTAAGAGTTCTACAGCTAGCTTCAATGAAGGAATTTTGCATTCAACCAGAAATATTGACTCCACTCCATGTACAAGTTGATATGGAGAAAAACCAGTGGCAGTCTTAACAGTGGTTCGATATGTCCACAAAGCAGGATATAACATGATGTGCCAATTGTTCTTGCTTTGTGCAATGGTTCATTGGAGAATGGATTTGAGTGATTTTTTCACTGCCTCTACCTGTCCATTCGCTTGAGGGTAGTAAGAAGAGGAATGCTCTTGCTTATACCTTAACTTGGATGCCAACTCTTCCATCATACGGTTTTGAAAGTGCGAGCCATGGTCAGTGACAAGCTCTTTCAGAATCTCGAACCGAGTAATAATTTGGTTGAACACAAAATGAGCGGCTGTCTCACCGTTGGATTTTACTGTAGGCATAGTCTCAGCCCATTTCGTGAAGTAATCAACAGCCACTATAATATGATGGTGCCCCCCAGCCGAAGCTGGGTTGCAATCAATAAAATCGAGCCCCCACTTAGTGAACGGATCGGCGGTGATAATGGGATGTAACGGGGAAAGTTTCAAGTGCATATTACATGCAAACACCTAGCAAGGGTGGCACCTCTTGATGGCACCAACACAATCCTTAAAGATCGACGGCCAAAAATAACCCGCTCTTAAAATATTTTGAGCTGTAGAAAGCCTAGATAAATGACCACCACACGCCCCTACGTGGCAATCATTCAGCACTACCTCAGCCTCTTCATGAGTTAAACAACGTCGTAAAATGGAATCTACCCCATGGTGGTACAAAGTGTTGTCCACTATAATGTAGTTCTTAGATTCGTGACGTAATCGTCGTCGTTCATCTCGCGAGAGGTGAGTAGGGGTCTTCAGTGTTTGTAAATATATTATGATATCCCCATACCATGGGTATAACGTTGAGATTAAGAAGATGTGTTCATCGACAAATGTATCTTCACAAACCAACTCCTCGGCCTCGCTTGGGAAATTCGATATAAGCTCTGCAAAAATTAAAGACTTCTTTGATTTTGCCGAAATAAACTCAAGATCGAATTCTTGCATAATGACAATCCATTTATTATATTTTCCCCCAATCATCCTTCGGGTGAGGACGAATTGAAATGGATTGACATGGGATACAACCAAGGTCTGGTGAAGGAGAATATAATGTCTCAACCACTGAACCGCATGTACGGTAGCTAAAGCAAGCTTCTCGACATGAGAATAACGAATCTCTATGTCAATAAGGTTCTGGCTCAAATAATATATGACATGCTCTTGGAGCTCCTCATCCTCTTGAACCAAAACCATACCAATCGTCTCTAATGACACGGCCACATATAATAGAAAATCACGGTTATAATCCAGGGGACTAATCATCGGGGCCGATGCTAGGGCTCGCTTGAGTGCATCGAAGGACTCCTGGGCTTGCTCATCCCAATAAAAGGGGGTGTCCTTCTTCAAGAGATGCATGAATCCTCTACTCAAATTGGCAAAGTTGACAACAAATCTTCGTAAGAAGTTTGCCATGCCTTACAAACACTAAAGATGATGAATATTCTTTGGGGGAGACAACTGAAGTATTGCCTCAACCTTCAAAGGGTCAACTCTTATACCCTCTTTAGAAACGATGAATCCTAACAAACACCCTGCCTTCACACAAAAGATGCACTTGCGAGGATTTAATCTAACCGAATAGTGGCGGCATCTTTCGAATACCAATCTCAAGTGATAGGGATGATGCATTCTCATACGAGAATGAGCAGCAAGATCATCCAAAAATACCTCGATAATTGACTTGAGATCGTGGAAGATCAAGGTCATTGCCCGCTGAAATGTAGCTCCGGAATTTTTAAGGCTTAAAGGCATTTTTCGATATGCAAATGTTCCCCAAGGACAAATAAATGCAGTCTTATGTTGGTCCTCAGGTTTAATCTGTATCTGATTATATTCGGAAAAGCCGTCCTTGAAGGAGAACACCTCGCTACCTGCACACTCATCCAAAATCTAATCAATAAATGGTGTGGGGAAATTGTCCTTAGGACAGGAACGATTCAAATCACAGAAATCAGTACATATGCGGATCACTCCTTGCTTCTTATCCACAGGAACGGGGTTTGAAACCCACTTCGTCAAGGGAACAGGATAGATGAAACCGACTTTCAACAGCTTCTCTATCTCTGCCTTAATCGCGGGTGATTTCCTAGGATTCACCGCAAGTAAACGTTGTCAAACAGGCTTAGCATTGGGGTAAGTCTTAATCTCGTGCTCAATAATACGAGGGTCAATACCTGGCATCTCATCATAAGACCAAGAAAAAATATCACGGAATTCCTTAAATAGCTCGATGTATTCAAGAATCTCAACATGGAAAAATTCTGCCCCAATATAGACATTCTCTATCGTGCCAGGATTGCGAGAGATGTTGATAGGAATTGTTGTAGATATGTTTGCCATGTTTCCCTCAGCCATCGGACCAGGAGAGCTTAATGGAACCATAGGACTACCAACTCTCTGACTAAGAACCCCCCTAAAATCCTCACACTCCAAGCGGTCAAGCTCTGGAAGAAAGTACGATCTATTATGGAGTTCCTCCCATGGTGGCTCAACTCCCGACATAGCCTCAATAATCGCTTCATCTGAAGGGAAAACTGTATCAAGGTAGTCATGTGCATGAGAAGACTATGCTGCCCATGCCGGCAGCACATAAGGGTCCTCCTCCTCCATCCGTGAAGAGGAAGGACTAGGTTCTGCAACAGACTTGAGATTAGCTTGATAAGCTATCATAGCTACAAGTAATGGCACGTCCGTCACGATGGGCTCACTCGAAGTACTCAGTGTAGGAAGAATCCAAGGATCTTCCATATGACTCATGTGAAAAGACACCGATGTCGTAGATGTCGAAGCCCCATCGGAACTAGATCCTATCATTAGGATCGGTGTAGGACAACTAAAGCTTCCCATGAGGGATGGATACATGCCTACACCCACACTCACAGTCGCTGGCTAAGAGTGCTCAACGATCAGGATCGAAGCTCCCAAAGATGCGGTAACAAACGGATTCTTGAATGTCATTTGATCAATCGTTACGATCTTCCCGTTATGTGGAAAGCATACAACGCAAAACAAGGAAGAAGCAACGGCTTGCATACTGTACATCCAGTTCCTACCCAGCAAGAGATTGTAGTCAAGGGGTGCATCAACCACCTCGACCTCTATTGCCACGGTCTTCCCTCCCAAACGGACTTTAAGGGAAGGAAGGATGTCGTGCGGTCTAAAATATCTCCCATCAAACGTAGTTAACATGGTCACTGATTTAGACAGCTCAAGAGAACCCAGACCCTTCCAACAGGATAAAGACATCACAGAAGCAGTAGCGCCCTCGTCAATCATAGTGCGCTTGACGGTCATATCAAGACATTCTACATGAATCAAAAGAGACACATAGTAGGGAAAGTGAGGTTGAAGTCCCGTGGTTTCAAATTTGATCACAGAGGAAGAATCATCATCATTCACACCAAGGGCAGAAAGCAACGCCTTCCTTTGTGAGGGACAACTCTGAAGCACTTCCAATGCAGACATCGCACAAGGAGTGTGGCCCAAATCCTCGAAAACTAAATAGTTCTAGGCGGCTCGGGCATTTGGATTATGCCCTGAATGCTTAAGGACTCCCTTAGGAATGCGAGGTGCAGTCTCAAGTTTATCCGTAGGTTTCTTAATGCGCAAAGGGGACCCTCGTGGATCAAGCTTTTTGGCTGGGCTAGGTTGTGACGAACCATAATCTTTCACACAGGTCACAACTTTCATAGCACAGACCATGTTAATGCACCCACGACCACTACCCTCTGGCGGATCATGATCATCACCAAATTGGTCATGGGACTTCGAGTTCATATTTTGATTATGCGGTAAAGGGTTAGTTAGCACGGTTGGGCCCTGTGCCAAGAATCTCAAAGCTTCTTCAATACAAGGGCACAAGTAAGTGAGGTGATCATCCTTACATAACTTGCAAGGGAACTTAACCTTACATTTAGCTTGCTTGTCCCCCCCAGAATTTCGGCCATTCTTTTCATTACTGTTAGCATTCTCATTCTTATTCCCACCCTTTCAATTATTTTTACACTTTTTTCTATTCCATCCGGGCTGTTGGTTACCCTTCTGGTCCGACGATTGCACAGAAAGTACACTCGTCATTTGGGTGGGTTGAGACGAAGCCGTAGCTTATCCCGAATCAGATTGGTTGATTGAAAATTGACTAACTTGTTTTGCAACCAAATCCATAGGTTTCGCACATGCAGAACCCACAATGCCATCGGCATGTGGTCCAGGTTTGACTTTGGGGTCGAAACTGGAACGAGGAGCATTGGGAATAATATCATACAACAAACCGGACTCAGCATAAATCAAGTCCAGTTCTTGTGCCCTAAAAATTGCTTGTTCCTCATTCTGCACTCTGGATGTGGAAACATCCTTCCCTATATATGGCAATAATGACTTGAGGAACCACTCAAGGAGGAACTCTGGCGGTATAAAGGCTTTAATTAACCTCTTCCGTCTATGCCACTCTTGAATATGATCAGAGATATGTGTGGCTTTATCTTGCTGAAATGTCAACAAGAGTTCAGTACCAACGTCATAACGCACTGGTAGCTGGAAGTGATTAAGAAAAATCATCGCAAGGTCGTCGAACAAAGTGAAAGCTCCACTAGGTAACTCTATATACCATTTCATGGCAAGCCCTGTAAGGGTGCGTTGAAATAGTCTCAAACGGACTGAGTCCTAATGTAAGGAATTTGAAGAGCACCATAGTTGAAACGTAGTAACGTGTTCGCTTGGATCCTCTCCTAGTTTTCCCTCGAACTTAGGTATGTCCGAAGGAAGCTTGGTAGGGACAGTCGGCCAAGCCGAGTCATGAGCCACAGGATCGTTCGTCAATCTCAACAAGTCAGGAATATTTAGCGTTGCAAGGAAAGGCAGCCTAGGATGATGAGGTTGATGGACCGCTCCCTTATTCATATAGGGCTGATTACCACCATGGCCTTGGCCATAGTGCCCTCCTCCCGTATGACCCGTATAGGGTGGCGTGGAAGCACCATAGTGTGGTGGACCTTGACTAGTAGGAGCCACAAAATCGTAATTAGGAGAGTAAGCAGGTTGTTGATACCCACCCCCATAAGGTGAAGAACCCTGTCCATACTATGTCCCATAATAGGGTCCATAATTCATCGCAATATGCGATGCCCCATGAGACACTCCATAGGTAGGAAGATACGCTCCGGAAGTAGGGATATACATACCGGAAGCAGGGATATATGCCCCGGAAGTAGTAACATGACCTCTAGAAGTATGAACATATCCTCCCGAAGCAACGGGCGATATGTAAACCTAAGACACAATCAGTCTAGTTACCGCAGTACGGACGTGACTCGTAGCCACATGTCAGCTCGAAGGACCACGCGAATAAGGTGGAGGATGTACATTTGAAGAACTAGGGACCGAGGACAAAGGAATCTAAGTAATAATGTACGTGCTACCGCCTATCGTCACTCATCTCTGATCTGGTATCCTAATCATATCACTAACCCTAGACCTAGGAGGGATACATGATGTAACTTCCACCACTAGGATGGAAGGTGCAATGTGACTAGTGCTCCCAAACCTCTCCGCATGTACGCGGTTTTAGTGGTCAAACCCGCGTATATATGTGCTTATAGGTTTAAAAGTCGCGTGTATCATTTTTCACATGTTTTTAGGGATGATCAAGGAAACATTAAAGGACAAAAAATGGTCCATGGGGTCTAAGGAGTCTGCAGCGGGACAGGGGTAGGCCATACAAAGTGTGATTCACCTTAAGTGGTGAAATCAGCTATAACAATATGCATCAATGGACTATGCATCAATAATCAATTCATTCATCAAATAAAAATAATAATCATCAACACATTGCATAAGAGACAAGATATAATGTTTGTAATGTTTTTGAATTTCAACGGCTGCAACCGTGAGGTAAATCGACACCTACTTCAATCCAAGACTTTTCTTAGTATTTTCTTAGATCCTACTATGAAAAATGGTACAAGGACCAACTTGTAGTTACACACACATTCTTATCAATTACATGTCATCACTGTGTTGCACCTGCAACAACTTCCCAAAATTATGAAAAAATTTGGGGACCCTCCTTTGTTTTGGATTAGCCTGTTTTTCTTCCCTACTTTGACGCAATGATTTCTCAGAATGTTTTAATGCTTGGATTGCTCTGCTTGCTGCCTTGGAGAGCCATTGGAAACCAGCCGGATTGCTGCTATTGAACGTGCTTGAAGCCTTATTGAAATCGGAAGTTGTTTTGTTTTTGTTTTCTGCCGTTGCGACTGTTTTCAAGTTTCCCCCCCCCCCCCGATTGAAGAACCTTCCGACTGCCGATCTTTTTATTTACGGCGGGAACTTTTCTGATTAGGAATCAGATGATATTTCAATCTGTCATCCCGCCATTGTGGATGCTTCTGAGCTATCGCCATCCGATGTGAAATCCTCCTAACGTCTGACGCAGGTAACAAAAGCGAAAGCTTTCGCCATCTTCTATCCCGCCGTTGCGGCTGATTCTGAGCTTTCACCTCCCGATTGGAAATCAGTCCGACGGCCGATCGTCCGATTATTGCCTGCCATACGTGCATACCCGCCTTGGTAGACGTTGTGCCCTTCCGCTGTTGCGGAGGGAAGACCACTCTTGGCTGCCGATGTGAAAACCCTCCGACGCCCGATTTCTTATCTCCTCGCACGTGTGAGAGTTTATATATACGGGGACGACGGTTCGGTTTTTATATTGTTATTTTTCGCTGCCGAGCAATGTCGCGTTGAGCCCTATTATGCTGAGTTGTCATTCTCTAGAGAGAAGAAGGCCCCATTGTCACTGTACCAGCTTCTAGGTGGCAGAGGTAGAATTCTGACCGTCGTCGACTCACCGTATTCGCCGGGTTACCAAGTAGGTCTTTTTGATCGTTTTCCCATTACACTTAAACTATTATTGGTTTTCTCCCGTGGTTTGGATGTTCCCAGCGGTTTGCCTCACCCAGCTAGGTCTTAAGCTTATATATTTTATCTTTTGACCATGTGGGGGGCGGTTTAAACTTCTGAGCAGTTCTGTCTTGTCTCCCTATTTAGCTTACCGCCTCGCGCGCATAGGAGTTGAGAGGTTTCGACGCAGACGGTCGTTGCGTCGTCTGCGCCAAACCTTCCTGCACAGTCATGATAGGCAGAGGATAGATAGGTTTGAGGATGGATTTAAGGGTTTTGGTCGACTGTTGTTTTCGTGGCACGTTACCCGGCCTTTGCACCATAGCCATTTCACCTACGCGTTTCTGCTCGGCCTCGCCGAAGCTTGATGTTAGACCCGTAGTTTGCTGTGGGGGGGGGCTAGGTTTTTGAGAGGATTTTACGGTCGCCAGTGTTGTTCCTTCATAGCTCAAGCCATAGCCTGTGTCGATTGCGCCACCCCTCGTAGCCCTTTGTGCTCCGTCACCTAAAACCCTATCTGGTTAAAGGGGAGGTGTCACCGTTACAATGCGTTAATTGAAAGCAGTGCGGGTAGTGTTTTATGGAAGTATCTGGTGCAGAAAGTGAAAGTAATCCCCACAAAATGTTTAGTAAAGTTAATATAACTATTCCACCGTAAGCCGCATTAGTCTTCATTAGTCTTGGGTCTGCTGGGTTTTATGGTTAAAATGTTGACTGGCACGATCCTTCGCTATGTTTGCTATGCAATAGAATAATAGCTAAATGTCACACCCTGCATATGATATACATGTTTGTTTCAATGTATTGCTATCATGAGAAAAGTGGCATGTTGCAAAATAGTGTAGATTTAGTACTGGTATAAGTATGGTTGATAAGCTTGGTATTATGCAATAGTGGTAGATTGCTCAGGACTGAGTGTGCTTCATATAGATCAGGTCATAGAATATTGCACCCTAGTCTCAATGCATTATAGAGCTGAACAATGTATGCATTTATTGCACTGAACATTATCATACTAGACATAGGATAATAGCACATTGCACAGTATTGCATACTAGTTTGATTACTCAGCCCAAAGGGCTTATGTCTTAATTCCATTAACTGGTTACTATCATGATACACTTGAGAAGGAATAAACTGCTACACAATGTCTGAAATTCGAATTGCTCAATGTCACAATGTTATACATGGTAGGAGGAACTTACAATGTCCAAAAGGCAGAAGAAGAAGGCCCCTATGGCCGAAGAACAACCAGATGCAGAGGTCGTCACAAAGACCGAATACACATATGAAGACACCCAATGTGTCTCTGGTGTCGAGCCCGAATACAAATGGGGTGAGATTTATAGATTAATTTCCCGCAGGGAGATTCCCGACATGGGTCTCGAAGAAGAACCCATCTATGCGAACATAGAAAAATCCGCCATCATGAAGGTGGCTACTAGACCAGAGTTGTTCCCTTGCTCTGAGGTGATTAGATGGATTCTTCCCCATACAAATACAGCCACCATGCTCATAGGAAATGTGGAAGGCCAGGGCTATGCTGCATTTAGCCCAGAATATGTGGCGTTGGCCTATCATCTGCCAGAAACCTCAAATATTTCTATCTGATGACTGGTTGGATAACATCAGAATGGACCTGGTGGAAACCCTGAAGAAGATGCTCTTGCAGGGAAAGCTTTATCGGTACAGAGAAACTGGTGAGTATGATACAGCGAGCTTGAGGGCTCCTTACAGATTTGTAGCCCTGATGCTTAACAGGATCTTTGGGATAGCTCATGGCAGACTCTTCAAATTTGAATGGATACCCATCATGTTTCATGTGGCAACCCAAGGGACAGTCTTCAATTGGGCCAGCCTGGTATCAAGCAGTCTTTCTTCTTGCGTGGCCGCTACCTTAGGAGAAGAATCCAAGAAAAATTCTGAATTCTACATGAGATCGATATTGATAGATTGCATATTATGCAACCGGCCTTTCCCTGGTCTCAAGTGTGTCTGGGACAGGGAAAGGATGCCTGTGTATGCCGCCTATAGACCATTGTGGGCTCAGCAGTACCATAGCCACTACAGGGAGGTCTTTGAGCAGTTCATTATGCCACTCTACACACTCATCTTCCGGAAGGAATGTGACTGTATGTCAGAGGAGGCTATGCAGGTAATAGAAGAGCATGCAGACTATTTCCTAACTGAGAATGGCATGTACATCAGAATGTTTGGTGGCACGAAAT
>LPNX011210921.1:0-22125 GCA_001517045.1 Pseudotsuga menziesii | reverse complement strand
AGCAGCTGAAAAAGCACAAGAGGCAGCCAAAGAAACAGAGGAGGCAGCTAGACAGGCAGCTGAAGAAGCAAAGAGAAATCTAGATGAAGAGCTCCAAAAGTAGGAGGCTGAAAGAATGAAGTTAACACAACAGTCAATTTCTGAAACACCAGTAGGATAGACCCAGGGGGAGGAAAACCCTGAGGTGCAGACCTTTCAAATACCTGCTGCCAGCACCCTTGTGGCTCCTACACTCCAGCTAGTGCCTTTAATCCAGAAAAAGGGAGAGGAAGTCCCCGACTTTAATACTGTCTATTATGACAGGGCCACCAAAAGAATAATGAGGAGGACAGAAAAGAAAGTTGAAGCGAAAGACCTATCAGGAAGGATGGTAACAGATACCGCGGTCATGCTAGGGACAGACAAGGATCCTAGGCTCATGATAAGAGCCGGGGCTGCACTAATCGATGCCTCCGCAGATAACATAAACAAGGTGATGATTGAACTAGAGTCAGCTAAGAAGACCTCTGCTCAGCTAAAAGACACACTGAGAAAAGAAAGAGATGAGGGTAATAGACTCAAGAGGAAATATGAACACATGCAAAGGGAACTGGAATCCTCAAAAGGTGAATTCCATACCCTTCAAGTGGAGATGCAAGCCAAGGGAACAGCACAGGAGTCCCTAGAAAACGTACAACAGGAAGCCCAAAATCTAAAGAAGGAGAAGGAGCAGTTACTGTCAAAGGTGATAGAGCTGGAAGAGTACCAGAAGATCATCTATGAGTCCAATGATTCATACACCAAAGAACTGAAAGAGCAGCTAGCTTCTCTGACTGGTGATCTGGAGGCAGCTAAGGAACAATAGGTAAATCTGCAGCCATTTAAAGAATATATCCTAGCTCAAAAGGCTCAAATGCTACAACTGCAGACTGCTCTGGAAGAAGAGAGGTGCAAAGTCCTTCAGATTGACAGTAGGCTAGAAGAGATCATGGAAACTTCCTCATACTTCGTTGATCGATCTCAAGAGGTTCTTGAGGTTTTGAGTGCCAAAATGGCAAGGCCGGAAGATGATGTCGAGACTCCAGAAGGGATACCAGCAAAATACCATCAAGCCCTCAAGAGAGATCACAACCTGGTAGAGTTCGCCATCAGTACTGCAGAAGACTTCAAGAAGGCTGTAAAAAAGACGCAGGGAGCATGCTCAAAGTATTTCAGAAGGCTCCTGAATACGTACAACTGATGCCAAACAGAGGCTGAGCATAGGCTTGAAGAGTTCCCGGACCATGAGGCCTTTATGGAAATATTGCAGAAAATATATCAAGATGCAGAGGCTAGAACTCAGCAGATTAGAGCCATTGATGACCTAGTACTGAAGAACGAGGTAGGCCACGCAGCCGTTAGCATGCAGTTTCTAGAAGATCAGCTTCGGTTGAGCCCAGCAAGGATCGAGGCCATCAAGAACCAAGTTGAAAAGTTTGAAATCAACATTCAGTTCTTGGAGCCATGCGCATTTGAAGGCATTGCTGCTAAAGCAACAGCATGGAAGAAGTTCTTAGATGGTCAGGCGGGACCCTCCTCATAAAGGACCGGTCGACTTTGTAATAATTTAATAATTTTTGTAAAAGTTTTTTGAGAAATAGGCGTTGGGAAAACTAAAGGTTGGGAAGCCCAAAGGTCACTTTGGGCAGCCCAACCATTTTGCCTTTTTGTATAAAAGTAGGAAGCGTAGAGAGAAAGGGGGCTTTTTTCCCCAGTAAGACTGGTGATGACGATTGTAAGAAGAACTATTTCCTTTTGCAATAAAAAACTTACAGTTTTCCTGTTGAAAGAAGATTGGTGGGGTTTCAATGTTTTGCCATGGATAGTCGGAATATGAACTATTTTGTTTTCCATCATTGTATCCATGAATCGTGAGATCGTTCTAACTTTACGACCTATGTCATTGTTTATATGATTTCTGATTTATTTTATGAAATAACCACCATGAGTAATGTAAGCTAATCATAAACAATTAGCTATCTGGTTGTTGAAATATCTTTCACTTGTCCATGCTTGTAAAAGTAAATGCCAGCTATCTGTAATTGCTTTTATCATGTGTGCACACTCACATTACTCATATATGAGTTACAAGTTGGCTCCCCGGGGATAGATAGGTAGATAGATAGGTAGTTAGCTCATCTCATTGCTGCATGTGTGACTCAGATGCTAGTGAGCCTAAGACGAGAGGTAAGAACCTGCACATCACTTTGTGAATGCTCCTTGCATCCTTCACCACCCTGCATAATTAGGTAGACACTTGCATCCCACTCTTAAGTCAAAAAATACAAATTCCGGTGGACCGGGCCGCAACCGATAAAACCTTTTGTTACTTTGACCTACGGTGGCCGGACCGTAAACCGGACGGATTCCCTATACCAAACAATCAACGGGATAGTTGGGAACATTGATTGGGGAGAATCCTTTACTGTTGTCGCCTGCGAAGTTCCAGGCCTCAACACACTGTCAGCAGCTAAGCACATCATCATTATTATGTCAATCACTTGTCCATTCATCACAATCCTCTGCTCATGTCCTCAAGGTCTACTGCAATCATTATTTAGTCAATTCAACTTGAAAATAATCATGTCAAACTAATCAACTATCTCAAGATCACCATATCACTGTTTACATCATCATATCACTGCCTAATGTCTGAGTGTAGGCATCATTATCAGTTATGCCATACTATGCATAATCTATGTGTATATATCAGCTTACTCTCAATCATATGGCAAGTATGTCATTGTTTACCCTTGAGCATATATGTCATCACTGGGCATTGTTGATCATTTACTATGTAAATATCATCTCTTTGCATGCTAACATATCAATGCCATCACTATGTATGCATACCAGAATTTCAATCTTCTGACTGTTTCAACAATTTGGATTGTGTATCATTGAGATGACTGTGCAAGAATTCAGATGTTTATACTACTGCAATCTCAGTCTTGAATTGTCTTCCAGACCAGACATATGATGTACACTTAGGAGAAACAATAAAACGCTGAGACCTGTATTCTGTAGCAGATTAAGCATTCAGATCTGAATATTGTAGTTGTTGTGCCCACCGTTCATTTGAGCTAAACTCAAAGTCTTTTCTGCCCAAAACCGAGTGTGAGGTCTGTCCTAACAAAGAGTGAAAACTAGACATCAATGAAAGTAAGAGATCAGACCTCCAATGCACTTAGTAACATCATAATCACTGCGAATTGCAAAAGAATGCCCAGTCACATTGTAATTAACAATGAAGCTTTCCCATAGAGTTCTTCCTCATTGAATCGTGATATCAACAACAATCGCAGCAGGAAACATGAAGATATCAGTCCCATGGTTTTGATTAGAGAACATAGAATTGCACCCTCAAACTCTGTCGAAGTCTGCTCACAGCTGGTGTAAAAATTTTAGACCTATCTTTACTGTTGTTGTTGCCCCAAAGAACTGATTAAGCCCAAAAACAAGATTAGTATGCTGCTACTATAGATACACTTCTTTGTTGAGCTAGTGCGAGTACTTTCATTGCTGCCAACACTGCAGCTGCCTCATAGAATTCATGAAAATCTCAAATCTAGAACCATTGGAAACAACACACTAAAATGAAGTAGTTTGCTCGAATTTTTATACTCATTTTTCATGATATTTTTTCTGAGTCGACTTGTCTTATTTAAAATAATAATAATTTATCATTTTTTTTGTGGAGCCGACCTGTCAAATTCATTCGGAGCCGACTTGTCAGATTCATTTGGAGCCAACCTGTCAAATTCATTTGGATCTGACTTGTCATATTCATTTGGAGCCAACTTTACAACATTTAGTTTCTCCTTTTTATCATATTAAATAAATCAACAATGATGTGTTTTATCGGTGGCCATTACATAACCTATTTTCGCATTATTAGGTTTCTTTCTCATGCCATGTCGTGGCCATGTCATGGCATTTAATTTCCTTCTATTATTCCCACAAAGGTTATCAAGCAATGCCCCCATTGTTGATCAAGCTTATGGGGCTCCATATTTTTCATAGATCACCAACCAGCATATACACTTCAAAGGACATCATCAACTCACAAATGACCACTGAATGGGTCGTTTTTCCTTCTTGCCAAGCTCTCATGTCTTTCTTGCCATGTTTGTCTCCATGTCCTTGTTCTTTGTCATCTCATCATCATCAATCATTGCTTTCCATTCTTGCCATCATCAATTTTACCTTTGTCATTAATATTGTCATCAATGACAACCATATTCATCACCCTCTAGTGGGTTTGTTGAATAATCCACTGAGTCGAGATCCCATTCCTGCATGACTCTAGAAACCTCCATCCTATCCTTGGAGATTGCCAAAGTGGTTTCGGTACCTAAGGCAAGACCTTTGTCATTAACAAACTAGATACCACAAGGAAATATTTAGTTGGTTACTTTGCAGATGTCTTGAATTCTACTTTAAAACCCAAACATCCAGATTGGCAGCTTGTAGTTTGCATTTTGTCTCCTATTCATAGTTTTCCCAAAGGACAACATCATACTTTACCAGAGCCTCCTGCCTCCTCCTTGGATATGCCCAGATTCGTATCAGCTATTGATCCTTGATGGATTCGTATCGTTAAGATATACAACATGTATCTAGAGAGCCATCTCAACTTTCTAAAAATCATTGTGGTAGAAAAAATTGATGCATTTTATTGGAATATGAACTGCGCATATTCACTGGTGTGTTGTAAATTTGAACTGGTTTCTTTTATTATTTTTGTCCTATTGTGGTAAGGCCATATATATAAAATGATATTTTGTTTTTTGTGTATGATGCAAGAATTGAGTCAAATAATCCTATCTAGTCACTAGATAATGCAAGGTTTATGTTTATTTCCTCATAATCAACTTTTAAGTTTTAAGTGGAGTTAATATTTATGGGTTTCCCTTCTCACAGGGTGTTCTTGCACTATGTGGAATGAATGATGGACAAGCCAAACATGTTTTGCTTTGTTCTTGCAATGATAACAGTGTGCACATTTACGACCTTCCATCGTAAGTATACCTGGTCTCAAGTTCATGCCAATGGTTGTAGATATTTTTGCATGCTTCTCAGTATTTCTTTAACCTTTCATATAAATAAATTCATGAGTTCTATCTTTCAGTAGGGGAGGTGTTCTATCTTTGAATGTTCGATCATTTTAAAAGAGGAGAACGCCCACTCAAGTATTGGGAAATTGAAATGTTTTTTTTTTCTCTGAGAACGGCAACAGGATGGACCCTGGAATGCCTCTGGGTTGTTTCAGGGTCATTTTCTGCCCATTTTAAAAATATTTCAGGGAGTTGGAGATCTTTCATGCACTCATTTTGTAGTTCACAATGTTAATTTTTAAATTGGTGTTGAGACCGTGGATCATGCTATGCATCGATGTTATTATCTTGTTATAATAACATTTATATGTTTGTCTCAGGTTACGAGAACGAGGCAGATTATTCTCAAGAAATGAGGTACGGCAATTTAAGATTGGATGTGATGGATTATTTTTCACGAGAGACAGAAAGGGTGTACTTAAAGTATGGAAATGGGTTTCCTAGACAGCTTGAGAAGGTGAGACAACCTGTAAAACGTTTGTTGTAATCAACAACCTCCAGTTGAAATGCTTCTATGGTCACCCATTCATGCAAAAGTGACCCACGCTCATATCTCCCACATGTGCAGCTCCTCATGTGCTCTTCTCTCACAACATACGCTGAATACACCCACTGTTCTATGATCCTATTGGCTAAGGGAATTCTCTCACTGCAATAGAACTATCTTTAGATGGTTGTAGGGGACATGTTCATGCCCTGGTTATTGCTAATCAAATGAGTTTTGGTGGAACACAAGTACGTCTTCTGCCTTGGATTTTTTAATCATCT
The DNA here is from genome assembly GCA_001517045.1 of Pseudotsuga menziesii. Taxonomy (NCBI): domain Eukaryota; kingdom Viridiplantae; phylum Streptophyta; class Pinopsida; order Pinales; family Pinaceae; genus Pseudotsuga; species Pseudotsuga menziesii. Next base: position 16,222 of record LPNX011210921.1, on the reverse strand, counting down.
ATTTCATGTTTTTTTCCTTGTTAAGTAGAGTCTATGTAATATTTCATTACACTTTATAGCCTTGCCAATTTTCTTTACTTTCCATTCCATAGGATGGCACTATTTTTGCGTGGATGTTTAACAACTCTGCTGCAGTTGTTGCCTCACTAGTATCATGGGCAGACACATTTTATTCCGCTTCCATGGACCACACAAGAACCGTAATTTTATTTGCTTCTTCTCTACTACTTTTTTTTGTTTACACAATAAGATAAAACTTTTTCCTTAAACTGGTCTGGTTTAGAAATAACCGTTCTCTGAATAAACACTGTCTTCCTTGAGAGTTTTAATGTTTTTGATGCACCTACAATTCTAGAAAATGTATGTCTCTGATTTCAGATGATTTGATATTTGACTTTGTGTAAACAAATCCACAGGTTTGGGACCTGTGTACTTCTCAATGTATACAGAGCCCCAAATATCACACATCACACATCAGTTGCATGGCCTCTTCTCTCATGGGACAAGTTTCTCTTGTCGCACTCTTTAGACAACGCAGTGAACTTTGCTCGACGGGTTTTGATCCATGTCATTCATTGTTGAACCATTAGTATATTTTGACAAAGTTTGTCAACATTATATTGTTTATTCTGAAAGGGTCAGAGATCGATTCAATGCATAGTTTCCAAATGATGAATCCATTGTGTTTAGAATATGCACTGGTATTGTGGATGCTTTATCATGGATTGAACGCATGTGACAATTACAATACAATTCTAGAGTTTTTATTTGTATGCTTGTATCACAAATTTAGTGTGAGATGTTTTAATTGTGATCGTGTGCATTTTTCTAGATTCACAAGAGCATTATTCCGATCTCAATGTTCATTTTGGGCACAACATGTAGCCAATATTTTTTGAATATGTTATTTGCTTGCGTTAATAAATTTATAGTTTGTTACTTTTCTATGCATTCTATTCTTTCATTGCAATAAGTTTGAATGGGAAATTTCCACCTTGTCTAGTGGAGGACTGTGTTAATAAAAAATCTCATAGCAAGGATATTCCAATAAAATCTAGGCACATGGAACAATGCTCAATTCGCTGCTATTTGTGGGCCCATTCCAAAGGAATGGAGAAATTATGGGACACAACTGGATGATCATACTCCAAGCAGGGAAAAGTTCTAGCAACATCGAGCTCTACACATTTCCTGTAGGGAAATATTTAGAGTTTCATGTAGCATACTATGGAATGATTACGAGCGGCATTGCAAGAGCAAAGGGTGTGCTTGCAGCTGTTACATTGTAACATATTATGGAGTGATGAGTAGTACCATTGCCAGAGAAAAGGGTGTACTTGCAGCGGTTTCATTTTCCTAGATTCTAACAATAATGACCTGTATTGCTTGCACTCATATCCTCATAATCCACAGTAGTTGGAATGGATCAACATGAACATGCCTTTAAGCATTTTATTTAAAAAGTAAAGCAGTTTTGAAAATTGTAAATGTGTTTTGAGCACTATGAGTTTCGAAAATTGAAAATTGAAAATTTGTTTTCTATTTTTATTTCATTTTCTTTATTTTTATATTTTTTCATTGATGTGCATTTGCACCTTGCACGGCGATTGCTGGTATATTTAAATATAAAATTAATCGTTTTGATTTTGTATATGTAATGCGAAGATAGTGGTATCATATGGTATGTTTCCTAGTGGTGTAATAGTTATGTTGGTGTTATGGTAATAATCCAATTTTACATTTTGACACGTAGATCCTCATAATACACAGTATCTTGCACCCAGATCTTCGTAATACACAGGAGCTTCCAGCTAGAATGGATCAATGCGAACATGCCTTCAAACGTTTTATTTAAAAAGTAAAGTAGATATATAATAAAAAGTTAAGCAGATTTATAAGGGAAATTGAGATTGGGCTTGCTTGAAAATGGTAAATGTGTTTTTTATCACAATGACTTGGTTATAAGCCGTAAAAAAAAGGGTGATTCCTAGATCCAACCACTTTTGAGGAGTTCTGAAAATTGTAAATTGTAAATGTGTTTTGACCACTGAGTTTTGAAAATCGAAAATTGAAAACTGTTTGATTATCTACTTTATTTCTTTTTATTTTTATTTTTTTTCATTGTTGTACATTTGCACCTTGCAGGGCGAGTCGTAGTATATATAAATATAAAATTAATGGTTCTGATTTTATATATGTAATGCGAAGATAGTGGTATCATATGGTATGTTTCCTAGTGGAGCAATAGTTATGTTGGAGTTATGGTAATAATCCAAGTTTACATTTTGACATGAAGAAGAATTTGATTACCTGTATGAGATTGTCAAGTTTGACATCATTAACTCAATAGTGCAATAGTTATGTTGGTGTTATGGTAATAATCTAAGTTTACATTTTGACAGGTAGAAGAAATTGATTACCCGTATGAGATTGTCAAGTTTGACATCATTAAGTCAATAAGTAAATTATTAAAACAAGTAATCAAAGACTATGGACTAGTTTATCTTAACATAGCAAGAGTAGGGATTAGTTTATCTTAAGTTAGCAAGAAAGTGTAATCATGGGGATTTGATGTCTTCTTTTGTATTATAAAATATATCTATAGTTCAATTTAGCATGTAAAAAACATATCCTATGCCAATGTAGCTCATTTTAAATAGTTAGGTGGATGTGTTCATCACATGACCAATGATATGGTATTATATATGGTCAACCACGGTGTTGGCCAAAGCATCATCCATAGGTTACACAAACCTTTCTTCATAGATTGGATCAAGGGGCTAAACAAGTTACCTATATGAACATCAAATGGTATGTTTTATTCTTTTAAATTGAACATAATGTCATTATTGAAGTCCAAATCAATATCTAGAAATATAGGGTATGGAATATATTTGTGGAGACGAGTCATATAAAAATTCCAAAATGTCAAAAAAAACTTGTGTTTTACACTCTCAAAATTAACATACATACACCGTACAAATCAACCATAATATTCTCTAATTTATAAAATGGATATCTAGATAAACAAAGACACTATTCTAGGCCTGCCAAAAAAATCCTTAAACTTCTTTAAATTTGTGTAACATTCCTTATTATTTGTTTACTGCATTAGACATCGATCTTAATTCATCGTCTTCACTCGACGACATAGAATCTTTTACTACATTGGACATTGATCTTAATTCATCCTCTTCACTCAATGACATGGATCTCAATTCATCCTCTTCACTCAACATAACATTCAGCACACTTTTAAGTGAATATTTTTAGCAAGTATCGTGATTTTTAAATCACACTGCAATATTTTTAAATCTCGATTCCATTAAATTTCAAATAGTTAACCAAGATCTATATGAAAAAAACATGCATTTTAATATTGAAATTGTTAACATCAACACTTCAAAATTGAATTCTCAAATCTTCAATATTGGTTTTAAAAACTAAGACTTTTTATTCGAGAGTGAGTTTTAAATAATTTAAGCCCAAAAGTACAAATTCCAATTGTAAATGTGTTAATTGTCTACTCCAAAAATGAGAAGTTTTTATTCCAAAAGTGTGATTTTCTATTTCAAAATTATGGATTTTGAAATAGAAAAGAGTAATTTTAAATTTAAATATTAAAGCGAAATTGCAAATTGCATTCAGCATGGAGAAAGCACAATAAAATAAAATAAAACAAACCTTTTGTGTGGAGAAGGCAGATAATCACTCCCCTACACAAGATTTTGGCTTCCTTTTCAATGGTCATATTGCTCGCTAAAAAAAGTAAGTATCTTTGTTACCTAAGTAGAGGACAACCATATTTGCAACGACATCACTATTCTCTATTAGAAAGAAACTTCCATGATACCAATATTTATAGTCGAAGGCTTCATTATGCTAAACTCTATCCAAATTCTTAAATGTGACATTGGATCACCCAATACGTCCACTAAATTTTTAGGATCAATTCCTTCGTTGCAGTTAGAAATCCTACACACTCCCAGAGGGTAAATGAGGCCACTATATGAGTGTCAAGCTTGCAACTTCATCCAACTTTTTATGATAGAAAATGTCACATTCCTCTCAAATTTGTTCAAACATTTGAAATCTAGTGGTTAAAACTCCAATGGTTTATTTAGATCAAATGCCACATTCCTCTTATATTTTTTCAAGCATTTCAAATCCAGTGGTCAATGGTTTATTTATAGAAAATGCCACATTCCTCTCAGATTTGTTCAAAATTTTGAAATCCAGTGGTTAAAACTCGAATGGAGCGTGACCTAGCTTCAAGTCTTTAAATAAAACCTAGTCTTCATTTTCAGTGGTTCAAGTAGTTGAATGATCTATGTGTGCAATTGAAACTACCACATGAGGAGATCATCGAGGCCTTGTGCATTATGAATGAGGCCAACCATGGCCAACAATATCTACATGGTTAATGCAACCATGGTCTTTGAATGGAATAAATGAAATTTCGAACCGTGCAAGAATATGATAGGAACCATAAAATTTCGTGGTAAACCGTCGACCTTCCCAAAATTACACAATATTGAATAGAATTTTAAAGAACCCTTATTGAAATCCCTAGATTGCAATAAATTGTTATAAAATAATAATTTTAAAGATTGCTCCAAATCAAATCTCTGTGCAATATTTTAAATCTCTTTTCCTTTCAAGTATGTTATTGTTGTGTTCATGCCTCACTCAATTCGGATCAGTCCATCCCCATGCATTCAAATCATTGATTGATAATTTTACCTCACATGCAAATCACCTTTAATGAAAAGCTCCAAAGGAAATGCTTGTTGGGCCCAGAAATGACCCCTTTTTTACCACCTTTACCTACCTCTTTTTTCCTCATCCTACTCTATTATTTACACTAAACAGATGTTTTACCTTCACCCGGTCCCTCAATTCATATAGGTATGGTTAATCATTGTCTTATTTTATTAATGCTTAGAATTGTTGTAATCAGGGCTTTACATCTTAAATTATGCTAACATATGGTGGTTTTATATAGATAATTTGAGATGTAAAGGATACAGGTGTAGCGGGCTGAACATGCCACCAGCGTAGATCCATTGATTTTATTAGGTATCGAGAGTGATCAAATCTCTTCTTAGGTATCCATTGATTTTATTCAAACCAAAAGACACATCTTTTTATTTAAGGTCCACATATAATATTATTATTATTAATATTTAATATTATTTATGGTTGACATATTATTATTTTTTATTTTGTTAGGAGCAAACATTACAACATTTGGTTTTAAAACCATATGCAAGGCCTTGCACATGGTCTTAAAACCATTTGCAAGGCCCATCCTAAACCATTTACAATAAAACCATGGGTTGTTTAGGAGACCTTGCACATGGTTTTAAAACCATGTGCAATGCCAACAATTTTTTGCGGATAATTCAATTTTTATTTTTTATTATTTTATTAGGTAGGAACATTACAACATCTCCCCCATATTGTGTTTTTTTCTTGATTCACATTTTTTTTACGGATAATTAATTTTTTACTTTTTTATTGTTTTGTTAGGCAGGAATATTACAACATCTTCCATTTTTTTTTACACATAATTAAATTTTTACTTTTTTATTGTTTTGTTAGGTAGGAATATTGCAACATCTTCCCCATATTAGGTGGTTTTTCTGGCCGACATTTATTTTGGCCTATAATTAAAAAAAATATTTGTTATTAATAAAAATAACATTATGTAATGTTACATAACGTTACGTAACGTTACAAGATCTCCCCCATACTAGGCTGTAGAGAGCCTCTCGGTGCAAAGAGAGGGATGAACATTCATTGCTGAGATGATCGCCATCCATTCCATCGTTTCCCAAAGAACGCGGTCCAAGGATACTATTCCACGTGAGTTGCACAAAGGTAGCTGCAACAGATTCGGAGGAAACAGTGCGCCGCTGCTCAAAAATAGATGCAATCCATGGAGTATCTTCTCAATTGATCATGATCCTCATTTCTGGCTTGAGTAACAGCCTTCCTATATTTTTTGCTTTCCTCTTGCCACGACTATAACAACTTATCATAATTGGGGAAGCCTGAAGATCAGAGATCTTCATGGCTGCCCAATAATAGTGGGAAGATGTTATGATTGTAATTGTATAAATAATGGGAACTATTCTGAGCCAAGGGTTGAAAAATTAATCAAATTTATTGTATCAACTGTGACTGAGGTTGTGTGCACCTCATCTGCCATTTTAATACAAGGAGTTTGATTCTTCAGATCTCAGCGTTCTAACGTGTGTTACTTCCAGCATATCTATGTGAAGGTTGGGCCCACGTTGCCACAGGGATTGCTGAGTTAATTGTGTATTTTATTTATTCTGTTGTGTGGTTTGTATTTTGTGATAAATTCCTTTATTTACAGTAAGCTCCAATAGTCATTGATTTTCCGTGTGTTCATTTAAATGATCAGTAAATGCATCCCCTGTAAACTGTAGTGGTGTGGTGTGACAGTAGACTGTGTAGGTTAACTTTCTCTTGTGCATCTGTGTGATATCTGTGACAGCCCTATTCATCCCTAGGTCTTTCAATTGTTGTTTTCTTTAGATCCTTGTAGTTTACTATTCCTTCACATTTATAATTGCATAACTTAATTCCTGTACTTTGAATTTCTAGAGTAAGTTGAATTAAGATAGTTGAGATGGATCTTTAGATGGTTTGGAAATTAAGGATTTAACTTTCTGAAAAAGTAATCTAGATGTTTATTTCCTGAATCTTTTAATTCTAGATTAAATATTATAAGAAGGTATTTGTGATTGCATTCTTAAGAAGGTAAGCTAGATTAAGTATATTATGAGTTTGGTTGAACAAGAAAGTAGGGTCATTCATTTACAGCATCAGCTACTTAGTGTTTAAAGCATATACAGTGCACATTATCCTTGAAATAAGAGACTTCCCTGGGTTGATAATTTATATTGAACACTCTGTATGTTGGCTTTAATTAACTTGCATATAGGGTGCCCAACATTTTCCCATCGTTGTCGGGGAAGGATAATTATTAGACACCGTAGTAGTTGCATCCAGTAATTATATTTATTCATTCTTCTTCAGTTTTAAGTTTGCATGTTTTGGGTTGCATGAATACAAGAAGGGTATAGCATGACCATCTTATAAATCTTAGAACCCCACAGAACACTAACATCACGGATGGTCGAGACCGTGGGAGAAATCCAACATTAGGAAGAAGAACATTCATTGACGACCTAGTTGATAGGAGCAATTCTTCTACTGGGGCTTGCTATCAGGAAACACCTATTAGAAGAATCCCAGTTACCCCTGTAGTGGCAGTGTCAATTTCCACAGTGGAGAACACACGAGGAGCTGTAACACCCTCGGATATCCCTATGGAGGAAGACAGAGTTAGTACTGCGGGATCGGCTGACCGAGATTTGATCTATCACATTAGCGAGAAGGTTGTGACTGAAGAGGAGTGGACACAGTTCCATCAAAAATTTAACGATCAGTGGAAGGACAAAGAGGATAAAGCAGAGGAAGATATGAGTAACAGATGCGATCCTGAAGATCACGAAGAAGCAATGGGAGAAAATCATCATCACAAGGGTAACTCCCATCCTGAAGAGACGGTTGCTACACTTCAATTCTCAATTCAACAGCCAGAGGGGATAGCCCCCATTAAAAATATATCGCCATCGGTGTTGCCTCACTTTTATGGAAAAGCGGTAGAGGATCCGAATGAATTTATTTTTGAATTGGACATCCTCTATCGCAGCTATGACTACACCACCAATGCACAGAAGCTGAAACTTTTTCCTGCCACTCTGAAGGACAATGCATTACGTTGGTTCATGAGCCTGGGAGTGGGAACTGTCACTACTTGGTACCGGATGAAACAGGTGTTCCTGGAGAAATATCAGGAGTATTGCAATACCAAGTACAAGAGAGAAGAACTGTTTAAAATGGTGCAAAGGGACAATGAAAGTCTGGAATATTTTGTTGAAAGGATTTTATATGATGTGCAGAGAGTTGGACAAACTAATATGGGATTAGATGTACTCAAAATAATCCTACTTTGTGGGATTAGGGAATATTTCCTAGACATGTTGAACCTGTTAGGAAAGGGGGATATCTCAAAGGATTCCTTTGAAAATATCATTGCACTATGCAAAAGATGTTCCAAGGGATCTTCCAGGAACAATAAAGGGGACAAACGGGACAAATTAGAACGTGATGTCTTCGACAGAACACAAAAGTCATCTAATGGAGGAGCCACCGGGGAAGAAATAGGAAATCTCCTTGAAAATTTCAAGACATAAATGATGAGCTCCATCTCCTCAAAAATAGATGTCCTGAGGGCAAAGCAGAAACAAGCAATAGGCGATCTCACACTTGGTATATTCTGCCCTAAATGTAGGAAGAACCACCCTCTGAAGGAGTGCCTGCTCAACAAGGTAGAAGTGTGTCAGTTGTGCGAGCTGAACCATGACATAAAATAATTCCATTCACTACCTCAAGTGAAAGCAGTGCTGCAGGAATCAACTCCAAATGTGGAACCGGGCTACTTTATTGCACAGAAAAAGCCCTAGTAGCCTTGAAATCAAAGTATGGCTCTAGACTTGTTTCCATTTTTGAATAACATGAATAATTGGAATAATATGTAGCACATGATTACACAATTCCCTTCATCTTATTCTAACCCTCAATGGTATCCCTCTCAACCTTTGATGCAAAATTTTGACTCCTGGAACCCCTGGACACAACCACCAAACCAACAAAATTCTTGGTCTCCTAGATGGAGGAACTTCCATCCAGGGAACCAGTTCCCCCATAACCAACCTCCTCAATAGTTTCCATGTCAAACGTTTCCTCATCAATCGTACCCTGCTCAACAATATCCTCAGCTTTATCAGCAGTCGCAGTTGCAACTCCAGAATAATGTTGTCCCCAATATGCCAATACGACCATAGTTGCCTGCTCAACCTAACCCCAACCCAAAAAATAAAGCAGTCCATCAGTTTGAGACTGCCAACATGCTCGCTTACTCCATTACTCCTGTACCCTGCAACGACAGTCGCTTACGATCAGGGAGGGTAATGGAGCCTTTGATTGAGGATGTTCCATCCTCTGTGCGTGAAGAAAGGATGAACCCACAGTATTTATCCAATACAATGACCCCCATTATTGAAGACACTAAACATCCTACTAATATGTTGGCTGAAACACAAAAAGACACATTTATCGACACACAGCCTACACAATTGATTAGGGAACCACCATACCCTGAAAGATTAATATTACCAAAGGTAGTGGGACAACCTCAATTTAACCTCTTAGGAGAGTTAAAAAATCTTTATGTTAAAATTCCACTCCTTCAAGCCCTTCAAGACGTACCTATCTATGCCAGAATCGTTCAAGATCTGTGTACAAGGAAACCAGGAAGAAAACCCAAGGATCCTCCCACTGTTCATGTCATAGGGAAATTATCTGAATTAATAATGGGGAAAACCCTCTTGGCCAAATACGATGATCCTGGGAATCCCACTGTCACTGTGAAAATTGGGAGCACACAAATACCCAACGTACTGGTAGACTTAAGTGCAGCAATTAACATCATGACCATTGAAACTGTAAGGAAACTTGGGCTCACTAATCTCAGGCCAACTCCTACCATTTTAGAACTGGCAAATAAATCCACTATTAAACCTGAAGGAATCTTGGATGATCTTGTTATCTCAGTTGATTCTTGGGAATATCCTGCTGACTTCTTGGTTTTAAAACCTAAGTCGTAACTAGGAGGACACCCATTGATCCTGGGAAGGCCCTGGTTAACTACAGAAGATGCTTACATCAATTGTCGGTCTGGGACAGTGACCATATCAGATGGAACCGAGATAAATAACCTCACTCCCTATCCTCCAGCTCGACCGAGCTTAGAAGCTAAAACTTCGTTATGGATGGAGATAGAGGAAGAAGAGGGCGTTCAGCCATTATTAACGATAGGGAAGGCCTTGAATTTTAAATATGAAACTGAAGATGATGCCATTAATAATTTCATCAGTGAACCCACTTCTGTCAATAAGAAAATTTATCAGATCCTGAATACTACTCTAGGTGAAGAGGAATAAGAAAATCTCACAAAGGAGACATTAGTCAGTGATACTCACATAGTTCCAGTGTTGAAAATTTTGAAAAGTGTTCTTGTCGAGGTAGAGTCTGGAAAAATCCTAAATATCAATCCCAGACTTACCCCAGATGAATAGGAATGCCTAATCACTCTCTTAAAAAAACACAAGGGGGCATTTCCCTGGGAGTACACAGACATGAGAGGCATCCCTTCTAATATGTGCACCCATCACATTTATATCAAAAGTGACTCCTGACCTGTATGCCAGCCTCAACGAAAAATGAATCCCAATCTTAGGGACATAGTGAAGGAAGAAATTCAGAAACTCTTGGAAGCAGGATTTATATATCCCATTTCAGACAGTGAGTGGGTGTCTCCACTCATGATAGTACCCAAGAAGAATGGTAAATGGAGAGTCTGTGTGGACTATAGAGAGCTAAACAAGGAAACACAGAAAGATCACTTTCCCCTACCTTTCATTGATCAAGTACTTGACACCTTATCTGGGAAGAATTTTTTCTCCTTCCTGGATGGGTTTAGCGGGTAAAATCAAATCTAGATTGCTCCAAAAGACCAGGATAAAACTACCTTCACCTGTCCCTGGAGAAATTTTGCATACACAGTGCTTCCCTTTGGCTTATGCAATGCACCACCCACATTTCAAACAGCTGTGATTGGCATCTTTTTAGTTAATGATAGTATGGAAATTTTCATGGATAATTTTACTCCGTATGGCAAAGACTTTGAAGAAGCATTGAAAAACTTGGAAAAGGTTTTAACTCACTGCGAATAGACCCAGCTATCTTTGAGCACTGAAAAGTGCCATATGATGATGAGTGAAGGGGTAGTGTTGGGGAATTTTATCTCCGTTGATGGCATCCAGGTATACCCCCTTAAAATCAAGGTAATCAAAAATATAACTACTCCTAGTACTCAGAAAGAAGTGCGAAGTTTCTTAGGGCATGTTGGATATTATAGAATATTTATAGAAAACTTTTCCAAACTTGCCTCTCCTTTGTTTTCATTGTTAATGAAGGATGTGAAATTTACTTGGAATGAGGCATTCTAGACAGCATTTGCTAAACTTAAGGAGAAGTTGTCCACATCTCCCATCCTAAGAGGGCCCACTTGGGCCCTGCCTTTTCACATTTCTTCAGATGCCTCTCATACCGCCATTGGAGCAGTTTTAGGACAGCAGGATGCTTAAGCACCTTATGCAATTTATTATATTAGCAAAAACTTAGCCCCTGCTGAACTTAATTATACTGTTACCGAGAAGGATTTTTTAGCCATTGTTTACTCCATTGACAAATTCCGATATTATATCACTGGATATCGTACCTTTGTCAACACTGACCACTCGGCCATCAAATATCTAATGAATAAACCTGTTACAAATGCTTGGGTAACTATATGGTTGTTATTATTACAGGAATTTGATATCACCATTATAGACAGACCTGGAAAAGAAAATGTTGTCGCTGATTTCTTATCTCGTTTTACTAACGGTGATGATAATCTGCCTGTTGAGGACTCTTTTCCAGATGAACACTTATTTGCAATTTCAACTCACTCCCCTTGGTATGTAAATGTCGCTAACTACTTGGCTGCAGGGAAGCTTTCGGCACATTTGTCAAAAAGAGAAAAGAGGAAAAGTATTCAACAAAGTTCCAGGTATTGTTGGATAGATGGTCATCTCTTCTACACAGACCCTGATCTTGACATCAGAATATGTGTAAGAGAAGATGACATATTCCATATATTGAAGGCCTGCCATGACGATCCTTGTGGGGGACATTTTGCAGACAGGAGGACAGGACACAAAGTGCTGAGAATGGGCTACTATTGGCTGACCCTTTTCAGGGATGCAAAAAGATATGTCCAGTCTTGTGACAGCTTCCAGAGGATGGGCCTACCTAACATATTGGATCAAATGCCTCTTCAACAACAACTGGTGGTTGAACCTTTTGATAGATGGGCCTTATATTTTGTTGTTCCTATCAGCCCTCATTCCAGGCAGAAATCCTACATCTTGGTTTGTATCGACTACATGACGAAATGGGTAGAAGCTGTGGCTTTGGTGAAAGCCAATGACCAGGCTGTGATCAATTTCCTGTATGGTGAAATATTTACCCATTTTGGAGCACCCAAGGAAGTGGTTACAGATGGAGGACCTCGGTTTGTGTCACATCAATTTGAATCTCTGCTACGGAAGTACCATATTCAGCACTAGATAGCTTCACCATACCATCCCTAGGCCAATGGCCAGGTGGAAAGCACTAACAAAGTTATTGAAGCCATCCTTACCAAAATGGTCAGGAGCCATCGTAGAGACTGGGCTGATAGACTTCCGGAAGCATTGTGGGCATATCGTACTACTTGGCGCAATACTATCGGTTTCTCTCCTTATGACTTGGTGTATGGGAAAATTGTTGTCTTCCCCATTGAATTTGAAATCAAGACTTTGAAGACAGCTACGAAGGTAAACTTAAATGTGACTGAATCCTAGAAGAGAACATTGAATCAATTGAATGAACTTGATGAGAACCGTTTAGTTGCTGTGGATCAGACAGTATTAATCCAGCAACAGAGATCCAATTGGCATGACCGATTCATCAAAAAGAAAGTCTCCTGCGAAGGAGACTGGGAATTATTGTACGATTCAAGATTCAAAAGGGATTTCAAGGGTAAGTTACGCACAATATGGTTGGGCCCATACCTGGTAGACAGAGTATTTGATAATGGTACAGTTTTCCTGGTAACCATTGATAAGAATCATGCATCATTATTTGCTAATGGTCATAGGTTGCGACTGTACCATAAGCCCATTTCAAAAGACGCATTCACTTCACAGATTGCAGCTAATCCAGAATACCAGTTAGAACAAGGGAAGGAATATTTCTCTGCCCCTGTCAATCTTTAGATAATTGTTGGGCACATGGGAAGACCCAGGTTAACGCTTTATACGTCGCACCAACAAAAGACCCACTGTGTTGGCCCTTTCGGCAACAACCTGCGCGCAGGTTGCAGTCTCACCCAAAACAGCAATGGGGTGCCGCAGAATCAGGTTTCTGCATGCAGAGAGGGGTATTACTGTACCTTAGCCTTTCTTAAACAATTATTATTCAACTTCCTGTTAACTTATCATTCATTCACATATAACTTCACAGCATAATAAACAAACCAAACTTGCATAACCCACTACAGGGAATCCACGGCGAAGCTTAGTATTAGCAGAGATCTTATATTATCAGATATATTCAGTTTAATGCATGAAAATGATAGAAACAGAAACAACACAACAAAACCACAACACCAAATATAACGTGGTTCACCCCCAGTGTAGGGGCTACGTCCACAAACTGCGTTTTATTCCTCTTTCCTCAAAACCACAGTTTATCTGCGCACTCAGCTGCAGATTCCTTCAGCTCTTAACAGCCGCGCACACAGCAGCAGGCTTCTGCGCACACAGCTGCAGATATTTCTTTCTTCCTTACAAAAACCCTCTGCGCACACAGCTGTAGAGGTCGTCCACGCACACAGCTGGGACTTGTCCTTTCCTTACAAAACCAACCTTACTTGCCTTATCTTTCCTTACATCAAAAATCCTAACCTCTCCATTTTACATAAGCGCTTATTTATACTGCGCAGTTTCACAAAACCCTGGTCTTAAACCATGGGCACCCACAAACCCTAAACCCTGAATTTAAACCATGGGTTTATTACAAAAAGGGAGGGTTTTGACTTACCCTGACACCCCTAAGACTATTTTGACCCATAGCTCCGCTTACAACTTTTCTAATTAACCGCGGAGTTACCCCCTATGGAGTATGCACCCCAACAGGCCCCTAAGACTCACTAGTGGCCCGTCCCGGGACATTCTGCAGCTTCTCTGATGGCCTAATTTCGCTGAGGAGACATATTATACTGCTTAATGAAGCTCTCCATGCTGCTGTCGGTTGCATACTTCTGTCCTTTGCAGCAGGTTTACTGATGAAATCCGTCGCGACCACCTTCATCAACATCCGGCTCTCGGATGGCCGATACTTGACCATCCATGACTTTGGGGTCCCCTGGAATTGCGTGTCCCACCACATGAGGAGCCTACTTGGCATGGTTCCGCGACACCAGCAGTCGGCGCAGGGGGATTTCCCAGAGTCATTCTGCGAGGCCTCACGCCCTTGGCTGCTCTATGTTAGAGCAGACTCCTAGCCGTCTGTGCAAATTTAGAGAAAACTCCTGCCTGTCCTTGTACTTAGCCAAGAAGAACTGTATAAATGGCATAGTTAGAAGGTGTTGCAGACCTCTGTCCCTTACGTCCCGTACCAACGTCTGAACATTACTGTCGTTCGACATAGTTCAGGCTGAAATGTCACAGATGTGCTTCAGATAGAAATTACAAGTCGAAATAACCCCTTATAAAATCCTAATGCGGAGAGTGGTATCATGGTTTAGACATGATACTAAATCTGACGACGTTCCGGGAATCTGCTCCTCAGGGCACCGGATTTTCCCCAAAATCTCATGATGATCAGTAATGAGAGAAACGCTCGTGCTAGCGCCGCCGAATTGCGGTATGTCCCATCCGCCACAGTTGCGGCATACCCTGAGACTTCGACACAACCTGACCCTACGACCTACGACCAGCTTGTTACTTCGCATGTTGTGGACAGAACAGACTACATAGTGTAATAAGCATGTTACCTATTTAATTGGATCTATCCCCTGTTCTGAACACCTGGCCTGTCTATGTACTTTTTTAAACGGCTCCCGTTTATCATAGAGGGGAAAAGCTCACCATTTAACTTGGCTAACTGAACTGTGCCCCCATCAGTAACTCTCTGTACTACATACGGTCCTTTCCAATGTGTTTTAAAATTTCCGGGGAACTTCATGAATCTGCTGTCATAAAGGAACACAAGATCACCCTGTTGAAAATGTTTCCTCTTGATGTGCCTGTCGTGCCACGCTTTTTCTCGAGCTTTCTGCACCTGTTGCTGAAAGCCTGCGACAAGTCTATCCTCCTCAAGTTGAAATATCTGCTTTAGCCTTTCTGTGATTATGGCAGGGTCATCCATCTTGGTGAAAGCAGAGATCCGGAGGCTGGGAACAATATATTCCATGGGCATGACAGCTTCTAGTCCATAAACTAGTCGAAAGGGTGTATGACCTGTCAATTTCTTGCAAGTAGTTCTGTAAGCCCATAGTACCGCTGGAATTCGAAGATCCCAATCATTCCTGTTAGCATTACAGACCTTTGTCAATGCCTACTCAAGGATTTTGTTAAAAGCTTCGACAGTCCCATTTGCTTGTGGGTGATATGCGGTACTCTTTTGATGATAAACTTGAAATTCTTCGGTCAATACTTCAATAGTCTTGTTTAGGAAATGCGACCCTTGATCACTCATAAGAACTTTGGGACACCCAAATCTGGATAAGATTTTGTCGAAGATAAACTTCGCAGCAGTAGCAGCGCTGCAGGTCTTGACAGGTTGAGCCTCGGCCCAACGGGTAAGATAATCAGTTGCTGTAATGATATAGCGAGCACCTGACTTTTTCGCAGGTGGGTTAATGGGACCAACAAAGTCGATGGCCCATTTGTCAAAGGCCTGTAATGTTATTTGTGGAGCTAGGGGCATTTCATCCCTCCTAGATGGTTTACCTGTCCTCTGACAGATGTCGCAGCTGTGGCAGTATTCTCTTGCATCTTTGTGAAGTGTGGGCCACCATAAGCCAGCTGTCAAGATCTTCTGTGCTGTTGCTTTTCCTGCATAGTGACCGCCTGCTGCGCCAGAGTGTGCTTCTGCCAATATTAGAGGTTTTTCTTGTTCCAAGACACAACTGCGTAATATCTCATCTGGTCCCATCTTATACAGATGTCCTGCTATTAAAGTGAAGTCCGCGGCTCGGATCACCAGCTGCTTCTTCTGTTGTGTGGTCATTCCTGCGGGGGTAATACCTGTAGACAAATACTGAGCAATATCCTGGAAATAGTCATCAACTATCTGTATAGCAAATTATTGTGCATCGGGGAGGCCTTCGTCTATATTGGTAGGTTCCTCTCCTGAGTCGAGCCTCGACAAGTGGTCAGGTCCTAGGTTAAGTCGTCCAGGCTTAACA
>LPNX011210877.1:331391-464957 GCA_001517045.1 Pseudotsuga menziesii | reverse complement strand
TAATTGGCTCTTGTCCTGTAAGAGCTGCATTCTGCTTTTGCTTACCTTGGTTAACTCGGCTTTCACCTTTTCATTCTCGGCTTGCAATTCCTTAATAGTTTCTTCCCTTAAACTCACTTGGGACATAGACTCCAACAGGTCATCTACAGAACAATCAGCTAATGGCTTTCGGATATCTACAATAGATAAGTCGTCACCGGCAGGGGTTTGGCTTATTAGCTCATCCATAATCTCCTTTTCCACAGTCTGGTTTTTCTCCATTACGGAAATTTGGGACAGTAGTTCTTCCTTCTCGGCATTCCACTTATCCTTCTCCTCTTGTAGCTCTCCAGCCTTCCCTTTGTATTCCATCATTTCCTGATGGAGTTTGTCTTTCTCCTCCTGGAGGGCTAGCAATTCTGCTGATTGGACATGTTCTGAGCCTGGCATCTTCAACCTCTTCTTCAAAACTTGTAGGGCATTATCTTTCTCTTCTAACAACTTCTTTATGGCCTCGGTATTGTCTGAACTGGCGATATCTGCTTGCAGTTTTTTCACCTGAACAACATTTTCTTTGTTTTCCACTTTCTCATGTCTCAATTGGACTTCCAACTTGTCTACCAATGCTTGCAACTTATTTATCGTCATCATGGCTTGCAACAGGTCTGAATAAATAATGTCGCTGGTTTGCTTGTGCAACTGTATCTTGTCTGGAGTACTAATTTTGTCCAGACGGATTTCTATTTCAGACATTCTTTTATCATTCACAATGGCCATCTTGAAAGTATTATTCTCTGCATCTCTAGCAGAAACTAGAGATGTTTTAGAACTATGCAGGTTCCTTACCCTCGGGAGCAGATTTCTCGTTTCCTCCAGGGATTGCTTCCTCTTTTCTAGGTAGCTCGTCTTGAGCTCTTCTTTTGATTTAAACAAGGGGCTGGACTATGGACTGTTACCGTCACCTTCTGAATCTTTAAAAGAAAACTGACTGACCTGAACTGTCTTCAAGGGAACCAAAGCATCCTTTTTGAAAACTCCGGACGCCCCTTCATCCACGATCTCGCCTCCTACGAGCAGCCTCGCCTTCTTATGGGATGTTTCTTCTTCCATATCCATACTCTCGGCTTCGGCCAAACTCCTCTTGACAGCAACACTGACACCTTCTGTTATTTGGATCTCTGAACGAGATGCAGGATGTGCCTCTGTCTCATCTTTAGACTCGTCAGTGAACTGGAGCAAATTAGCTGTTTCAGCTAACCCTTCAACAGCCTGATGCTCGAACGGTTTGTTCCTGTTTGCTTGCTTTCTTAATGATATCACCTGGTGAGGGTCGTAGTTCATATTTACATCCTTAACGAAATCCATAGGTTCCATCAATCTCTCTATACATGCCAGGGCGCCTTTGCCTTTAAAAATGAAAGGGCCGACCTTAAAAGGAAATTTAACATTCAAAGATTTTCGGAAAGCACCGAAGTGCTCCTCCTCTGATAACAACCTTTGTCTCATAAACTCCAGAGCAAAAATTCTTGGAGTTAAAAAGGAAGGCAACCTATAAGGCTGACCGGTAAAGCCGTACACTCTCAAAACAGTGTAATCTTTGTACAAGAACCAGTCTCCCACCCGACCTTCGGGTGAAGACTGCACCAAATATTTCATTTCATCGAAGACCCGGGGCAATTCTCCATCAAACAGCATCCTGTATATTTCGGACATGATCGAATTGGAAAATTCAATCAGGTGGATTTGCTTTGGCAAATCAGAAGAGGATAGAGTACTCAAGAACTTCAATTCGGTAACATTGGAACATATCAACATGTTAAGTAAGTGTGCTTGAAACCTAAAAAACTGGACCTTGGGAAATTCAGTCAGCTGGAGGTGGATTGCTTCGGCAAGACACTCGTCTAAATTAAGTACAGGAACTGACTATGACTCGAGACTCAAAGAATTTACTTTAACAGGAAACCAAGGATAACATCACCTATACGACAATCGTCATCTAGACCTATACGACAATCGTCATCAATTTGTAACCCTTGATTTTGCGCAGGGGGCTAAAGGCCCGAACTTTTGCTATCCTCCTCGCATGTTTTGAAAGGCGGAGGGAGTGTCATCCATGGATTGGCTCCTCCTTTCGATCACAGCCCAGGATTTTGCTAACATGGCTGCTCTTTAGACCATTACGTCACTTATGTACTATAATCTTTAAACCAAAGTATTTAAACAATACAATTTTACCTCCCCTGGGTCTTATATTTCTTTTGTTAAATACAGGCGTTAACACCCTGTTTATTAAATTAGAAAGCACTTGAAGCTATTTTATTAATCCTATTTGCAGATTTGAAGCTTTAAGATGAATTGGTTGAGTTTATGAAAAATATTTAAATCTACAACATAAAACCCTAAGAGAATTATACAAATGCAAACAAAACATAATGAGATGAATTGTATGAAACCCACAAATTTAACATACAATCCTTTCAAACCCTTCCTGTTCTATTCTTATTTATGAAAACCCCCATTAACAGTAAGCAAATTAGAAGCAACCGAATAACATATAAGAAAAAATCTTACAATGATATAAGTACGTGAAATTATTCACAGGCAATATATCAACACCGAGTGAAGGTGTCCCCCCCTTCAAATGTTGCTCAGCTAAGAATTAAAAACTCAAAATAGTCACTAGATTTGATTAACAATTTGAAAATGTATCACATAATAATCATCATGTCTCTGTTGAAGCTGGTAATAGGTATTTATAGGCTACAATATATGGTTCGACCACTGAAAGGGTCGACTCCTCAAAATAGTCATAACAACTATCAATATAGCAAACACAATAAAGGCTTCTCATTAAGCAAGCATGCTCTAAATCAAGTTGATTCTCCCACATCTTCAACTACAATCTTCATACTATTGATAACAAGGTCGCAGTTTTTCAAGGGATTTGGATAACAATTGTTGGCTGCTAATATTCACGAGTATCATATGACCAAGCCATAAATGCACCCTAATTCGATCCTTCCTGGATTTTAAATATTTGTCACTTTATTCACTGGTGATGGATTAGGTCAGGGATGATTTTAAGGAACCATACTTATTTAAAAGAGTATAAATGTTGGCGAATATTATCAATTCTTAAAACGCCAACTATAAAATGATTGGCGACATTTTTCAAAAAATATTTTAATTTTCAAGGATTTTATATCGTTTATATAATAATTTGGTGATTTTTAGGGTGAAAAATTTTTACCCCATCAAAATTGGGCGAAACAGGGCTTCAAAAAATGCAAAATGGCGAATCTTTTTTGGGAGAAAAACATGGAAAATAGCCCACTAGGCTAAAATTCGCCCCTAAAATTATCCTTGGATTAGGTGCAAGACTGGGTACTGGATCAGCAAGAGAAATCTGCATAATAAACAAAGAGCTATATCCCAAATGTTTATTCAATAGATATAATATTTTAAATTTTTGTTTTAAAAAAATGAATAAATAAGATGGAATAAGGGTAAAAATATACCTTGTTATGAACTTCATGGAGTAGCCTTAAAATTCATGCAAATGATGCTTAGATAGACGATAAACAGGTGGAAATTCAATTAAAAGCATTGGTTTCTTATCTGACGTATAGATAGAATATGGGTAAAACAAGGATCCATCACACACGATTTATTATCTTAGCTGAAATCTCATTGATGTAGAACTATGAAATACTCACGTTGAGAAGTTGGCCTTAAAGTCTGTTCACGTAGTTCAACGATTGAGACACTACATCTTACTTCGCTAGACAAAGGTCATATCTCATATCAATTCATCTTAGTTCATCCTGAATAGGCAGATGATAGGGGGTGAATATAATAAATGGATTGTAATGTTACAATAATTTGACCTTCATTTTCCTTCGAAAAAGAATAAGTCTTTGTTCTTCGTAGAGATGATATCATATCTCCCTAGGATAGATGAGGAGACGATTCATGAGTACTCATTTTTTGATGAGCATATTTTCCTCATCTCGTCTATGGATCCTTGGTATGGAGATATTATATTCTAGTGATAGACTTTGAAGGCCCCTCCTCATCTCTCAAGGGATGAGCGGCGATGCTTACATCATAATGCTAAGAACTACCTCATCATCGGTGACACTTGGTATTGTCGTGGGGTGAACCCTATATTGCGTCATTATTTAACTCATGAGGAGGCTAAGGTTGTGCTTGATGACTGTCACAATGGGGCATGTGGTGGTCATTTATCTGGGATTGCTATAGCTCTAAATATTTCGAGAGCAAGTTATTATTGGCATTCGATATTTAAATATTGCATTAATGCGGTAAAGAGATGTCACCCATGTCATATGTTCTCTCGAAACATGCACTCGTGTCCTACCTCGTTACACCCTATTATTACTAGTGGTCCCTTCATAAAGTGGGGGGTGGATTATATGGATTATAACCCAACGTCAGTTGGGGGGAGCCATCATATTATTGTGGCCATAGATTACTTTACGAAAAGGGAAGAGGCTATGCCTAATATCAAATCCGATAGTGAGATAGTCGCTCACTTCGTGTTCAATCAGATTATCACCCGATCCGGGATCCTGAAAGAGATTATCACTGACCATGGAAGTCACTTCCAGAATAAGATGATGGCAGAATTAGCTTTGAAGTTGGGATTTAAGCAAGAGAAATCCTCTTCTTATTCCTCCCAAGCGAATGGACAGGTCGAGGCTCTTAACAAATCTCTTAAGGCCATTATACAAAAAACCATTAGACAAAAAACAACTAATTGGCATATCATGTTGTACCCTGCTTTTTGGGATTACCATACCATCGCTAAGACTTCCACCAGTTTTTCATCGTATCATTTGGTTCATGGGGTGGAGTCGGTTTTACCGGTTGAATGCGAGATCCCTTCCTTGAAGCTATCCATAGAGCTCTTTCCTGAAACCTTTGATTTAGAAGAATGATTATTCCACTTGAAGTACCTTGATGAGAAATGTCGAGATGATGTGGTGGCATTACAAGTGAATAAGCACCGTGTCAAGGCCTCCATCCCCGTTGGTACAATGAAGGCGACTTCGTCCTTTTTATACGATCAAGAAAATGAACCATTGGGGGCATGAAAGTTTAATCCTATGTGGCATGGTCCTTAAGTTGTGAGGTGTGTCTTGGAAAAGGGGGGATATGAGTTATAATATTACGAAGGGAATTTCTTGAAGGAGCCTAGAAATGGCTCTACCTTAAGAAGTACTACGCTTGAGTTTCTAGCTCATGATGGTACCTTGTATACTATTTTGGTTTCTTTGTAGTGTTGTCGGTTTGTCGACATGCTTCCTACACTTTGGCAGATGTCGACGGGGTCTTTGATATACTTAATATTTGCAGATGTGCCATCTGCCATACAAAAAATCTAGTTTTTGATGCCTAGGTTATTTATGCACCTGAGGGTCAACTTGTGTCTTTAGGAGGAGTATGCCTTCGACCGTCCTCAAATAATGTGGTTGGGTATAGTTCGGTAATTGAACTATTACACGATTCCATTTAAAATGTTATTTGATTTCTATAGGTTCGCCTGGATTCGTATTTGATTGTGTCACAATTGAATGGCATGCACCGTCTCAGAGATCCTACATTATTGAGAATATTCTTAAGGGTAAGATTGTTGGAATCACAATTTGATTACGTTACATACATTTATATACCTAGACATTATAATCAATATGTCGATCCATATTGAAATTACATTTTAGATTTTGTTGAAAAGTTACCTAGGAAGTGTTTGTACACCTAGAGTTGCCTTGGGGTGGACAAGGACACTCAAATGCGACTCCTAGTCATTTTTGTGCATTTAATGAAGTGAGATGCACTTTATATTTTTAAAGTGAATTTATTAAAAGTTAAGTGGGTATTTTCCTAAGTTCACATTTAAAAAGTTAAGAGAGTGATTATATAGAAAAAGGGGGTTGCTCAACTTTATTAAATGACATGAGTGCACTAAATGCCATTTAATTATTTTTTATTTGAGCATTTAATGTGAACCTCTCAACTCATCTAATATTGATCGTAAGATTGACAGGGGACGTTACCATGAACAAAAAGGCTAGGGAAAGGCAAAAGATTATTCATTGTCTTCATCTTCAGAAGATATTTTTGAAAGAGGAAGAGAATGAGGGTTTGAAGAGTTTTCTAACCAAGAGAGAAAAATTTAAGAGATTGAAGAAAAATTGCAGGGCAAATTTTCCAAGGCCAAGGCACAAATTTTGAGGAATATTTTACGCACAGAAATTGAGAAAATTCTACACATAATTCGAGGAAGGTTTGCATAGATTTCCAAGGCACATAAATCGAGGCAAAACAACACCACAAATTTTGAGATCCATACAATAGTACTGCAACACAATTTTCGAGGTGTACGGACCTGTCAGTACTGTACAGTACAGCCTGCTTGAACAGAAATCAAGGATTATGGCTGCATTAAATTCTATCTGTACATAAATTTATGGGCATGTGTTTCGAGGTGAATGTGGCATTAAAATCAAGAAAAATCAGCAATAAATGGGTTCATAAATCAAGGCAGAATTCTGATAAGTATTGTTGAATGTATTTCTTATTTTTACCTGAAGAAAAATAAAATCTCTCTCACTCAGAAAACAGGTTTTCCCTTAGGGTTTTTATCCTGGACCATTGGTAAAAAATAAGTGTCTAAACTTTTCATGTGTGTAAATGCCTGAAATTTTCTGAGTTTAATAGTTTCCAATTTGAAAAGAAAATTTCTTAATTTGTTTAAAATTGAGAAAAGTTTCACATGTGTTTCCGTCAGGCTAAATTTTGTTAAAATTTATGCATTGAAAGGGTTGGGCATTAAACCATGCAGAGACTGGAGTTTGAAGAAAATAAGTCTCATGGTATCAGAGCTTTCATAAAGATCAAAATTTTAAACATTCAGAGATTGGAGTTTGAAGAAAATAAGCCTCGAACAGATTGCTTGAGGTTACAGGTTGCAGTCATGGTTTTCGGTCTTAGAGTGGAAGACAGATTAGAGGGGGATACAAATTTTAGCCCTTGAAAGGCTAGAATTAGTTTAATCCTTGAAGAGAATGAACTATGAGATATAGTTCATGGGACAACAACAAATCCTGTAGTAGTACCTACGGATGCAACAGATAAGGAATCGTTTATGAAAAAGGATATAAGGGCAAGAAGAGTCATTATTGATGCAGTGAATGTTGATGTATTTGTAACTTCGTAATGTATTGACTAGTATATCTTATGTATTGTACCCTGACGTTTCTATCGAGAAGTATGTGTAATATAAACAAGTCATGTAAATTCATTGAGGTTAATCCTCCATTGTAAGTCAGGGCAATAGTCCCCAAATTTGAGTCAAGGTTAACCCTCCTTATTGATCGGAGGGCAAAGTCCCCATAGTTGTGGGGAACTATGGTTATTAGACTCTCCTAGAGAAGTCGGCCCTGGTAAGTAATTGTTAAGTGAGGCCGACTTGTTGGAGTGGACATTAAGTGAATGAAATAATATAAATAGAGAGTGAGCCTCTCTATTTATTATACACACACTCACTCACAGGGGCGCATGAGTGAGAGAGGAGAAGCTCTTTCAAGTGAGAGAGAGAGAGAAAACCTGTTGGAGATCATCTTTTCTGTCTTTGGGTTTTACTGTTGCCATTGGTGCTCATTCTATCTCTGAGGAAGTTGCAGGGTTTTCTCCTTTATGGTTTCCCCAAGGAAAATTCTATGTGTCTCTTGTCTCTTGTGATTTTTGCTGTGCATGTTATTCTCTCAGATAAGATCCTAGATCATATTGCTTAAATGATAAAAATATAACATGGCATCATAGCTAACCTAAGAAGAAGACATCGTGCAGCTACAGAAGTTAGGGCTTATTACTTTTTGGGTCTCTCTCCACAATCCATCAGCAAAAGGAGGCTAGGATGACTCTCCATTGAAGGGCGCATCTTTCTGTCGAAGCATAATTTGATTCTCGGCATTTTTAGTTTTTGCTGCGGAAAATTAGGGATTTTTACAGAAGAGGAATTTTTGAGTGAGCTCGACATAGGATTACTCTTCTCATCAAAATTGAAGTTTAGAGACATGGGTCGATATTTTTGGTTGGGTGAAACTCTGGTAAAGTCAAATCCTAGTATGACCTCAGGCCTGAAAAACCCTAAAATACTAAAACTGGTAGTTTTGGTACATTCACTATATCTCGGGATTGAAGAAGTCTCAGGGGATGAAACTTTCATAGCTGAAGAAAAGATCCTGATGTACCCTATGTAAAAAGTTCATCGTTAGATTCACTATATTCTGGGAGATATGTTATCTCCAAATCAGGGTTCCAGCCTCTTCCAAGACTCATCCCTAAACAAGACACCTGGGGAGAATTGCAATATCTCGGGCTACAAAGATCCAAATTAAATTTCTCAAGATATTCTAGATAGGTCACGGACTTTAATTTCTATGGTAAAAGTTTCATACCCTAAAGGTGAAACAGTGACACGTTGCAGTCCGTACAAGTTTGCTATACTGAACAGTCCTGAAATAAGTCACCTTAGGAAAACTCTCATAAGTCCCAATTGGTGAAACCCATTCTGGTAAAACTATAGCGTTGGAAATAGGATAGACAAGGTTACCTCAGTATGAAATTTTAGACACAAAGGAGCAGTAATTTCGGAGATACCGTAGAAACAGTATCAAGAATTTCTGCATAAAAAATTGGAAAACTAGGGATTCCTGTTTCGGGAGCTTCCCTCCACTGTTTTAAGAAAAAGGAGTACATTAGATATCTCACCTTGAAGAGTTATATATTTCTATCTAATCATATCTAAAATATTCCAAGTTTTGAAAATTAGGGTTTCTTTGACAAACCTTAGACCAGCCAGCTCCGGAACCAGGATGAACACCTCAAATCGGTAAGAAGTAATATTTTTCTATTTACAGTTGAGGTTCTCATTTCAAAATGACTAATCACACAAGCTTGATGACAAGCTTGGTGAGGCTGACAACTTCCAAGCATGGAAGTATAGGATCTCACTAGTTCTTGAAGGAAATGAATTGGACACCTACATAAGTAGAGAGGTTCCAGTTCCAGAGGGAGATGAGGTTAAATCCTTACACAAGAAGAACTTGGTCAAGGTCAAGAAGATCATTGTTGATTCAATCAAGGATCACTTTATACCACAAGTGACATCCCTAAAGATACCTAAAGAGATGTTTGATTCCTTGACCAAGCTATTTGAGTGGAAGAACATAAATTGGAAGATGACTTTGAGAAACCAGTTGAAGAATGTGAAGATCCATAATGCAGAGTCCATACAATCATACTTTACAAGGGTCTCTCAAATCAAAAAACAACTTGAAGCAGTAGAAGAAGAAGTGGAGAATGCAGAAGTTGTGATAACTACCTTTAATGGCCTCCCAGGATCATGGGATTCATTCATTCAAGGAATGTGTGCCAGAAGAAAGTGATTACTTTCATTAGACTCTGGGAAAAGTGCACACAAGAAGAAGCTCGACTCATAATAAGAGAAAGACAAGATGGGAGCAACTGAAGATCAAGCTCTCACGATCCAAAGAAGATCCCTCAAGCGATGAGGAATATGAAGAACTCAATTCTTGAAGACTCTCTTATCCATCTTAGCATTTGGATAAGAAATGATGATTTCATGATTAAGCAGAAGGCTCAAGAAGGCGTCCACCCACGAAACAAATAAAGATAAGTATTCAACTGTCATTTCATGATATTATTTTGTTATACATTTGTTTATATTCAGTTGATGTGTTATGCATGATAGAATGTTTGCATTAATGACAGTATACTACTAATATGCATGTGATGGGTAAGTAGCTCATGGTGCTATACAAATCTCCATTGCTACTTCTCTAGAATGAAACCTCTTTGCTGACATATTGGATTAGTGCACAATCTCAATGTTTTCCTGATAGAGATGGAAGGCATCTAGAAAGTTTTCATAAGATATGGATGAATGTTGTATTGGCTAAAATAGTTACATGATTATATCTTTATGCATACGAATTTTCCATTGTGAATATGCCTTATGAAATGTGTAATACCCCGGTTTTGACCCTGTTTGCATTAAAAGGTACATGATGTATATTTTGTAATTAATCATGGTGTGGAGCTAAAGGAAAAATCCCCACCATCGATTTGATTGTGTATGTTTTGGCAATAGGGATTGTTGGCGATGGTATATCGTGCTATCTGACACATTATAGTTTTGGGCATCATGTAAATATGCACATTAATTAAAATAAACCTACAGCTTGCTACGACGGTGCAACGTTAAATGAAAAGGGCATGATTCCTAAGGTTAAGGGGGGGTTGTCTAACCCATGGGGGGTCATTGGGAGTTTGCCGTGTGTTGACCACCCATTTAAATTCTGTTGTATAGGAGCAATTATTGCTGAGTAGTGGTGGGTGTGACAGGACTATCAGTCCTTGCCCACGTACCCACTCGACCAGCGGACTCTTCCTCTTCACATCGCATGGGGCAGAATAAAAACACTCACTCCACTCTCCCACGATCCCACTTCTTCGGATATTTTGGTTCTGGCTCAATCTCACGCAGGAGGATGCTGGTTTTCCTCCCATCGCGAGTTGTTCTGGAAATCCTCACGCAGGGAGAGAGAGATCCGGCTTCCTCACACACCGCTTGGGGAATTCCCCATCGTTTTGTTTAATCCTCACGCACAGGTCGGGAATCAGATGGTTTTTACCTCATGCAGGGGTTGGGGGATTGTGATCTCATGCAGCAAGCTGGAAGAGCGGCTTGAGGAGCACAAATCTACTGTTTATATGCTTTCCTTGTCAATGCTGGAATCTGTCTTCTTCCCCATATGCGGACTGTGTAAGGTCCCCGTTGTTTCAGTATGGGATTGGGTTGTAGATCTTTCCCTGGTTTTTGTTTCTGCGTGGGTAATTATCTTGTGGGGTTGCTGCTGAGTTATTTTGGCCACACTAGGGCCAAGAACAACTCTAAGTCATCTCGTTGACTTGAGCTGTGTTCACCTTTTCGTTTGGGGTTGTCACCGTGTGGTCTTTAACTTCTTCACAGAGCTATGAACTACTTGTTTTACTGCGGGTATGCAGTGGTTGGTCTTCAGACTGTTTAGAGTGGGATTAGAGGCTGGGTATGCTTGAGAAACCTGGTGTTTGGGAGCCACTCAAGTAGAGTTAGACTGCTGGCTTTCTTCTCCACAACCCTTGAAGAGTATTGGAAAGGGAAGTCAGGGCCTGAGGGCCTGTGAAGCAGAGAAAGGACTAATTCATGGTGTTGGGTATGTGGATGTCTTAGAAGTCAGGGTAGCTCTGGTGTAGGCATCCTTAGCTCTCCATTGAGACCACCAGCTTAGCATTTAGCCTTTCCTAGCTCCTTGACGGCCTGATAAACCCTACTGTGTGGGCTTGGCTGATTTGTGTACCTTGGCTATGTGTAAGCCTGCTTTGACCCTTATTCCTTGAGGAATCATGCTCAGCTCGGGGGTGGCAGTGTTGCTGAGAGATTGATGAGCACGCTGGCCTATGGTTGGGTGGAATGTTGCAGCGACGTAGCTGGTCGTGGGACAAGATATTTATAAGATAAGCACTCTTGTCCATTTTGCTTCTACATTTACATTTATTGTCTAATGTCTAATGAATCATGATGATGAACATGTTGATGCTGGAATGTATATGTTTGCTTCTGCTATATGTTGGGTAACTATGCATCCTTGTATGTTTGACACATCTTAGAATGTTTTGTGTTCTAAGCATTTTATATCAGCATTATATGTATGTTCATCTTCATGGGGCTATTTACCCAGATATTTTTGTTTGTTTGGTAGCGTCCTCTTCACCGATCAGAGGGTCGGGGATGTTACAGTATGGTATTAGAGAAAAGGTTGTAGAATGGGCTTGAATGGGCCGTGAAGATGCAGTGACAGAGCTAAGGTTGCAGCATGGGCCTGAATGGGCCATGAAAGGTTAGCTAGTAGAGGCAGGTTGCCTTCTTCCCAGCAGAAAACAGAAGAAAATCTGTGCATGACAAGAGAATTTTGGAAACAAAAAAAATTCCTCTAAGGATTGAGACCGTCAGATCATCGAAGGACTTAGTTCGAAGCCCCACCGATGCATCGGATCACCTAAGTAGAAGGCCGTCCGATGGGGACCATTGAATAAAAATATTAGAAATGTTTCTAAGTGTCTCGATTGTCGGTCATCGAAAAAGTTTAGAGGATCACTTCCCTGACGCAGCGGATAGCTTAGATGGATAGACCTCCGATCCAGACCTCGACGTTGGTGAAAAATAGGGGAAGAACAAGCCCCAGTGTCGGTCATGTTATCCGTTGATGAGCCACAGTGTCGGCTGTGTTGTTTGTTGATGAGTCGTAGTGTCGATAGGGATATCCTGAAGGACACCAAAACATCGGCGAGAGTTAGAGGATGGAGCGGCCGATGCGTCGGCGGATGAAGAAAAGAAATTTGTCTAAGCATCCATCGACCATTGGTGGAGATCAGTGGAAGTTAGAGCCACAGTTGCAGAGGGGATCAGTGGAAGGCTGCTGAAACTTCAACCCCCTTTTGTGGAAAGACCACCTGACACAAACCCTCGGCGATCGACGCCACTTAGTTGTAGGGATCGTCGAAACGACGGCTCCGTAGGGTTAAAAATCACTGAAATGACGGTAATGAGTAGTTGTTTGGATCGCCGACGTCATCGGAGGAGAAAAGACAAAGGAAATAAAATTTTGGAAAATTATTTCTAATTCTGATCCTCGGCAATCGACAGAAGTTAGATGATGGAATTTCCAATGGACATCGGAAAGGTCTAGCTGTTCGTGCACTCGTTGTTGCGGCCGGCTAGTGGACTATCCTTTCGATGGATAGAGTCCCTAACCACTGATGCCATAATAGATAGATGTTCTGACAGTCAATGTGGCAGAAGACAAAGTGGAAAATTTCTAAAATTTTCTAAGGCACGAGATCATCGGCGATCGAAAAAGATTATTTGTTGGGATCGCCGATGGCTAGAGGATGGGGTCACCGACGGATAGAAGATGAAGCTGTCGAGGTCTAGTGAAGTATATCAGCAATTATTAGATGAATTTCAAGCCAAAACGTCGGCTTAGCTGAGCTGAAGGTCACCAAAATGACAGTAGGAGACAGAGGATATGAGCCCCGAGACTTGAATTTTTCCCGCCGGTGACCATAGGATATTTTGCCAGGCCCGTATGTGGTGCACCCGGCCATTTCCTTGTAAGATGGTGGTTAAGTGATAATATTTGTTATTGAACCATGCTCATGAATTGACTGCAGGCAGTTCCAAGGGGACCGGTCAATCCACCACGATAAGAAGAAAGACTGACCCATTTGGCGGAGGTATGACTGAAATGAGGCAAATGGAGAACGAAGTTCGGAGCTGTAAAGGCATGATCCCAGAAACGGATCAGTTACCAAGGGTTTCATGATCACATACTGACAAAAGATCAGAATATGAAGTGTTGAAGAAACTGAAAGACCACACGTCTGGGGAGGAAAACAAAGCACTCGGTAGTTGTAGTTTAAATATTTGAAAGTGGGAAAAAGAAAGGGCTTTTTCCCCTGGAAAATTTTGTAAATGTTTGCTTGTAAGAGGAACTACTTCGTTTTGCAAAGGAAACTGCAATTTTTTTTCCTGTTGGAGAGAGTAGAATGGAATGTATCAATGCAACTCAATGAATAATGTTAAAGAGGAACTATTTCGTTTTCAGCGGTGTTTCATTTGCTGTGAGAATGTTTAATTTTCTGAACCTATGTTCTTGTTGAATGTTCTTCGGTATCTTTCTTTTGATATTTTCCACTGTGAGCAATTATTGTTGTTACAAAATGATCAGCTATCTGGTTATTTAAATATCTGTAAGTGTTGATGTGTCTTGAAAGGAATATCAGCTATCTGTGATTCTTCATAATGCATGTGCAAGATGTATTGCTCACCCAGAATGATAACCTTGCTCCCTAGGGATAGATTAGATAGTTAGTTTATGTTTTATTGTATCTAATTGGGTTGCTGGCGAGCATAAGATGAGAGGTAAGAACCTGCGCATCACATTGTGACCGCTCCCTGCATCTTGATCGCTCTGCATTTAGTTAGGCACTTGCATCTCATTTCTTAAAGTCAAATACAAAAACTCGGTGGGCCGGGCCACAACCGGTAAAGCCTTTGTTTTCTTTCTTGACCTACAGTAGCCGGACCGCAAACCGGATGGATTCCCTATTCCGAACAGTCAACGGGCTAGTTGGGAACGTTGATTGGGGAGAATCCCTCACTGTTGCCGCCTGCGAATTTCCAGGCCTCAACAGTTTTGGCGCTAGAAGGAGGGCCGCCAGTGCATGGCTGGCTGAGGAAACCCGTTTTACCGAGATTATTCCGCTGGTTACAGTTCAGAAAGTAGTGGACTGCATAATCCAATTCCGGAAGAAGAAAACAGAGAACATCTATATCCTGTTCGCAACGAAATTGTTAATGATCTGAGAAGACATACCCATGCTTATGTAAAGAAGATTGGAGGGTTGCCGATTATCCGTGAATTGCCTAGAAGAGAGTACAAGAAGAAATACCGTCCTATAGTAGAATATTCAGTGTTGGTTGGAGACTGGGAAGAACTTGTGGAAACCACCTTACAGGAAGTTGAATTGCCTTTGAACCAAGTAGGCCCAGACACCCCTTACAGTTCTCCTATTCACACCCCTGTTGGTTCACCTCCTCACTCTCCACCTCAACTCATGGCCGGTGTTAATGCCAAACAAATTCCTCCCAATCCACCTAATCCACCACCTGCATGGAAATCCAGGTCACCCCTAAACCTGACTCCCCCTTTGCATGACCTACCTCAAGCCTTCGAGAAGTTACTGCCTAAATTTGACCCCAATGAGAAGATCCTAGTGGATGATCACCTCTAAAGTTTCTACTTGGAAATAGAAGGTCTGAGGGCTGGGGAACATGAGGATGTAGTGTGCAGACTTTTCCTGCATACCCTCAAAGGAGCTGCTGCATCTTGGTACTTTGGGTTTCCTGCTAATTCTATCCCGGATTGGGATACTTTCGAGAGAATTTTCAGAAGTAAGTATGTAGTTCAAAAGACTCACGCGGCCCTCATGAAAGGACTGTGTGCTTTGAAGAAGGAGAAAAAAGAAAAGGTACACAGTTTCACGCAAAGGTTTGCAGCATATCTAAAAAAAAATTCCGAAACCGACAAGCCTTCAGATAAAGTACTAATTGAGTACTACACTTCAGCTTTGGGTCCAGATTTGGCCATGTTTGCTAAAGGTAGGGCCAAGCCTACTTTGACAGAGACCTACGAAGAAGCAGAAGTGGTGGAAGCAGAAAGAGAAAGTATCGAAGACTATCTGGAACAATCGGGAGAAAGAGGCGCAGGAAGGAAGACCTTACTGTTCAATAAGCCTAAGGAAGAAAAGTCACCAGACCTGGAGAATATGGCCAAAATGATGCAAAAAATGTCTAATAAGATCATAGACTTGGAAAAAGAGAAGGAAACATAGAAGTTCTATAGGCCTTATTATAAGAAAAGGGAGGAGAACAATCAGTCCCAACCTCCTCCTCACAATACTGCGTCTATGAACCTGACAGAGATAGGGATGGAAAATTTCTGCACCTTTCACCAGTAGCCTCACTCCGAAAGGAATTGTCCGCAATGGATAAATTCAATGACGTTAGTTATGAATCAGATGTTAGATTCGAGACTAACAGAAGAAGATGATGATGAAAAGAAAGAAAGTGCTGCTTCTACCTCTACAAAGGGACAGGAAGAAGAGACCATGGCATTATGGAATTCTGTCTCCTTGCTCGATGCAGAAGATGAAAATAATCAGGGACACAAGGATGTCAGGGAAGCTAACGTGACAACTAGAATCCAAGGGACGATTAGTGATGACAGTCTTTTACTTCCAAAGATCAGAAGGCTGCAAAGAAACATCAAGAAAAAATTTCAAGATAAATCCTTGGCTGATAAAGGTTCCGAAATTCACTATTACCAGCCAAGATCCCAAGCAGGACAGAATGTTGCCCAAGCCAAACGAAGAGAGGGTGAGTTCTGATAAATCTCAGTCCATTAAACAACAAATTGAATATGGCATTGTTGAAGATTTAAAGAAGATAAAGGAAAATGTCCCGCTTTTTGAAATGTGCAAAGTACCCCAGCAGAAAGAAAAGTTGTTGAAGGCACTTGAAACGTCAGAAGAAAAGCTGCCCGCTGATAATCAGCCTCGGGACGAAGAAGAAATTGGAGAAGCTAGCACTGGAGGTAAGTCTAAAACTAAATAGCCACCCTTCCTCCTAACATTTGAAATTTTTAATCATAACGTTCACAATTGTCTAGTAGACTCAGGGGCGTCAATTAATGTCATGCCCGTATCAGTATGTAAGAAAATCAATGGGCAGTTTAAGCCAACCACGTGGAGGGTGGTGCAATTGGATAGGACAGACGTTAAGGTAATTGGTGAAATGGAGGACATTCTAATTCATCTGTCATCAAACGACAAAGTATACCAAGTTATCAACATTGTGGTGGCTGATATACCAGACGCTTATGGCCTGGTCCTGAGCAGAGATTGGTCAGCTAAATTGAATGGATACTTCGCCTCAGATTGGTCACACCTGTGGTTGCCGTACAAAGGAAGCCCCAATCAGATTAAGGTTTTGAGAGAGCCTCACATGAAGTACAATGTTACCCAACTGGATGAGAAGAATATACCAGTCGAACCTGTGTTGGGAAACTACTTTCTTGAACTAGAACCAGGGAACTATCAAGCGGAGAAGGCCAGTGACACATCTGAAACCCAACCTGAACTCCTTCGATTCGACACCCAGCCTGAACTCCTTCGATTCTCGCAGGCTGATGATTTTGATAGTAAAATAGTAGATTTAGCAGTAGAAGTAGATTCTTTTTTAGTAGATAATGTTTTTTGGACTTTATTTTTTGACGGATCTAAAACCTTAGAAGGTTCAGGGGCCGGCTGCGTCCTCATTGATCCACAAAAAAATAAACACTTCCTGTCCTGTAGATTAGAGTTTGAGTGTACTAACAATACGGCTGAGTATGAAGCACTGCTACAGGGACTCAAGAAAGCGATTGAGCTAAAGGTTAGTAATTTAAAAGTTTTTGGGGACTCAGAAATAGTTGTAAAGCAGATAAGAAATCAAATACATTGTGTTTCCCCCCACTTAAAAGCTTACCAAAGCGAGGTATGGGATTTGCTTAAATGTTTTCGTGCATTCAATATTGTTTCAATCCCAAGAATGAAAAACGCGGCCGCTGATCTTTTGGCCACATCAGCTGCCAGGATGGTACCCACTAATAACAGATGTTCTATTGAATTACTTTTCAGGCCCTCCGTACCAGATATGATCACCAATCTGAGGTTGTTCGATGATGACCAACAAATCATAGAATGTTTGACCAATGAGGATGTATTCAAAGGAGCGATCATCGATGATGAAAAACACCAAGCCGAGATGAAATTTGACAATTTCATCCCTAAAGGAGTCAGAACATTAGATAAGATGTTTGACTTGAATGAAAAATTTCGAAGACTCGCTAATGTAAAGACGCACAGCTCAACCCTGCAGTTCGAACTGATAAACTTGGGGACTGAGACGGATCCTAAGTTTGTGAACCTCGGCAAATGCTGTTCACCTGCCGAAAGGGATAGGTTTGTCAGTTTGTTCAAGCAGTACAAAGATGTCTTTGCCTGGACTTACGCAGATTTGAAGACCTACGACACCAGCATTATTAATCATATCATCCCTATTAAAGCAGGTGTCAATCCATATCAGCAGCCGTTAAGGAAGATGCACCCCAAGTTGGAGCCACTGATTCAAAGCGAGGTGAAAAAATTGCTAGACGCTAGGATTATCTTTAAAGTCCGGCATTCAGAGTGGGTGTCAAATTTGGTGCCAGTCAGAAAAAAGTCGGGAGAAATCAAACTGTGCGTGGACTTTAGAAACTTAAACCGCGCCTCAGACAAAGACAACTATCCGGTGCCTCATGATGGAGCAATTGCTACAGATGGTTTCTGGTTTTGAATTGTTCTCATTGTTAGACGGATTCTCTGGCTACAACCAAGTGTTAGTGGCCGAAGAAGATAGAATGAAGACAACGTTCAGAACTAAATGGGGAACTTTCGCATATAGAAGAATGCCTTTTGGACTGATTAATGCTGGCGTGACATTTCAGAGAGCTATGGACATAGATTTTCGTGGACTGATTGGACGAAGTGTGGTGGTCTACCTTGATGATATCACAATATTTTCAAAGAAAAGAGGGGAGCACGCGTTCCACCTAAAGCAAATTTTTGAGCGTTGTCGGAAGTATGGAATTTCCCTCAATCCTAAGAAGTGTGTATTCGTGGTCACAGAAGGCAAATTACTGGGGCATATAATTTCAAAGAGAGGTATATCTATAGACCCGGAAAGAATCAAGGCCATTGAACAAATCCCCATGCCCCATAATAAAAAAGGAATGCAATCCTTCATGGGGACAATAAACTTCGTGCATAGGTTTGTGCCTGATTTTGCTCAGACTGTCAAGCCACTGCAGCAGATGGTCAAGCAGAATGCACAGTTTAAGTGGAGTGAAACTAAAAAGACTGCTTTTAACAAAATCAATACTGACGTTGCCCATGTGCCCTCCCTGAAAAGTACATACTTTGATAAAGACTTCATTATGTACACATTTGCATCCGATGATTCATTGGCAGCCGTGCTTACACAAAAGGAGGACGGGG
Organism: Pseudotsuga menziesii; assembly: GCA_001517045.1. NCBI lineage: Eukaryota > Viridiplantae > Streptophyta > Pinopsida > Pinales > Pinaceae > Pseudotsuga > Pseudotsuga menziesii. The sequence continues at coordinate 446,189 of LPNX011210877.1, read as the reverse complement.
GTGGTGAATTTCCAATCTCTTTCATGAGCACTGGGCTTGAAGGGGCTGAATTAAACTACCCAGCCATTGATAAGTAGGCTTACGCAGTATTTAAGGCAGTGAAGCTTTTCAGGCCTTATATATTAAAAAATTGGACCAAGGTAATAGTTCCTTACCCAGCAGTAAGATCTCTTCTCATTCAGAAAGAGTTGGGAGAAAGAAGGGGCAACTGGGTAACAGCCCTTCAAGAATACGACCTTGAATTCAAACCGGCTACTATAGTGAAAGGTCAAGGGTTATGCAAATTGATGACTGGAAGTAGAAACAACGAAGAACAAGCATGGGAAGAGGAAGCCGAATTGCATGTAATGGATGTATGCCCTCTGTTTACAGCTCCTGAGTCATGGTATAGGGACCTTGTGCATTACTTACAGTCGGGGATATTACCATAACATTGGAATTCCAAACAAAGAAGAGCTCTGCGTCTCAAATCAGCCTCCTATCATCTTGTTGAAGGAGTGTTATTTAGAAAGAATTATGACGGGGTTCTCCTTAGGTGTTTAGAAAAGGAAGATGCAAAGAAAGTAATGGCAGAATTACATGATGGTCCAGCTGGGGGACATTATTCCGGTGACACTACAGCCCACAAAATCCTTAGAGCCAGTTACTATTGGCCTACACTCTTCAAAAATGCACATGCACATGTCAGGAAATGTGATATTTGTCAAAGGTGTGGTGGAAGATAGCCCAAGGCAGCCGCACCCCTAAAGCCTGTTATGATCACAGAACCATTTGAAAAATGGGGGTTGGACATTATCGGGGAAATAAAACCAAATTCTTCCCTGCTGCACAAGTACATTCTCACTGCGACTGATTATTTCACCCGCTGGGTTGAAGCTATCCCATTGCGCAAGATCAACGAGGACGAAGTCATCAGCTTCCTACAAGATCATATCATGACCAGGTTTGGAGTTCCAATTTCAGTAGTTTTTTATAATGCCAAATACTTTTCATCAATTAAATTGACTGCCTTTGCTCATGATAAAGGGATAAAATTACATTATTCTGCTAACTACTATCCACAAGGGAATGTCCTGGCTGAATCCTCCAATAAAAACCTCATTAGAATCCTGAAGAAGACTGTCATAGAAAACCAGCGAAGTTGGCACTCAGCCTTACCCAACGCCCTGTGGGCTGACAGAGTCACCCCCAAGTCTGCAATAGGAGTGTCACCCTATACCCTTGTGTACAGTAAGGAAGTTATCCTGCCTCCCAATATCATGTTGCCATCCTCCATACTAGCCCAAGAGTCTAGGGGGTCGGATGATGAAGTTCTACAAATAAGAATATATAATCTCCTGAAAGCAGAAGAGGCCAGATCCAAGGCTAAAGAACATTTTAAACAACAGCAAGAGTCAGTTAAGAGATGGTTTGACAAGCATAAAGCTGGGACAAAAGACTTTGAAGTGGGATACTTAGTCCTCAAATGGAACCACCCCCATGATGAGAAAGGAAAGCATACCAAATTCCAGCAGTTATGGGTAGGCCATTTTCAGATCGTAGCCAAACTTGGCCCTGCTACTTATAAACTGCAGGATTTACAGGGATGGGAGGAGAACTTGCCAGTCAATGGTTTGGTTCTCAAGCCTTACTTTTCTTGAGTTTCTTTCTTCTTTCTGCCTTGTATATAAATAAGCTATGTGGTTGTTTTCGAGTCATGCTTTCATTTGATTTAATTTTAAGTTTTTGATTTTCAATAAGGGGAACGAACTTACGGCCGTCTAGAGGATATTAAGGTCTTTCGGGAATAGAAAATACGTTGAGTGTCAGCCTGTGTATTGCTAAAATATTTCTTCCAGCCTAACAGTTTTCTCAAATAAAATGTTGTGTGCATTGAAGTCCTGCTTAACCCCTGTGAATTAAACTGGATTCGAAGAGTCTGGAGTACTATGTCGGGGCTCCATCCACGTCACATTTAAAATGTTGTAAGGAGCGACAGTAAAGGACCCATGGGTGGAAGCAAGGTGAACAGTGTATTAAATATAAATGATCCCCTGCCAAAAAAAAGAATGCCAAAAGGCAAGTAAAGAGTCAAAACTTCTATAAAAGCATCATAAATCAAAGCAAGTGCTGAATCAGAAATACTAAATTGCCAAAAGATCCTCTCCGTCCGTGAGCTGAAAATTGAAGTACACCACTCACACAAAAGGGCACTATGGGATAGAGGATCCTGAATTAAAATTCAATAAGAAAGGCGTACATAAGGACTCAGATGAAAGGGACAAAAGTCCAAAAGCACAAAAGTTGTTAAAATGGCATGGGAACGGGGAACAAACGAATACTGCTGTTTACTATCTGTTGCAATCCTGTGGTGTCCACGCTGTTAGCTACCTGAAAAAAGAGGTAATAATGAAACTCATACTTTGGCCTCAACATAGTTGTCTGGACTTGAAGGTCTGTTGCTCAAAGTATAATCACCCAGAGATCTAGGTTCACCAGGTAATCGTCAGTTGTTGCTGCCGCAACTGTTCCCCCCAAATTTTTTTAAATTCTGGGCCCCTCCTCATCATTTTTGCTTGGTGGGATCGTTAAATGCTTGAGCCTCTCGGGCATATCTTCTTTTCGTTTTTCTTTGAAAATTGGATGTCAACAGGATTATTTATACCATGTTCAATTTCAGTTAAGTCGTGGATTTCTGGTCGTGAAGAAGTAAAATTTTGTTCTTCAGGGCAGCCTTTGCGAAGAAAACGACTTTGGTTGTTAACGCTGTTCAAATCCTTGAGTTTTCTGTAGTCGGGCCTCTTTTTTCTGTTGAATCAAAAGCTACAAAGCCTCAGCCTCTCCGCTGTTGTGGCTCCAAGACCTTTTCTCCGTCTGAAGTCTGAACCCATCTGACGCCCGTTTCATTTTATCCTTCGATCGCTTGTCCGTAACCTCTATTCATCCGCCGTTGCAACTGGGAGACCTTTTTCGCTCCCGATATGAGTGTCTTCCGACATTCGACTTAGTTTTCCTGTCCGCTCCCCGTATCCTCTAACCCTCCTCCTTAGTTTTCCCGTCCGCTCCGCGTATCCTCTAACCCTCCTCCTCCGCCGCTGCGGCTCCTAGAGTCTTCTAGTTTCCGAAACTAAAAACCATCCGACGTCCGATTTATGGCATATCCCACCCGCGTTTCGCTTGGCTGTGACTTAAGCCTCACCCGACGTTGCGGCTGGTAGATCCTCCTGGCCCCCGAGCTCACTTCCTTCTGACTGCCGACTTGAATTTTTCCCGCCGGTGACCATAGGATATTTTTCCAGGCCCGTATGTGGTGCACCCGGCCATTTCCTTGTAAGATGGTGGTTAAGTGATAATATTTGTTATTGAACCATGCTTGTGAATTGACTGCAGGCAGTTTCAAGGGGACCGGTCAATCCACCACGATAAGAAGAAATACTGACCCATTTGGTGGAGGTATGACTGAAATGAGGAAAATGGAGAACGAAGTTCGGAGCTGTAAAAGCATGATCCCAGAAACGGATCAGTTACCAAGGGTTTCATGATCACATACTGACAAAAGATCGGAATATGAAGCGTTGAAGAAACTGAAAGACCACGCGTCTGGGGAGGAAAACAAAGCACTCGGTAGTTGTAGTTTAAATATTTGAAAGTGGGAAAAAGAAAGGGCTTTTTCCCCTGGAAAATTTTGTAAATGTTTTCTTGTAAGAGGAACTACTTCGTTTTGCAAAGGAAACTGCAATTTTTTTTCCTGTTGGAGAGAGTAGAATGGAATGTATCAATGCGACTCAATGAATAATGTTGAAGAGGAACTATTTCGTTTTCAACGGTGTTTCATTTGCTGTGAGAATGTTTAATTTTCTGAACCTATGTTCTTGTTGAATGTTCTTCGGTATCTTTCTTTTGATATTTTCCACTGTGAGAAATTATTGTTGTTACAAAATGATCGGCTATCTGGTTATTTAAATATCTGTAAGTGTTCATGTGTCTAGAAAGGAATATCAGCTATCTGTGATTCTTCATAATGCATGTGCAAGATGTATTGCTCACCCAGAATGATAACCTTGCTCCCTAGGGATAGATTAGATAGTTAGTTTATGTTTTATTGTATCTAATTGGGTCGCTGGCGAGCATAAGATGAGAGGTAAGAACCTGCGCATCACATTGTGACCGCTCCCTGCATCTTGATCGCTCTGCATTTAGTTAGGCACTTGCATCTCATTTCTTAAAGTCAAATACAAAAACTCGGTGGGCCAGGCTGCAACCTGTAAAGCCTTTGTTTTGTTTCTTGACCTACAGTAGCCGGACCGCAAACCGAACGGATTCCCTATTCCAAACAGTCAATGGGCTAGTTGGGAACGTTGATTGGGGAGAATCCCTCACTGTTGCCGCCTGCGAATTTCCAGGCCTCAACAGGTTCATTAGCCACCGTTGCGGAAGTCGAGAGGACTAACCACCTAATGCACAGTGTACCCAACCGTCGATGCAACGGTTAGTTGGTTTCCTCGCCGATGCGGTAAGGTTTAATGGTCCCATTCGCCGATAAAGTTTGGAGAGTTAGACCACTACAAGCCCGACACAGCAGAGAAAATTAGTGGTTCTGGCAGCCAAAATTCCAAAAGAAAATAGATGAACAGGTCACCGATGAGCGCAGAGAAAACTAGAGCGTTTGGCCGCCGAAACATCGGAAACTTAGTTGGAAAGAGACCCGATAGGGAGAAAGAAAGTTTGGGTTTTTCCAGTGGAATTTTTAGCAGTTCCAACTAGTGTTCCAGTGGAATTTGTAGTGAATTTATCATTGGATTTTTCACCAGTTTTAGGACTGAAAAGGAAGAAAACCCTAGGTGGCTGAAGTTCGTATTTCATACCAAAATTCAGTGGTGTGTTTTTCCATCATTTTTATGGTGTGGTTTTCACACCCGAGTTCAGAATGGAGCGTGTTGATAGGTGTTGGAAAGATTATCCAACAGGGAACAAGGGAGAGCCACCAGAATTTGAGTGTGGAGCAGCAAAGTGCTAGTGATTTCTTGAAAGAGAAATGTGTTGCTGTCAATATGGAAAATCTAGGAATTGCATGCCCAGAGGTAGCAAGACCATGAAGTCAAACCAGCTGTTGTGTGGAAGAGGAGTTCCATGCAGGGATGAGGGACTTGAAAATGGAAATTTCCTTAAACCCTGTCTTGCTAATTATGATTACAAGTTTTATACATTAAATGTATGAGGATATGCCTAGCATGCATAAGATACATGTTGGTAAGAATAGTGAGAATTATACATTTATAATGAGCCACTAATAATAATTATTGCATTGATGTTGGCATTAGTGGAAAAAAACCAACGACAACATGGACATGGCTGAATATGTTGTTGATGCAGACAAATGTGACTAGCAACCCTATGGAGAAAGGGATAAGGCAACAAGTCCAGAATCAAAATTTGGTGAGCAAATTCTGCAATCTCCTGCAAAGGATCAACCAAACTGGTAATGTCAAGGGTGTAAGTAGGACCCATGAACGTAAGAGTTTAATTATGACAATTGCATGGAGTGGTAAAAGCAAGAGGTCTCATACCATATGGGTATTTTAATTTTATACTGCATTCATAGAGAAAGGTGTCATGCATGTATTATGTTGTTATGAGCTTAGTAGCCCAAGGAAAGTAAGCACTGATGATCTTGATTATAGCCATGCATCCTCTATGAAGTAGTCATGGTTAGGCCATGCATGGTATGTTTGAATGCATAGTATTCCTGAATCAATGCAAGGTAGCATTGAGTGGGTATGCATTAAAAGATTTTATAAATCTTGTAGTTATGCATTGAATGGATGCATATGAAAAGTATGAGTAAATGTTGTAGATATGCATACATAAGTATGGGTACAAATGTTGCGATGCAATGCATGAATGCATTGAGATAGTGCATGTAATATTATGAATAACTAATGGATGAAATGATGAATTGATGACAATTCTGGAACCATTTCAAGAGCTGTTATGAATGCAGGATAGTAAGTGCATGAAGAAGGTAGTCATGATCAATTGGCTACTGGAAATGCTCTATGGAAGGGCAAGGTGGTACAAATGATACACTTGTGAAGTAAGGAGTATCTAAAGATTTCATTTAATTGCATAAACGATGTGACTGTACCCTGTAATTTAAAGTATGATACTGATTGCATGAAGTAAATGAGTTATGGTAATATTGATGTGATTAACAGCTGGAAATATTTCAAATTTATACACTCTAAAAATGCTTCAGTGATGGTGGCAACAATGAAAAGGTTATATGCATCCAGACTTACCAAGTGTTTGGCTAATTGAAGTTTAGGTTTCAGGTAGATTGTTTAGAGCATGGCAATGAGAGTAAGGCCATGAAAAATGCCGGAATCTACCATGTGAAAGAACCAAACCTTATGAGAAAAGTCTCATGGCTGTGAAAATAGTTTGTATGCATAATGGGTTGTTAAATTTGCATTTGTGAATTTCGGATTTGAGAAATTGTTGACAACTAATAATCATTATTGGCTTGCATAATATTGTGCCAGGAGGACCCATTGTAAGCGGGTCTTCATGTTATGCTAGTAAGCATAAAATTATAATGGGCATAGCGGTGTTGCTTACAAGAGACCCACAATTGAGGATCACCTCATTTCCAAGCAAATCAATTTCTGTAGTAGACAGAGTTGCAAATTCCTATTGAATTGAATTACTAATGTCATTGCTTAGTTATGGAACAATCAAATTTGGATTGTATTATCAGATAATGATTGACTGTTTGGCTATTTGATGAATCTTCCAGGGGTACACACTGCAGGAAGATCATGTGTGATGGCCTACAGGAGCCAAAATTCATGGGAAGGTTTTCCCTTATCTTGGAAATGGGTTTCTGGTGAAACTCCATTGCAAATTTTGGAAATGTCTCATTCGCACTACATGTTTGGTACGCAACATGAGTGGGATAGTCTAGATTATGTCGGTAAGACATGTGTGGATACAAAATGTAAAAAGGGGTTGGGATGGCGAACCGAGGGACTGTCAACTCAAAGAAGGGAGCCCCCATTCCTCCTTAACGAAGGAATACTGCCTCGGAAAATGGATAAGTGTTCTGCGACCCTAGCTAAGAATATGCATGTCAATTGTTAAATTCAAAATGCAGAGCATGTTTTGATCTTATTTCCATTATGACCAATTGCTTGAGTATGAATAGGGCCTACATGGCACACACCAGAAAAGGGTGCACACTTTTTCGATGTCGGATCATGAAAGGGTTTTCAATAATGATTACACCCTAGGGAGTGGACTCACTCCTGGTGTCTCAATACTTGATAGTGAATGATGTGAAGTATGATTACAGTTTAAGAGCAATAACGTTGATGATTGGTTGTTGATATAAGTGCATTGTTGATATAAGTGTATTGTTGATATAAGTGCAGGCGATGTGTTGATGGTCTGATAAACCCAACTGAAGGTTGGCTTGAATGTGCCTGATATATATAAAAGGATGTTGTGAAGAAGCCTGCGTGCTGACCTAAAATCCAAGTCCATAGGCGATCCCAAGGCTTGCAAAGCGAATCAGGATCCTGTGGACCAGAGAGGAAACGCACAATACAGATAAGTATTTTATTATTTTGCAATTTCTTGCTTATGAATATACATGTGTATATGATTTGGTTATGATGTTTTAAGCTCTTGTTTAAGAGATAAAAACTGATGGGAATAAACTAAACATGCGAATTTATTCAATGTTTGAATATAGGTATCGCTGGAAGTGAGGACTATGAAAGCATCCTAGGGGTGCATGTGGACATGTCATTGTCCCGAAGAGCTCAGGATGAGTAGTAATGAAAAAGGTGCTAGTAAGACTATGGAGGTCCTAGTAGTCGAGACGAACCATGTGGGGAGGCTCGATGGTTGAGAGGTCTGAAATAGACCGGAGACATTAAGTGTCATGACTAAGAGGGATTGGTCCAGCATTCACGGTGAAGTGAAAGAGGCTGGGAGCATGAAAACCATAGTGGTGGTGTGGGTTCCAGGATGGAACAAAACAAAGAGGAAAAAAAAACTCTTGCTACTCTCTCTTGCCTTTTGATTATATATATATATATATATACTTATGCATTGTGAAAACAAAGGATTGTTGAATGCATGTATGACCGAAAATAGAATGTGTTTATTTGATTAAAGTAAATTATGAATGCTGAAGTAGTTAATTCCCTACCCAATAATGGAAATGAATGAGCTCATGTGCCTATTGGGAAGGCATGAAAAGTATGAAAGTATCCTTGATGAGACTTGGACTGTCATGCTAATTGGGAAATTAATTGACTAATTTTAATGCCTATATTATGCTTGGTATAATAGAATTTCAATGATGCATTTCACAGGTGAGAAAAGTGAAATCCAGTGGTGCACATTAACCATGGCAGCAGACCAAAAGCTACTGGACTTGGCTGGAAGTCTCCTTGAAATGATTTCCAGGACCCAAGAGAATCTTGGAGAGATGCTCAAGATATAGAAAAGGAAGAATGAGATGAACCATAAGATTTTGCAAGACTCTATCGGTTTGCAAAAGGAGGTGAAAAGCCTTCTGGGGGAAATCCATAAAGGCAAGGAAAGTGGATCAATGATGGGACATTCGTCCAAGCAATCCATTAAGAAACGTTCCAGGCATGAAGACTCAAAGGAAATTGAGCAGGTAAAGATGAAGCAGCTAGCAAAATGTTGGAAATACGGAGGACATCATTTACGTCGGGACTGCCCAATGAGGGAACATAAAGAGGTTAGCAGCCACAAAGTTCCTCGACTTGGGGATGAGCCGAAAGCTGAGAACCAGCAGGAGAAGCTCATGGAAGCCGAGGGGCTTGGTCTTGAAAGTTCAAAGTAAATAATTGAACATGGGACAGATATACAAAATTTTGAAATTTTGAATGTGCAAATGGTATATGCATTCCTATGTATTGGAACACTGAGGACGGTGTTATTCCAAGGGGGAGGGGATTGTAATACCCCGGTTTTGACCCTGTTTGCATTAAAAGGTACATGATGTATATTTTGTAATTAATCGTGGTGTGGAGCTAAAGGCAAAATCCCGACCATTGATTTGATTGTGTATGTTTTGGCAATAGGGATCATTGTCGATGGTATATCGTGCTATCCGGCACATTATAGTTTTGGAAATCATGTAAATATGCACATTAATTAAAATAAACCTACATCCAGCTACGACGGTGCAACGTTAAATGAAAAGGGCATGATTCCTAAGGTTAAGGGGAGTGTTTTCTAACTCGTGGGGGGTCATTGGGAGTTTGTCATGTGTTGACCACCCATTTAAATTCTACTGTCTGGGAGCAGTTATTGCTGAGTAGTGGTGGGTGTGGCAGGACTGTCATTCCTTTCCCACATACCCACTCCACCAGTGGACTCTTCCTCTTCACATCGTGTGGGGAAAAAGAAAAACACTCACTCCACTCTCCCACGATCCCACTTCTTCAGATATTTTGGGTTTGGCTCACTCTCACTCAGGAGGATGCTGGTTTTCCTCCCATCGTGAGTTGTTATGGAAATCCTCACGCAGGTAGAGGGAGATCCGGCTTCCTCATGCACCGCTTGGGGAATTCCCCATCATTTTGTTTAATCCTCACGCACATGCTGGGAATCGAATGGTTTTTACCTCATGCAAGGGCTGGGGGATTGTGATCTCATGCGACAAGCTAGAAGAGCGGCCTGAGGGGCACAACTCTGTTGTTTATATGTTTTCCCTGTCAATGCTGGGAATCCGTCTTCTTCCCCATATGCGGACTGTGTAAGGTCCCCGTTGTTTTAGTATGGGATTGGGTTGTAGATATTTCCCTGGTTTTGGTTGCTGCATGTGTAATTATCTTGTGGGGTTGCTGCTGAGTTGTTTTGGCCACGCTAGGGCCAAGAACAACTCTGAGTCGTCTTGTTGACTTGAGCTGTGTTCACTTTTTCGTTTGGGGTTGTCACCCTGTGGTCTTTACCTTCTTCATAGAGTTGTGAACTGCTTGTTTTATTGCGGGTATGCAGTGGTTGGTCTTCATACTGTTTAGAGTGGGATTAGAGGCTGGGTATGCTTGAGAAACTTGGTGTTTGGGAGCCACTCAGGCAGAGTTAGACTGCTGGCTTTCTTCTCCACAACCCTTGAAGAGTATTGGAAAGGGAAGTCAGGGCCTGAGGGACTGTGAAGCAAAGAAAGGATTGATTCTTGGTGTTGGGTATGTGGATGTCTTAGAAGTCATGGTACCTATGGTGTAGGCATCCTTAGCTCTCCATTGAGACCGCTAGCTTAGCATTTATCCTTTCCTAGCTCCTTGACGGCCTGATAAACCCTACTGTGTGGGCTTGCTTGATTTATGTACCTTGGCTATGTGTAAGCCTGCTTTGACCCTTATTCCTTGAGGAATCATGCTCAGCTCAAGGGTGGCAGTGTTGCTAAGAGATTGATGAGCACGCTTGCCTATGGTTGGGTGGAACGTTGCAGCGACGTAGCTGGTTGCGGGATGAGATATTTATAAGATAAGCACTCTTGTTGATTTTGCTTCTACATTTACATTTACTGTCTAATGTCTAATGAATCATGATGATGAACGTGTTGATTCTGGAATGTATATGTTTGCTTCCACTTTATGTTGGGTAACTAAGCATCCTTGTATGTTTTACACATCTTAGCATGTTTTGTGTTCTAAGCATTTTATATCAGCATTATATGTATGTTCATCTTCATGGGGCTATTTGCCTAGAGATTTTTGTTTGTTTGGTAATGTCCTCTTCGCTGGTTGGAGGGTTGGGGATGTTACAAAATGTTTCTAAGATACAAATGCATTTGACTTGTAGGAAAGATCACGTACAATCACCTACAAGAAAAGAAGGACGATACTTGTTCCGAAGAACAAGTGATGATAGTTCAAGAAATAATCCAAGAATGAAGAATAATATGATGAATGCAGTAATGTGACACTATTGAGCGACATCATTGATGCAGAACCTTTCAGCTATGAAGAAGTAGCCCAGAAGAAAGGGAAGGAGAATACCAGTTTAAGAAGAATGATGTCTAGGATGTAGTATCGAGACCTGAAGGGAAGTTCGTAGGTCCATCATGTAGTAGATGGAAACATCGTGGGATACAAGGCAATATTCGTAGCATGAGGCTTCTCACGGAAAGAAGGAATAGACTACGAAGAGACATTTGCAACCACTAGAAAGCCACATGACAGGAAAAATTATGTGTGAGAATGAAAGAAAGCCTTGTATGAGCTTAGAAGACACCCATGGGATAACACATACATGAGGAGTTTGAAGATCACCTAGAGTGATGAAGATATTAACCTTTGCTACAAGGTTGAAGATGAAAGCCTATAGAGGATGACAAGCTCACAAATGGATGCGAGAAGAACTTTTGAAAAGGTTCAAGATAGAGGATCTTGGGATCCAGTGACCATATATGGATACATAGAATATTAGTAACAGAGGAAGCTACTTGTCACTCCAGTATAGGATGTTTCAATGCATAGAGTACAAAAGACAGAGGGAGAATGGTGCTCCACTTCAGAGGGAGTGACTACAGAAGATCCTGAGGTTCGACATGATACGTTAGGATGGATAGCTTACTAATGGCTCTAGGCTTTACTAAAAGTAAAGCACATTCCAACCTTTGCTTCAAGGTTGAAGGAAGAAGACCGGTGATGCTCTTATTACATGTCGATGACTTGTTCCTGACATAAAATAGGATCTCATTAAATTTGCAAGAAGGAGACTTGCTACCGAGTTTGAAATGAAGGACTTGGATATGATGCACTACTTTCTAGGCATGGAGGTGTGGCAGAATGTGAATGGAATCTCCTTGGGACAAGGGAAGTATGTAGTGGATATCCTGAAGAGGTTCAGGATGATGGACTGCAAGGCCATGACCACACCTATGGCATCGAACTTGAAGCTATTGAGTGTTGCTTCATCAGAGTCAGTTGATGCTGCGATGTATCATCAGATGATTTGTTCCTTGATGTAGCTGACGAATACAAGACCGGATATTTGCTTTGCTATGAACACATTGAGACATGTTCACCTGATGATTGCAAAGCATGCATTGAGGTACCTGAAGGGTACAGTTGATTATGGGCTCAAGTATGAGGTGAATCAGAACATTAACCTGGAGGGTTATGTGGATTCAAATTGGGTAGGTAGTTCCATTCATAGGAAGAGCACTTCTTGGTGTAGCAGGAAGCAGTCCTGCGCGGCACTGAGTATAGCCGAGGAAAAATATGTTGCCACTTGCTATTTGGGAGGTAGTATGTTCTTTTGAAAACTACTATTTTATTTGATTGATCTGACTTGCATTTTTGTATGATGAAGAGAGGAGCAGTGAAGCTCCAGTATGTGATCCAGATCGAGATCTCTCGAAAGATGGAGTTCTAGAATAACTAGTGAGATAGGTTGCTTGAGCATAAATCTTGGCGAAGCTTGTAGGTTGCTCATACGTAATCAGTCTTGTAGGTTGTCCTTGGATGTAATCTGTCCTGGAAAATCTCACAAGTTATCCTTGGACGTAATCAGCCCTGATATGATCCTATGCTAGAAACGGCCAGAGTAAAGTTTGAGTACTTCAGGGAGAAGCTTGGTGTTCTCCAGATCAAGGTTCCTTCCAAGGGGAAGTGATGAGTTCGTGAGCCCTTTTGACATGGTGAGAGGATTGGTTCCTTCCATGGTTAGATGTAAGTGTTGTGCCCTTCTGACATGGTGGAAGGTTGATCTTCACATGATTAGATGTAAGTGCAGAGATGCTCTGATGTGATTGTGGGTTGTGTTACCAAATGATCGGTGCAGAGACATTCTGATGTGATTGTGGGATATGTTCTCACATGATCAGTGCAAATCCATTCTGATGTGATTGTGGGATGTGTTCCCACATGATTAGATATAAGTGCAGAGCCATTTTTATGTGATTGCGGGATGTGTTCCCACATGATCAGATGTAAGTGAAGAGCCTTTCTGACAAGATGAGGTCGGATGTAAGTGCAGCGCCTTTCTGAAAAGATGAGGTCAGATGTAAGTGCAGAGCCTTTCTGACAAGATGAGGTCGGATGTAAGTGTAGCGCCTTTCTGATAAGATGAGGTCATATGTAAGTGCAAATCCTTTCTAACAAGATGAGGTCGGATGTAAGTGCAGCGCCTTTCTGACAAGACTGAGGTCGAATGTAAGTACAGAGCCTTTCTGACAAGATGAGGTTGGATGTGAATGCTGGGAATTTCTGACATGGGTTTTGAATGTGTTCCTCCCATGGTTAGATGTGAGTGTTGGGCGTGCCTTTCTGACTATTAGAAAATAGGACCATAGAAAAATAACAGTTGTACAGTTAAATCATTAACAAGATGAAAAACACATTAAAACATTACAGAGGACACAGATATAATGTGGTTCACCCAAAAGATGGGCTATGTCCACAAATAAATTGCCATTCCTTTTAATATAGTCCAGAAAGGTGAAGGGATACAACCTCCAGCAAAACTGCTGCACTTCCTCTTCACGCCCTCATAGTCTCTCTTGCAATACAATACAATACCATACTATACTTAGTCATTTTACAATGCTTTCTTTTATAGGGGAAATACAATAGGAAAATTCTAGGGTTAACCCAATACCATGGGTTCACAATATTGTTGGCCAACATACATACCAAAAAAATTTCTCGGGGGCTCCGCCCCCGAACCCCAAGGTAGGGGGAATGAGTGTACAGTACACCTAGGTTACAAACACGACTGAATAATATCTCTGGATCTGGAAGATTATGCTCCACAACCAACACTGACATGGTTCTTGGATGTGTTCCTCCCATGGTCAGATGTAAGTGTTGGGCGGGCCTTTCTGACATGGTTCATTCCATGGTCAGATATAAGTGTTGAAGACATTGAAGACCTACCTGGAGGCTAGGCCTATAACCAACATGAAAAGGGGTTGGCTCTGTAGACCTTCTTATGACGAGAAGAATGAAGAGATAGCACCATTTGATTGAGATAGTGGAAGCAGTGATGATGATGATGATTCGGTGATGATCCAGATCAAGTGATGATCCAGACTTGATGATGATCTAGTGATGATCCAGATCAAGTGATGATCCAGTGATGATCTAGACTTGATGATGATCCAGTGATGCTCCAGATCAAGTGATGATCCAGACTTGATGATGATCCAGTGATGATCCAGATCAAGTGATGATCTAGACTTGATGATGATCCAGTGATGATCCAGACTTGATGATGATCCAGTGATGATCCAGACTTGATGAAGATGACTTGAAGATGAAAATGACTTGAAGATGAAGATGAATTTATGATGAATATGACTTGATGATGATCCATATGATACAAAGAAGAATACTTGTGCTGAGAAATTGTGTCGAGAGAATACCTTCCTAGTTAAGAGGGAGTGTTGATGTATTTGTAACTTTGAAATGTATTCACTGGTATATCTTATGTATTGTACCCTGATGTTTCTATCGGGAAGTATCTGTAATATAAACAAGTCATGTAAATTAATTGAGGTTAACCCTCCATTATAAGTCGGGCCAATAGTCCCCACAATTGAGTCAAGGTTAACCCTCCTTATTGATCGGAGGGCAAAGTCCCCACAGTTGTGGGGCACTAGGGTTATTAGACTCTCCTAGAGAACTCGACCTTGGTAAGTAATTGTTAAGTGAGGATGACTTGTTGGAGTGGACATTAAGTGAACACAAGAATATAAATAGAGAGTGAGCCTCTCTATTTATTATACACACACTCACTCACTGGGGCGCATGAGTGATAGAGGAGAAGCTCTCTCAAGTGAGGGAGAGAGAGAGAGAAAAGTTGTTGGAGATCATCCCTTTTGTATTTGGGTTTTACTACTGCCATTGGTACTCATTCTATCTCTGAGGAAGTTGCGGGGTTTTCTCCTTTATGGTTTTCCTAAGGAAAATTCTTTGTCTCTTGTCTCGTGTGATTTTTGTTGTGCATGTTATTCTATCAGATAAGATCCTAGATCATGTTGCTTAAATGATAAAAATATAACAGTGAAGGATCATGTGATCCCTCACATTTCAGCCAAAGACCATGCAATTGAGATGTGGACAGCTTTGACAAAACTTTATCAGAGTTCCAATGAAAACAGGAAGATGGTATTGAGAGAGAAGTTGAAGAGTGTGCACATGAGTAAAGGGGAAAGCATGGCATCATATATTACCAAGATCACACAAGTAAGATATGAGCTTGTAGCTTTAGGAGAGGTGATAGGTATTCTTGAGATGGTGCGTATAGCACTAAATGGAGTGTCACGGTAGTGAACCGTATTTTTCCATACCATTATTGGGAAGGAGAACATGCCCACATGGGATCGATTGTGGGATGATCTCACAAAGGAGGAGATATGGAGAGGCTTCATACAGGGCAGCTCATCATGTTAGAGGGATGATGAGGAGAATGTTGCTTTAGTAGTTAAAGGAAAGAAGAAGAAGAAGTTCAAGAAGGGTTCCAAGGAGGGAGCCAAACAACATGATGGAGAGAAGAAGGACATGAGAAAAGTGAAATGCTTTGCATGTCAGAATATGGGACACTATGCTGGACAGTGTCCTAACAAGAAGAAGAAGAAGCAGCAGATTGCAGCCATAGTGGATATTGATGAGTTTGCAGTGATATTTGAGAGATATTTTTCTCTCTTTGCAGGTGTTGGTGTTGAGAGAGCATATTCTATCACCAGCAGGGATTTTGAGGACCACATGGAGAATTCCATGATTATAGGAAATTCGTTGAGTGCCACCACTACTTCCTCCACTTGGTGCATTGATAGTGGAGCTTCCAGTCATATGACAGGTGATTGAGACATGTTCATAGAGATGTTAGAGTCAGACTTGGATATGGAGGTTGTATTGGGAGATGACACAGTGGTGAGTGCAATTGGGTGAGGGACTATCCACTTTGAGAGGGAGTCCATGCAGCCTATGTATTTGAGGGATGTGTTGTATGTCCCTGGGCTCAAGAAGAACCTTGTTTCAGTTTCCATGATTGAGGATAGAGGATTTAGTGTATATGTTCTTGATGGGAAAGTTCACATCTTTCCCAAGGAAGCAGGTCCATTTGATTCGCAGGTGATTGGAATCAGATGTGGGAAACTGTACAAGCTTCTCTTCAAGCCACATCATGCAATGTCACACACTCAGAGCAGCAGTGAGCTGTGTGAGCTTTGGCGCAGGAGCATGGCCCATCTTCATCATCCAGCTTTGAGGATGCTGAGACATATGGCGACAGGTATGCCATATTTTAGCACATAGTTGATTGGTGTGTGTAGAGGGTATGCTTTGGGAAAGTACACCAAGACTTCTTTTCCAAGTAGTGATTCCATATAAGAGGGAGTGATTTAATTGATTCATTCAGATCTGTGTGGTCCCATGTCATCTACCTCTTTGACAGGATATGAGTATTACATCACTTTCATTGATGACTTTTCCAGGAAGACCTGGATATATTTCTTTAGAAGCAAGAGATCAGAGTAATTCTTGCTTCAGTTCCAAGAGTTCAAAGCTATTGTGGAGAACCAGACAAGAAATAATATCAACTTACTTCAATCAGACAATGGAGGTGAGTATACTTCTCATGTTTTTTATGAGTATTTTCAACAGGAGGGGATAAAGAGGCAGTTGACTGTTCCTTACACTCCATAGCAGAATGGAGTGGCTGAAAGGAAGAATCGTTCCATAATGGGTGCAGCTAGAGCCATGCTGCATGATCACAATCTTCCTTTCTTTCTATGGGTAGAGGCTTGTATTACTGATGTTTATGTTCTCAACAGGATTCTGCATCATGCATTGGGGAGTAAAACTCCTAAGGAGACATTCACAGGGAAAGTTCCTGAGATAGGTCACTTTCAGATTTTTGGTTGCCTTACATACTCTCATGTCCCTTCTGAGAAAAGGACAAAGTTGGAGGCTACAGGTGAGCGTGGTATTTTTGTTGGTTATCATGAGACATCGAAGGATTTTCGCATATACCTTCCTTCGTAGAGGAAATTTGTAGTGAGGAGGGAGGTGAAGTTTGAGGAGGAGAAATCCTTCAGGAGGTCTCTTAATTCTGAGATGGAGGATCAGCGGGGTACTACATAGGTGACATTTCAGATTTTAGTGAGTCAGAGTTCAAGGTCACCGGTTTCAAGTGTGACTGGGTCATAGGTTACAGGTTCTTCAGTAACAGGGGCTCAGTATACATGTACTTCTAATACAGGGATAGGTTCACAGATCACAGGTTCACGGATCATAGGTTCTGTTGGAGGAGCAAGTCGGTAAGTCGACTTGAACGATAGCCGACTTAGTCGATCAGCCGACTAAGTTGGTCAGCCGACTAGTTAGAGATTAGGTTGGCCACCTAAGGTCGTGTCAGTTGAGTGAACCGACAGGTAGTTATTTGTAACTGTTTGTAATTCATATATATTATGCTGTTGAGCCAGATGAGAACTCGATTCAGTTCTCTGTATTGTATGGACCGTCTCATGTTAATATAATCTGTTATTCTATCTACTTGTTCTTATCTCTTGTCTCTGTGATGTATGTATGTTTTAGTATGTATTATTGGTAACCTTATGTGATCTGCGTGATTACAACATTGGTTCCGTTGCCGGTAGTACATGTCTGAGATGTATACAAGCAGATGATATCAGAACAGGAGATTAAGGACTGGTGGGAGTGTAAAGTAGCAAATTACTTACAGAGTAACGCACGGAGAAACAGATTGATGACCGCACAAGAAAAGGAAATATTCTTTACGGAGACACATGAGAAGTTTGTAGAATTAGTGCCCCAGCTACTAAATAAACTCCTAGATGTAAAAGCCGAAAGGAACTAAAGATCAACAATTACTAGAAAAACTGATTTGAGGTGGAAGAACAAACTTGTCGGAGCGGTTCGAAAAGATCGCTGACGAATTCTGCGAGGAGCAAGCAGTAGAAGAAAGGACTTTGGTGGAAACCATCAAAAAGAAATTCTACACAGACCTCACTGAGCAATTTTTTTGTTCCTTATCGACCTTGCTGTTTAAGTTCCTGATCGAGAAAGGAGTGGGTCACATTGTCGAACATCGCCCATCACTTCGCAGACCGCCATTAAACCCTAATTGGGTGGAAAAACAAAAGAGCTGGGAAAAATTCATAGCCGAAAGGGAGTGGGAATACTTCCTAAGCAAGTAGACAGAACTATCCGGGCTTTCTAAAGCGTCGGGTAGGCTATGGGGGGATAGCTGGTCATATGTCGGGATAAAGTGGAGTGGATTCTAGTCGACTAAGGAATATTCCAATCACCAGTAATGAGAAGTCAGCCTAAAAAGGAAATCAAGAGGACAGTGTCACACAAAGGTACAGCGGACTTCCATAAAATAGAGAGGGAGAAGAGGCTACAAAGAAGGGAAGAAAGAAGAGAAAGAGCCTTAGCGCTGCAAAGAGGAATGAGTACTAGGGTGACTGATCAGGAAAGAGATCCGCTGGAGTCAGGTCATGACCGACAAGAAGAAGGCATGAAAGAAGAGGCATCCCCTATGGAAGAAGAATTGTGGATAGAGCAATGAGAAGCTCTCCAATTAGAAGTTCCCCAAGAGGTAAAACCTCTATCTTTGACGAATCAAAGTACCCGAATACAGACCATTGTCGAAGAGGACATCAGACTAGGAGCTGGTGACTTTGGTATATGGAGTCGACTAGACGATGAGACATACACTGGTAGACATCTAATTATCCATCGACTAGAAGAAGGAAATTGGGTCATGCTTCAAGCAGTACCCTCCAACCAAAGTATCCACTTACTTTACCCGACACATGAAGGAGAACCCCCCCTGCCAAATACAGCTTTGGAGAACACAGAACATTCAGAACTGCGGACAAACAATTGCAGTTGGACATCGATAGAAGAAGTCGACAATAACCGACTACTGGTCGAAGAAGAAACGACAACTAAAACAACCGACGAAAACGAGAGTTTCGTCGACAATAGTTCTGCAGACAAGAATAAGCAAATAATCCCACTACCCCCACCACCACCTCCACCTCCTAAAGAAGACAGTGATAGTGACTCCGACATGGGTCACGGGTCAGCACACATCCCTCTATATGAGGGTGATGAGGACTCTAGACGACACTGGTTCATCTGTGAGTCGACTTGGGAGGCTAACCAAGTTACGGATGAAGACAGGAAGATGGTGCAGTTCGCTGGTGCCTTGAGGAAAAGGGCATTAACTTGGTATATGACCTTTTCTGAAAGAACCCCCCGAGCAACCAACGCTGAAGTCAAAGTGCAATTCCTATCATTTTTTAAAACTCTAGATGCAAAACATCTAGCAGCAAAGAAGCTAAAGACAACATCGTAGAAGCCAGGAGAAACTGTCCGGGATTACGATAAACGATGGAAAGACCTTCTTAGCCAATTGGATTATGTTATTGACGAACAATTATTAATCCAGTGGTTTCTTGTAGGTTTATCACAGAAATTTTGCCGACACATAAGTCTGGAGACATTCAAGACTTACAAAGACACGCTTACAAAATATCTCCAAGTATAAATGGATGAGGACATACCAGCATACTCCACCGATCACAGACTATAAGAACAGCTTGAGATCGTACAGAAGTCATTAAAATAATTAAACCTCAAAAGTTAGAATATCTAATGCACAAAGTGCTCGACAGTCGGACATTCAAAAGACAACTATCGACAAGACATCAGCCGACAGAACGACCGATTTGTGCAGACAAAATGTTTTTGCGACATTTTCCAAGAGCATGGAGACCATTCGACAAAATATTGCCCATTCAATATGAAGAATGGCAAAGCATCATGGTGTGCAATTTGTGAAACTAAAAATCATAATACTGCCGACTTCCATTTGAATCTCAAGAATCGACAGAATTATCATGCAGTCTATCAGACCAATGCAGTTGCACAGAATAATGAGCAAAACAATGCGCCAAATGATCAGAACAATCAAAGATATGAAGGTCGAAGATACGAGTGCTAGTATGACAATCGATGTGGAGGCTATGGAGGTTGAGCTCGATTCTCTGGAAATCGAGACAACCGACCACATCAGCCCATCCAATGTTTCACATGTTACAAGGAAGGACACCGACATGCAAACTGTCCATACAAGGACAGAACTGACCTAAAATTCTGTACTAATTGTGGTGTAGGGGATCACTCATTAGAGGATTGCCCTATTATGCTTGAAAAGATAAATAAAAAGAAGAATGTTAATGTCTTGTCGTGTATGCAAAAACATGATATTATCAATACAAATAATTTACATATTGTAACCCGACAAGGGACAAAAACAGGAAGCGATAACCCACGAATCAACAAAATAAAAGAAAAAAATGTATGCCCTGATCCAGTTAAAGAAAAGAAAATATATAAAGATGCAACAAATGTATTTAAAGAATTTGCCTGATAGGAAGAAGAAAACGACAATCGACATAGCACAGTAAAACAGCTAATACAGCTAGTACAGAAAGATAACTCAATATCTCAATTCATCGACTTATTATATGAAATAAAACACAGTAACATCGGAAAACAAAGTCATAGTACCTATTCATACCATGTCCGACAAGTTGTACTCGATTTTGGATCACAGGTAAATCTTATGACTCGAGACACATGGGAACAGTTAAGCAGACCTCGATTATATGAATCAGGCATATACCTGAAACTGGTAGACCAAGGCCTAATTGAATGTATTGGAGTCTAAAAAAATGTCGACACAACGATAAAAGGTATATCGACTAAATTCGACTTCGAAATTATTAATCCTAAGGAAGGATCCAGTTCCTTCCCAGCATTAGTAGGTCGACCTTGGGGGAGAAAAATTTAAAGCCTCGATATCCTTGGACAAAGAAAGAATCAAATTAAAAGGGAACAGAAAAAAATTCATAGCACCTATTCATCCATCCCAAGGAGAACCTTGGACTGAACCTATCGATGAATAAGTCGACATCCGGCAACTCTATCAAATACAAAACAATGAAGACTATACAGAACCGAATATCTATGGAGAACTTCATTTAGGCAATCAAGACTCAGTAGGATATAATTTAGATGCAGAATTATATGATTGGGAAGTCGATAACTACAAAATGCAAGCAAGAGGGTGCTGGACTATTCAGAAAATACAAAAAAAACCCACCCAACAGTGCTTCATAGTATCCATTGCCCCAAAAATATTTGAAAAGAAAATTAGGGAATACCCTACTCTAAAACCAACAGATGTAAACACTACACAAATAGCAAGATATAAGGAAAGAGAATCACTAGTCATGCATATAGAACAAGTATCCAAAAACATCGATGAACATGGCCGACTTCAAAGCCTAGTGGAGACTTTTACAGGCCAAGTTGCTAGATGGTGGGATACACATCAATCAAGACTGCAGACATGGAAAACAACTTCAACTTTCTTCATAAAAATATTTGGAGGGAAAAAACTAACTAATCAATCCCAAATCTCTATATGCATTCAAGGACAAAATCCAGAAGACCATATAAGGACGTGTGAAAAAGAATGGAAATGACTTGGGTACAAAGATGAACGTGCATGGCCACACCTGTTCCCATCAACCCTCTCCGACTTACCAAACAAATGGTATAAAATGGAAGAAGCTCTAGGTGAAACATTCCTCTGGAATGAACTCAGAGAAAATTTTATCAAATATTTCAACTTTATACCACAAGATGAGAATTTGAAAGAAACAACAAAACAGATTAAAGAATTTATACAGCCGACAGAAAACAAACCCTTAAAAGATAACTGACAGATAATGGATTGTAACAATATACAAACCAGGACAATACCACAATCGACAAGACTATAGTTAGAAAATGAAAATACAGAAGGGAAAATCTTTAAATGGAAATCAAACCATGTCGAAATGACCAAACCTATTCACACAGTACTCAAAGTTGAAACAACCGACAAAGAGGATACTGACCGAATGACTGCAGCTAACTTTCCTGCCACATTCTCACAGTTTAAGGAAGGAAGTCGACCAATCAATGAAGCCAAAGTACCAAAATGGCTAGATGCTAAAGTCAAAACTAGAGAGTTCAACATCTCAAATGATGACCGACCAAAAATGGCAAAGATTGGAGACTATTGGAGTGCAACACAGACAGCAGAAATAGTGAACTTACTAAAAGAGTTCCAAGATGTATTTGCTAGAGATTATACAGACCTCAAAGGTTTAGTCCACGAAATGGGTGAGATGAAAATTGACACTAAAAATGATGTTTGACCTATGAAGAAAAGACCATATAAACTAGCTCATAAATACGAAGAGATAGTAAAAAAGGAGATTGATAACATGCTTGCAGCAGGCATTATCTACCCTATTGACCAATCAAAATGGGCAATTCCAATGGTTGTTCAACCTAAGAAACATGATCCGACCAAACTAAGAATTTGTGTCGACTTCAGGGAGCTAAATAAAGTGACACTAACAGACCCATTTCCAACTCCTTATGCAGATGAAATCTTAAATGAGGTTGCAAGACATGAATGCTACTCATTTACAGATGGATTCTCAGGTTATAACCAAGTGCCAATAGCTAAAGAAGATCAGAAAAAGACAACATTTGTATGTGAATTTGGCTCATTTGCTTACAAGGTTATGCCTTTTGGACTTAAAAATGCACCTGCAGTCTTTTCAAGGATTGTGGTCAAAACATTCCAAGGATATATTTACAAAACCATGGCAGTATACTTTGATGATTGGACAATATACTCCATGTTAAAAGACCATTGCAAATGGCTAAGGCTTATGTTGGAAAGATGTCGACAAATCTAGTTAGCTTTGAACATCAGGAAGTGCATATTTGTGACCCCCATAGGGATATTGTTAGGACACATTGTCTGTAAAGAAGGCATTAAGGTCGACTTCGCAAAAATAAAAATTATCCTCGACTTAAAACCACCAGTGAACTCAAAACAAGTCAGGGTATTACTAGGTCATACAGGATATTACAGAAAATTCATAAGATATTATTCAGACATGACCTATGCACTAGAAGAGATATTAAGGGAAGATAAAGAGTTCGACTGGACAGAAGAGTTCCATATATCATTTAAAAAACTAAAAAGAAAGCTAGTCAAAGCACCTATCCTAAGGTTTCCAAACTGGTCGACTAAATTCCATGTCCACATCAATGCATCAGGCCTAGCAATAGGAGAAATCCTAACTCGGCCAGGAGATGATGGAATGGATTATCCTATAGTTTATAGTAGCAGAAAACTAAACAAAGTTGAACGAAACTATTCGACGACAGAAAGAGAAGCATTAGGAATGGTCTTTGCACTACAAAAATATCGACACTACTTACTAGCTAACCCATTTGTCTTCTATACCGACCACCAAGCACTAAAATACCTTGTCAATAAGCCACTACACCATGGAAGAATCTGTCGATGGCTGCTTCTATTCCAGGAATTTGAATTCGAAGTCATCGTTAGACTAGGTATGCTAAATGTCGGTCCCAACCACTTATCCCGAATCGACACGGGAGAGGAACTGACAGGAGTCGAAGATGACTTACCGGATGCACATCTATTTCGAATAGAAGCAGCCCCGGCAAAGTTAGAGGAAATAGCTCAATTTTTAGAGGATGGACAAGCACCAGAAGGTATGAGTACAAAGAAGAAGCAAATTTTAGCCATGAAAGCTGCACCATATAGCATCATAAATGGATTCTTGTATAAAATGGGCTTGGACGACATCCTTAGGAGGTGTGTACTGGAACACGAAAGAAATAATATCATGCATGAAGCACAATACAGATCTGCTGGAGGACAATTCCAAGCAGACATGACTACAAAAGCTCGAGCGAGAAGCACATCAATGGGTGCAACAAGCCATTCCAAACCTAGAAAAAGTAGACATCATCTGCCCGCAGATGAAAAGACTACTGGAGAGAGCGGAGGAAAAGGACCAGCTTATGGGTCCTGACATGGAAAAAATAGTGGAAGTTTCCATACCAGAGAAAATGTTGATCTTATCCAGTCTAACTACACTAACCATCGACATACAGAAAATTTTGCAGAGTTGGACGGATTTCCAACACCAACTGGCAGTGATAGCTGAAGCAATTGTCGAAGTCTGTGTACAGAAAAGACCAACCATCAGACTTCACAACCCATGAATACCAAGCACAAAGAATGACTACATAGATGAACAAAGATATTTTGGGTACCTATCTGTTTCTTCGAGACGAAGAAGCGTTTTGTTTGTGGGGGACATGTTGGAGGAGCAAGTCGGTAAGCCGACTTGAACGATAGCCGACTTAGTTGATCAGCCGACTAGTTAGAGATTAGTTCGGCCACCTAAGGTCATGTCGGTTGAGTGAACCGATAGGTAGTTATTTGTAACTATTTTTAATTCATATATATTAGGTTGTTGAGCTAGATGAGAACTCAGTTTAGTTCTCTGTATTGTATGGACCCTCTTATGTTAATATAATTTGTTATTCTATCTACTTGTTCTTATCTCTTGTCTCTGTGATGTATGTATGTTTTAGTATGTATTATTGGTAACCTTATGTGATCTACAATATTACAACAGGTTCATAGATGACACCTTCAGGTGATTTGAGTTTGAGTGGTACAGGTACAGGTTCTCGAATTGTTGGTACTTCTTTAGGGACATAGATGTCTGATGATGAGGTTGAGGAGAGTTTGAGACTGGATGCTTCCTCCAGGAAGAGAAATCCAAGTTGGCTTAAGGAGTTGATGAAGGAAGCAGAGGATTTAGTTGGACCACCCAAGAGGGAGGTCAAAGAAAGAAAGGCACCTAAGAGGTTTTCCAGCTATATGGCATAGGTGACCAGCTTGCGTGATACTATTCTTGATACTTATGAGGAGGCTTCCACACACTAGGTATGGAGAGATTTCATGATGGAGGAGTACAACTCCATCATGAAGAATGGGGTGTGGGAATTGGTTATGAGACTAGAGGGGAAGTTAGTTGTGACTTCCAAATGGATTTACAAGATAAAGCATGCTGCGGATGGCAGTATTGAGAAGTTCAAAGCTCATTTTGATGGACGTGGTTTCTCATAGGCCGAGGGAGTTGACTATGATGAGACATTTACAGCAGTGGCCATATTTTCT
Organism: Pseudotsuga menziesii; assembly: GCA_001517045.1. Taxonomy (NCBI): domain Eukaryota; kingdom Viridiplantae; phylum Streptophyta; class Pinopsida; order Pinales; family Pinaceae; genus Pseudotsuga; species Pseudotsuga menziesii. The sequence continues at coordinate 421,043 of LPNX011210877.1, read as the reverse complement.
TTGATCAGGGCAGTGATCTTCATTGTTGCATAGATGGGTTGGAAGATCCATTAGATGGATGTGAAAGCCACTTTCCTTAACGGTTTTCTACAGGAGGAAGTATATTTACAAAAGCCATAAGGCTTTGAGGTATGTGAGAGAGACACTCATGTTTAAAATTCCTTGTATGGATTGAAGCAAGCCCCTCGGGCTTGGTATTCCAGGATCGATACCTACTTACTTTTGATTGGGTTTCAAAAGAGTGAAGCGGATACCAACCTATACTACATTGTGGTTGGTGGTGTTCCACTTATTATTCCGATGTATGTTGATGACTTGTTCATTATTGGGGGAGAGCACCTAATTGATGCATGCAAGAAGGATCTTGCTTCAGAGTTTGAGATGACAGACCTTGGACTGATGCATTATTATTTGGGGATGGAGGTTTGGCAGGAGGATGGACATGTTTTCCTGGGGCAAGGAAAATATGATGCAGATGTTCTGAATAGATTTTAGATGGCAGATTGCAGACCCATGTCGACACCCATGATCACCAACTAGGTGAAGCTTCATGCTTCGGAGGGAGTGTTGGTGGACCCTACCTTATATCATCAGTTGATTGGTTTGTTGATGTATTTGGTCAACACCAGACCATATATGAGTTTTGTAGTGAACACTCTCAGTGAGTTCATGGTTGAGCCTCGGAGAGTGCATTGGACCACTGCAAAACACATTTTGAGGTATCTTGCAGGCACATCTGATTATGGATTGGATTATAGGAGATATGGTGGAGTGGGGTTGGTTGGATATACAGATTCATATTGGGAAGGTAATGTTTTGGACCAAAAGATCACTTATGGTTCTTGCTTCAACTTGGGTTCAGCAGTTGTGTCGTGGTTCAGGAGGAAGCAAAAGTCTATGGCATTGAGTTCTGTTGACGCTGAATACATGGCAGCCATTCAGGACAGTTGTTAGGCCTTGTGGATTCGCAAGTTGATGGTGGATTTGTTTGATATGGAGTTTAGTCCCACAGGTATATAGTTTTGTCAAAACCCCAAATTTTCACAAAAATTTAAAATTTTGAGATAACAACAAATGCTAAAACCTGCGCTCTACTAACAGCTAAAGGTTAGCAATAAAAGAAACAGTCAAGTGGTTAGTTTTACAAAATCTTAATTATGTTAACTCAACAGTTCAATTTGTAACAAGAATAAGATTTACTTGTGTATTGTTTTATTTCAGTTTACTGATGAGTCTCTTCATGTCAAGTAGGTGGAATCTAACTTTTGAATTTGGGGCTTACTTAGCAATTGTGCTAATGCAGAAGATTACTGGTTCTTAAAGGTTTACAGGTATGATCGAATGAGTACGTTTTAAAAATTCTTAAAGTATCCAACATTGTTTTATTTGCAAATATACAGCTTAGTAATTAAGCTGCTAAATTCTAAACAGCTTCCGTGAGGTAAAACCATTTGGCTTCCTTCAGTTTTTCTTGTAATAAAGTTCAGAAGTACGTATCGACATTAAGATATGTTTGCGACTCTAAAATTATAATCTCAGTTACAAAGTACTTCTACTTTAGTGTGCATAACTTGCAATGTTATAATGGTTGTTTTGTCAGTATGTTAACAATAATATATTATCTTATCTATGTAATAACTGTTCCACATTTCGCTTCTGCGAGGAAACTTACAGCCTTTAACCTTCTTGTCGTTACAAGTTTGGTTTGTGCTAACAACAAAAATAAACCATAATGCTTTCTCACATAAAATTAATGTTTGCCTATACTTTTTAACTTCATGCCAAACCATGTGGTTCTAATAAATCTGGACTCAAGTAGGATCATTCCAATTCAATTTCTTAATTTTCTATAATACTTCTCTTGTTTAAATTACTATTTACAATCAGTCTTTCTGAGATTGATGCCTTCGAAAACAGGTCGACTTTCTAGTTATTTTGTATAATATTATAACCACTATACTACCCAATAGACATGGTGAATCATTAGTAAGAACCAAGTTGAGTCACAACCAAAATTTCATCAAAGTTTCGTCACTTTGAACTATGTAAAAGAATTTCATAAAAGTGTCTTTACAAAACACTTTGTCAACCTCATAGTTTTGTTACCATTTGATTTATTAGTTTCTATAAGTCTTATAAACGGGCATTAATTATTTGTTTATTAGACATTCCAGTCTATAATTAATTCAAGGTCATAAACAAGTTTTAAAAATAGTTTATGATTCTCCAAAATATTACGTTATGCCATTTATAAAATGTATAACTTGAATTGTCTTTCTATAAGAGATTAACTATGCATAAACCTTAATGTTTCTACATAGGAACACTATAGGTGTTTGGTGGTTAGCTTGAGCTCTCCCATATAATATATGATCTCTATCCATATCAAGGTTAATGTTTAGAGAAGAGAATTACTACCATCCAAATCGTATTTGTGATGTTACAAAATAGTAGGCATAAGGTTAACGAAGAAATGAGTTCTATGCATGAACGATTTTACCAAAGTTTAAAGGTGTCACTTCTTGCTAGGTTAACGTAAATCACAACGTTGATATTCTAACCCTGACCTAGTATATCATATGATGAGCGGTGTGTTGATTGATAAGCAATAATTTCGTTATGATATAGTTTACATCTTGTTCCAAATGATTAAATAATTGGTTATTATGCATGCAGGCGACTATAGAAAACGATCCATTGCATGGTTTGATTTAATCGTGACCACATGGTCTTCTCCTGGCCAAGTGTGGAGGATATAAGAACCTTTGTAACCCTAACCATTTTCATTTCTCCTCCGTAGTTCGCGCTGGCCCTTGAGGCTGCTCTTCTTGGCTTTCATGGCGATCGTTGGTCCTCTTCTGCTCCAGTTGTCTTGAGTCTTGGGTTAGCATTGCCTTTACCTCTGGTGTTCAGTTTTAAAGCCATTCTTAGTGGCTGTGAGTTCTCATTCTGCAAGATTTGTTGACTCTATCGTTTCCCTTGGCTTGTTGTCTGCTTCAACTTCCTTTCGTTGTCCTCGTGGCTCGCTGTCTGCTCCAGTTTCCTTTTGTTGTCCTCGTGGCTCATCGTTGCATGAGGTTTAGTCTTAAAGGCTTTTTTAGAAAAGTCTGTTGGTGATAGTGCTTTTACGAGACTGTTCGTCATTTCAAACGTAGGTAAAAATGGTTTTTAAATTTAACTTGTAGTAGGTGTTTTACTGATATATTAGCATAAACAATTCGTAAGTGGTTTATTTTCTGACCTCTATCTTTGAAAACTCCTTACAGGTGCTCACCACTATATGCATTCATGGTGGAGGAAGTATGCAGTCATTCATCGAATGTCGTGGCTCATGGCTTAATGCGGGTAAGCCTTGTGGTCCATGTGTTGGGTTTTACCCTACTTGTATCAGGGTGGTCATTTGGAATCACCCAGGGTTTGGGGAAGCCCTCCTCAGCTCACCATAAGTTATGTGGTTCTTTTTACAGGTCATAAGTTGATTTACCCAGTTTTAAACCCTCGCTAGTCGATGGGTAGACTCGGTTTTAACTAAGCAATGTAATTAGTTTTGATGTTTGGCTTTACGGCTTATTTATAATTAATAGTTCTCTTGTAAACACAGTTCTGTCTTCAAGCTTGTTTCGATTTATCAAATGTTTAACATTAAGCTCTGGGTAATCAGGGTTTTTACCCTTCTCCACTGTAGATTAAGTGTTGTACTCTGTTTAAAGTTTATTATTAATGTTTTTACGACTGATACATACAGTCATAGTTTAGTTGTAATTCTTGCTCGTTTTTGTTCAAAGTTATGAGCTAGGGTTTATCCTGTGGAAACCCTCCTTTTTAAATAAATTATTCTACTTAATTTTTAACAATTTTTAATACTTGTTTAGTTGACTGTTAACTAGTATTTACAAAGTATTATGGAAATTCTAGTTATAATAAATACCAATGTCTTTTTGTTTGTCCTTAGAGGACTGTAAATAATTTATAATAACCTAGTTATCTAATGGTTACATAATCCAATAAATTTGGTTTATGACTTCAATATATTGACATTTGTAAATGTAATAATTATAAGGGTTTTAACCCTGTCTTTCGCTTTCATAGGTACACCCTGTTTGTAAAAATAAAAGAGAACAGTTCTTTTTATAAGTATATATTTTATGTATGTTGTTCATTATTGTATTTTATCTCTGTGTAATCAATTTAATTTGTTCTTTTATTGTTAAAAAGAACTAATCTTATTGTTTATCCCAGGTTACTACTGTAATGGATTTGCATATAAAGAATACTGGTTGATTTCTGCTCAGAAATATGAGCTAGGGTTTTTACCCTATTTACCTGCAACATTGGAAGTGTTTGAGGATGCTGCCACTCATCTATTTTCTCTCCACCTAGTCTCCTCCACCAACTTGACTAGTAACACTCTTTTTAACAGCTCTCCCAAGCTGTTGTCTCCACTTTTATTTATTTAAAATTAAAATATTCATAATTACATTCAATATCCTTGACTCTGCTGAGTCATCATTTACAACTTAGCATTAAATTTAACATAATGTCTTGGAATAAAATCAAAATAAGATAATATTATTTTGCAAAATTGGGGCATGTGACATACACACCCTCTTAGAACATAACATCGTCCTTGATGTTATTTATTCTTCATCCTCAGAATTCCCCTGGAACAGAATTGGATATGCATCTCGCATTTTACTTTCCAATTCCCAAGTGGCTTCCTCTGGACTAAGGTGCTTCCATTGCACCTTCACCTGTCCAATGGTGTGGTTCCGAAGTGTAATCTCCCTCCTCCCGAAGATACAGTCCAATTCCACCAGAAATTCTCCTTCTGGTTCCACCTGTACAACATTCCAATTAACCACATGAGTAGCATAATGAACATATTTATTTAAAATGGAAATGTAAAAAACATTATGTACTCTTAAATTAGGTGGCAATGCTAATTGTTAAGCTACTTGTCCAATCCTAGACAAAATTTCAAATGGGCCACAGTAACGAGGTGCCAATTTTACACAACTCCCCAATCTTAGAGAGCTCTTTTTGGGCCTTACCTTGATGAACACATGTTCACCTACCTGAAACTCCTTTGGAGTTCTTTTTAAGTATGCTTGACTTTTCTACTGATCCTGTGCCACTTTCATATTTCCCTGCACTTGTTTCGCAATTTCTTCCATTTCTTTTAACAGTTCTGGACTAATACCAATCTATCAACTAGATTACTCCAAGAGATAGGAGTATTACATTTTCGTCCAAATAAAATTTCAAAAGGACTAAATCTGGCTGATGTCTGATAATTATTATTATAAGCAAATTCTACCAGATGGAAATAGTCCTCCCATTTACCAGGCTGGTCTTTCACATACATTCTTAATAGATCTTCTAATACTTGGTTTACCCTTTCAGTTTGTCCATCTGTTTGAGGATGGAAAGAAGTAATAAAATTTAATGTGGTTTTTAACGCTTTAAACAAAGACTTCCAAAATTTTCCTGTAAACTTAGGATCTCTATCTGAGATTATGACTTTTGGTACTCCATGTTATCGAAAAATCTGTTTTAGAAAAATATCAGCTATGTTTGTAGCTTTGTAAGTAGTTTTAACAGGTATAAAGTGAGCTGCTTTGCTTAACTTATCAACTACTACCATGATAAAATCATTCTGATTTTGATTTTTAGGCAGTCCAGTAGTAAAATATAGACTAATTATCTCCCATTTCCATCTAGGGATGGGTAAAGGCTAAAGCAAACCAACTGGGTGTTGATGTTCGTTTTTACCTGTGTACATTCAAAACACCTAGCAATATATTCTGCTACTTCAGTTTTTATATTTGGCCAGAAATACTCTTTTCTTAACATGGTTATAGTCTTTTGATAACCTAGATGACTTGAATATGGTGTTTTATGAATTTCATCCAGAATTAACAACTTAACTTTAGGTAAGTTAGGTACATACATCATATCTTTATACAGCAAAAATTCTTTTTCATTTAAACTGTAACCCTTAATTAAGTTTTCTATTGGATTTTCTTTAGCTTTAGCTTGCAATTTCTGGTAGATTTCATCTTGTTCTATTCCTTCTTTAAGATGTTCATCTAAATATGAAACATAGGTGTTGATTGCTATTGCAAAATTCATCCTTGTGTTCCTACTTAATGTATCAGCAACTTTATTTTCTTTACCTTTTATATGCTGGATTTCAAAATCATACTCGCTTAAGAAAGCTAACCACCTAGCTGGTCTAGCATTTAAATTTGGCTGATCTAAAAGATACTTCAATCATTTATTATCAGTCATTAAAAAAAAATTTCTACCAATTAGGTGATGTCGCCACATCTTTAACGCGTGTATTACAGCTACTAATTCCATATCATATGTTGCATAATTATTTTCGTGAACTTTTAACTTTCTAGACTCATAGGAAATAACATGCCCTTCTTGAGTCATAAAACCACCTAAGCCATCATTACAGGCATCAATACACACTACAAATTCTTTATTAGGATCTGCTATTCTTAAAATAGGTGCGCTAGTTAATAAAGTTTTTAACTTTTTAAAGCTTTCTTCACATTTCTGATTCCAGTCGAACTTCTTTCCTTTCTTCTGCAAGGAAGTTAACGGATTTGCTATCCTCGAAAAACGTTCAATGAACCTCCGATAGTAACCGGTAATGCCCATGAAAGATCGAACATCTGTCACATCCTTAGGAACCAGCCAATCTTCGATTGCCCTTATCTTTTCAGGATCTACGAAAATTCCTTCCTTGGTCACCACATGACCTAAATACTGAATGTTATCCTTGAAGAAATCACATTTACTAAACTTTGCGAAGAGTTCATGTTCTCGCAACTCTTGCAAAACTATTTTTAGATGTTCTTTATGTTCTTCTTTAGTTTTTGAATAGATTAGAATGTCGTCGATAAACATGACCACAAACTTATCTAAATACTTATGCATCACGTTGTTCATTAAACACATAAAGACAGCTGGGGCATTGGTAAGCCCAAATGGCATTACGACAAATTCGTAATGACCATATCTTGTTCTAAAAGCTGTCTTAAAGATGTCTTCATCTTTAATCCTCACTTCATGATATCCAGACCTTAAATCTATTTTCGAAAACACCGTGGCTCCACATAGTTGATCAAACAGATCATCTGTGTGGGGCAACGGATATCGATTTTTGATGGTCATCTTGTTTAACTGACGGTAATCTATGCAAAGTCGCATAGTTTCATCATTCTTCTTGACGAAGATGACAGGTGCCCCCCAGGGAGACACACTTGGTCGAATATAATTTTTATCAATTAATTCTTTTAATTGAGATTTTAATTCATTAAGTTTCAATATGTTCATTCGATACAGGTCCTTTGAGCTAGGTACTGCACCCAGTACCAGCTCAATAGTGAAATCCAATTCCCTTTTCGGAGGTAATCCCAAAATCTCTTCTGGTAATACATCAACATATTCTTTTAAGACTGGTATGTCTTCCACTTTTAACTTATCTATTTTAATTTTACTTTCCTCATCATTTATTGTTACTGCATAAGCTTTACATCCCTTTCTAACAGCTCTTTTAAGTTGTAAGGAAGAACTCTACCTTACGGTAGTTTTTCTAGGAATTCCTTTAACTCTTACTGGTTTTTCATCACTGTTTAAGCATGTGAAAGTTTTATCATAACAGTTTAGAATTAATCTATGTTGTTCTAACCAATCCATACCAATCAGCAAATCATAAGAACCAAGTGGCAAAACATTAAGTTTAACAATAGTTTCAAATTTATCCATAACTATTGCACACTCTTTAACAAAACAAGTTACTTTTCTTTTAGCACCAGTGGCTAACTGAACTAACCATGAATTCTCAAACTTATCAACAGATAGCTTACATTTTTCTACTATCTGAGGTGCAATATAACTGAGACTATCTCCTGGATCAATCAAAATAGTTACAGGGGTTTGATTTATCATACCTTCTACTTCCACCATGGAAGTCTGATATTCAACTTGTCGGTTCTCCAAGGTTGCGTTGATTCTAGGCATGCTCCTTGCTAATTCCCCAACGTTCATCTCCTCCTGTATGGTATGAATATTGCTAACAGTCTTCTTCTGGTTTGGACAGACTGAAGCATAGTGTGGGCCATTACACTCCCAGCACTTGACAGGCTCCTTGCGCTCAAACTTCTTGGTAAAATTTCCATGATTATTTGCAAATTCCTTACCTTTAGAATTATTCTGATTATTGGGTGTATTGTTCCTATTTCCTTGGAAATTCTTGTTATTAGAATATTTTTTGGCCTTATTGTTTTTGAAATTTCTGTTAGGCACAAAATCCTTCTTCTTTTGTTCAAACTGTTTATTATTTTTCTTAGCTTTCCAATTGGCTAAGCTTTCTTTGTTCCGATTCTGCTCAAAATAGAAGTTAGCCTTTCTCATAGCTTCCTCCAAGTTCTTTGGGTTATCATATTCAATTCTATCTTTAATATGATAAGGTAGGCAGCTAAGGAATCATTGTACCTTTGGTTTTTCATCTGAAAGGTTTGGTACATACCTAAGTAGACTTAAGAACTTGCTGTTCAGATCGTTCATTGTCATTGAACCTAACTTCAGTTCATAAAACTCTTTGTCTCTCTCTTCATAATACTGCTCAGACAGGAATTTCTTTTTGAAATACCTCTTAAAGGTACTCCAGTTAACATCTTTTTCTTTTATACCCTTAACTCTTTTCAAGTCCTGCCACGAAATGTCAGCCTTTCCTGAGAGGTTATATATAGCCATTCTAGCCTTTAATTGGTTAGAATAATTATATATTTGGAAGTACTTTTTCATCCCAGATAACTAGGATTCAGCTTCCTCCCCCTTCTCAGTCTCTCCATTAAAGGTTGGTGGTTTTATCTTTATGAATTCCTTGGAAATTTCCTCATAAGGTTTGTATTTCCTCTTTTTAGTGTACAGATTATCATCACTACTGTCACTAGTAGTATGGTAATTTCGTTGTTCACCAAACACTTCAGAAGACGAACTTCTTTCAGTTTTTGTATGTTTCATCTTTTTAGATTTACGTTGATGACTAGCATCTTCTGATTCTGATCTTCTACCCCTACCCTCAGTTTGAAACTTTTCAGTTAGGATCTGATTCAGCGCTTCTTGAGCCCTCAAAATCCTTTCATTTTCTTGCTTTACAGACTCCATTTCAGTTTTTAAGACTTTTACAGTTTATAACAACTCTGAGGAATTGGTAGTTAAATCCTATGGTATAGGATCTCTTGGTAAATTTCATGTTTCAGTAGCTAGAGAATCCTCCTTTGCATACTCTTCCAGCCTTTCCATACCTTCCTGTTAAACTTCAGAAAACAATTCACTGTTGAATAAAATTTAAAATAAAGTACGTCAACACAATAATTTAATTTACTGTTTCATGAAATCTAGTTGGGCTTCATCAAGGCCTAGTGTTTGAACCTTGTGCTCTGATACCACATGTCAAAACCCCAAATTTTCACAAAAATTTAAAATTTTGAGATAACAACAAATGCTAAAACATGCACTCTACTAACAGCTAAAGGTTAGCAATAAAAGAAACAGTCAAGTGGTTAGTTTTACAAAATATTAATTATGTTAACTCTACAGTTTAATTTGTAACAAGAATAAGATTTACTTGCATATTGTTTTATTTCAGTTTACTGATGAGTCTCTTCATGTCAAGTAGGTGGAATCTAACTTTTGAATCTGGGGCTTACTTAGCAATTGTGCTAACGCAGAAGATTACTGGTTCTTACAGGTTTACAGGTATGATCGAACGAGTACGTTTTAAAAAAATTTAAAGTGTCCAACAGTGTTTTATTTGCAAATATAAAGCTTAGTAATTAAGCTGCTAAATTCTAAACAGCTTCCGTGAGGTAAAACCATTTGGATTCCTTCAATTTTTCTTGTAATAAAGTTCAGAAGTACGTATCGACAATAAGATATGTTTGCGACTCTAAAATTATAATCTCAGTTACAAAGTACTTCTACTTTAGTGTGTGTAACTTGCAATTTTATAATGGTTGTTTTGTCAGTATGTAAGCAATAATATATTATCTTATCTGTGTAACAACTGTTCCACATTTCGCTTCTGCGAGGAAACTTACAGCCTTTAACCTTCTTGCCGTTACAAGTTTGGTTTGTGCTAACAACAAAAATAAACCATAATGCTTTCTCACATAAAATTAATGTTTTCCTATACTTTTTAACTTCATGCTGAACCATGTGGTTCTAATAAATCTGGACTCAAGTAGGATCATTCCTATCCAATTTCTTAATTTTCTATAATACTTCTCTTGTATTAAATTACTGTTTACAATCAGTCTTTCCGAGATTGATCCCTTCAAAAACAGGTCGACTTTCTAGTTATTTTGTATAATTTTATAACCACTATACTACCCAATAGACATGGTGAATCATTAGTAAGAACCAAGTTGAGTCACAACCAAAATTTCATCAAAGTTTCGTCACTTTGAACTATGTAAAAGAATTTCATAAAAGTGTCTTTACAAAACACTTTGTCAACCTCATAGTTTTGTTACAATTTGATTTATTAGTTTCTATAAGTCTTATAAACGGGCATTAATTATTTGTTTATTAGACATTCCAGTCTATAGTTAATTCAAGGTCATAAACAAGTTTTAAAAAGAGTTTATGATTCTCCAAAATATTACGTTATACCATTTATAAAAGTTATAACTTGAATTGTCTTTTTATAAGAGATTAACTATGCATAAAACTTAATGTTTCTACATAGGAACACTATAGGTGTTCGGTGGTTATCTTGAGCTCTCCCATATAATATATGATCTCTATCCATATCAAGGTTAATGTTTAGAGAAGAGAATTACTACCATCCAAATCGTATTTGTGATGTTACAAAATAGTAGGCATAAGGTTAACAAAGAAATGAGTTCCATGCATGAACTATTTTACCAAAGTTTAAAGGTGTCACTTCTTGCTAGGTTAACGTAAATCACAACGTTGATATTCTAACCTTGACTGAGTATATCATATGATGAGCGGTGTGTTGATTGATAAGCAATAATTTGGTTATGATATAGTTTACACCTCGTTCCAAATGATTAAATAATTGGTTATTATGCATGCAGGCGACTATAGGAAACGATCCACTGCATGGTTTGATTTAATCGTGACCACGTGGTCTTCTCCTGGCCAAGCGTGGAGGATATAAGAACCTTCGTAACCCTAACCCTTTTAATTTCTCCTCCGCAGTTCACGCTGGCCCTTGAGGCTGCTCTGCTGGCTTTCATGGCAGCCATTGGTCCTCTTCTGCTCCAGTTGTATCGAGTCTTGGGTTAGCATTTCCTTTACCACCAGTGTTCGGTTTTAAAGCCATTCTTAGTGGCTGTGAGTTCTCATTCTGCAAGCTTTGTTGATTCTAGCGTTGCCCTTGGATTGTTGTCTGCTTCAGCTTCCTTTCGTTGTCCTCGTGGCTCGCTGTCTGCTCCAGTTTCCTTTTGTTGTCCTCGTGGCTTTCTGTTGCGTGAGGTTTAGTCTTACAGACTGTTTTAGCAAAGTTTGTTGGTGACAGTGCTTTTACGAGATTGTTCGTCATTTCAAACACAGGTAAAAATGGTTTTTAAAGTTAACTTGTAGCAAGTGTTTTACTAATATAGTAGCATAAACAATTCGTAAGTGGTTTATTTTCTGACCTCTATCTTTGAAAACTCCTTGCAAGTGCTCATTCATGGTGGAGGAAGTATGCAGTCATTCATCGAATGCCGTGGCTCGTGGCTTAATGCAGGTAATCCCTGTGGTCCATGTGTTGGGTTTTACCCTACTTGTATCAGGGTGGTCATTTGGAATCACCCAGGGTTTGGGGAAGCCTTCCTTGGCTCACCATAAGTTATGTGGTTATTTTTACAGGTCATAAGTTGATTTACCCAGTTTCAAACCCTCGCTAGTCGATGGGTAGACTCGGTTTTAACTAAGCAATGTAATTAGTTTTGATGTTTGGCTTTATGGCTTATTTATAATTAATAGTTCTCTTGTAAAGACAGTTCTGTCTTCAAGCTTGTTTCAATTTATCAAATGTTTAACATTAAGCTCTGTGTAATCAGGGTTTTTACCCTTCTCCACTGTAGATGAAGTTTTGTACTATGTTTAAAGTTTATTATTAAGGTTTTTACGACTGATACATACAGGCATAGTTTAGTTGTAATTCTTTCTCATTTTTGTTCAGAGTTATGAGCTAGGGTTTATCCTGTGGAAACCCTCGTTTTTAAATAAATTATTCTACTTAATTTTTAACAATTTTTAATACTTATTTAGTTGACTGTTAACTAGTATTTACAAAGTATTATGGAAATTCTAGTTATAATAAATACCAATGTCTTTTTGTTTGTCCTTAGAGGACTGTAAATAATTTATAATAACCTAGTTATCTAATGGTTACATAATCCAATAAATTTGGTTTATGACTTCAATATATTGGCATTTGTAAATGTAATAATTATAAGGGTTTTAACCCTGCCTTTCGCTTTCACAGGTACACCCTGTTTGTAAAAATAAAAGAGAACAGTTCTTTTTATAAGTATATATTTTATGTATGTTGTTCATTATTGTATTTTATCTCTGTGTAATGAATTTAATTTGTTCTTTTATGGTTAAAAAGAACTAATCTTATTTTTTATCCTAGGTTACTACTGTAATGGATTTGCATATAAAGAATACTGGTTGATTTCTGCTCAGAAATATGAGCTAGGGTTTTTACCCTATTTAACTTTTATGATAATGATTTTTGTATTGTTATTTTGTTAAGTTCGATTACTATCCAAAGATTTCTTCAGTTTGTTTAAATAATTATTAATTTATAAACGATATTGTTTATGTTAATATTATTATCTGCGAATTTACTATATTTTATTAAGTACGTATTTGCACATATACTTTATTAATAAAGACTGAGAACAGTCTATAATAGTTAGTTTATTCAATAGGATTATTTTTGTAAGCTTGATAAAAAGAAAAGAGGATTTTCAAACCTGTCATTACTCCTTTACATATAATTTGTATGTAAGAGTTTAAGAACAGTTCCTTCTTAATAATGCTCTAAGCATAGGTTACCAATGTATTTTAGTTTATTTTAATTCTAAGGAAAATAATACTGTAAGAGTTATTAAATTCTTTGTTAATATATTCCTTATCTTGAATTAGTTTGTCTTTAGAATTTAATTATGTTACCAATCCTTACTTAGGGTTCCAATAGTTACAGGTTAAATTAGCTGTTAATATTAGGAAGAGACATAAACTAATAGAACCATATTGAAACATTTACTTAACATAAATAAATAAGCATTATAACTGTGACATTTATATTTCTTCTATTTCAGGTTAGATGTATAGTTTGTAAGAGAAAGTACCGTGTAAAAGAAAAACTTACATACTTGAACACACTGCTATCAGTAAGTAATATGACAATTTCTTTTTCTAGCATTCTTAATACACAGTCTGGTTTTGACAATAACCTAACTAAGCAGATTAATATTCTTTTCTGGAAGCAACTATCTACAGAAAGAAAAGATTTCAAACTCTCTGAAAAACATAAGTAACTCTATTCATATCAGATTCCTATCATATCTTCATCCATTTTAAACACACTACTTGTGCTAGAGTACGGTCTGGTTTATTCCAGACGGGGAAAAACATAGGTAGGATTATTTTTCATCAAAAATACAGATTCAGCATTCAAACAACTAAAAGATTTCAACCTTTAACAGTTCACTACATAACATATAAATCATTCATTATTTGTTTATTCTCATATATAAACTTTTAACATGGCAAATAAAAGACTGTAGAACCTGTTTAAAAGCTGGATGACAACAGTGTTGGGAGGCCATTCCTCCCTACCAACTCCTGGAGAGCGCTCAAACAGTGACTTCCCAGGACCCCCGAGCCTATTCCTGGTCTCCTTGGCCGAGAACTAGTGGAGAAAGCAACAAAATACTAGTCCAATGACTCAGTACTAACTCTGCACTCAGCAGCAAGATCTTTCAGGTGATAAGTTTTACTAGATCACTTCCTGCAGTTTACCCCTCAAACACCTTCCACAAATTCCCTTCCCAAAGAAATCCTTTGAAGTTCATTCACCTGAATGATTCTCTTCTTGGAATGAGCAGCCTCAGCTCTCTTCAATGGGCTTTTTTATTAAGATTGCCTAGGTATTTTTGGGTTAATTGTCATTAATTGAGCCACCTGCTCTGATCCCACTTTTTTGGGGGATCATGACCCCAAATGTAGGGAGGTTGCCACCTGCAACATTGGAAGTGTTTTAGGATGCTATCACTTGTCTATTTGCTCTCCACCTAGTCTCCTCCACCAACTTGACCAGTAACACTCTTTTTAACAGCTCTCCCAAGCTATTGTCTCCACTTTTATTTGTTTAAAATTAAAATATTCAGAATTACATTCAATATGTTTTACTGTGCTAAGTCATTATTTACAACTTAGCATCAAATTTAACATAATGTCTTGGAATAAAATCAAAATAAGATAATATTATTTTGCAAAAGTGGGGCATGTGACAAGTTTGATCATCAAAGTTGCATCAAGCTCTCTAAGAATCCAATATTTCATCGAAGCACATTAAGATTAGATATCACTTCATCAGAGACTATGTTGAGAGAGGGGTTGTCCGATTGCAGTATATTTCTACATATGAGTAGGTGGTTGACATTCTCACGAAGGCTTTGGGTAAAGGGAACCATGTCTACTTCAAATATAAGTTGGGAGTGGTGAAAAAAAACTTCCTCGATAAAAGGGAGTGTTGAAAAGTTACCTAGGAAGTGTTTGTCCACCTAGAGTTTCATTGGGGTGGACAAGGACACTTAAATGTGACTCCTAGTCATTTTTGTGCATTTAATGAAGTGAGATACACTTTATATTTTTAAAGTGACTTTATTAAAAGTTAAGTGGGTATTTTCTTAAGTTCACATTTAAACAGTTTAGTGAGTGATTAAATAGAAAAAGGGGGTTGCTTAACTTTATTAAATGACATGAGTGCACTAAATGTCATTTAATTATTTTTTAATTGAGAATTTAATGTGAACCTATCATCTACTCTAACTTTGACCGTTAGATTGACAGGGGAAGTTACCATGAACAAAAAGGCTAGGGAAAGGCAAAAGTTCATTCATTGTGTTCATCTTCAGAAGATATTTTTGGAGAGAGGAAGCGAATGAGGGCTTGAAGAGTTTTCTAACCAGGAGAAAGAAAAATTTTAGAGATTGAAGAAAAATTGAAGTGCACATTTTCCAAGGCCAAGGCACTGTAACGAACGTAAAATAAGATAATAATTAAATAATTAATAATTAGGTTAACTAAGTTAGGTTATGAAATGAGGCATCTCCTCAACATTAAATGCCCAAGCCATATTTAAGGAAGGGCCACCATTTGTAACATATCATCTCTTATCTTATCATTAATATATACTTGCCTTATGGCTTATCTAATTTACCAAGTCTTTTGGTGAATTCATTGTGTGAGCGAATAATTATTGGGCTAATTTGGTATCAGAGCTCGGATTTGGCTCCTCATCACTAAGCTCGGATTCGACTTCTCCCACTTGAGACAAAACCGAGCTCAAGTGGGAGAAGCCGAATCCGAGCTTAGTGATGAGGAGCCGAATCCGGGCTGAGGTGTAAGGAGCCGAATTCGAGCTCTGATACCAAATGAGCCCAATAATTATTCGCTCACACAATGAATTCACCAAAATACTTGGTAAATTAGATAAGTCATAAGGCAAGTATATATTAATGATAAGATAAGAGATGATATGTTACAAATGGTGGCCCTTCCTTAAATATGGCTTGGGCATTTAATGTTGAGGAGATGCCTCATTTCATAACCTAACTTAGTTAAACTAATTATTAATTATTGCGCCGAGAGGCGCTCTACAGCCCAGTATGGGGGAGATCTTGTAACATGATGTAACATTACTAACATGTCGGCAAAAAATAATAGTGATAGTGAATATTATGGGAGAGATTTTGTAACACAAAATAAAAAATAATATCACTTTAGTAAAGTTATTTTTATTAATAAAAACTAACTTTTCTAATAGGCCAAAATAAATGTCGGCCACAAAAACAATCTAATATGGGGGAGATGTTGTAATCTTCCTACCTAACAAAACAATAAAAAAGTAAAAATTTAATTATCTGTAAAAAAAATATGTGGGTCAAGAAAAAAACACAAAATTGAATTATCCATAAAAAAATGTTGGCCTTGCACATGGTTTTAAAACCATGTCCAAGGCATTCTAAACAACCCATGGTTTTATTGTACATTGTTTAGAAGGCTTTGCACATGGTTTCTACATGGTTTAGGAGGCTTTGCACATGGTTTTAAAACCATGTGCAAGGCCTCATAAACAACCCATGGTTTTATTGTACATGGTTTAGGAGGGCCTTGCAAATGGTTTTAAGACCATGTGCAAGGCCTCCTAAACAACCCATGATTGTAGGAGTGGGGAAACGATGCAATGTTTATTCCTAACAAAATAAAAAATATTATATGTTGGCCATAAATAATATTAAATAATTATAATAATAAAATTATATGTGGACCTTAAATAAAAAGATGTGTCTTTTGGTTTGAATCAAATCAATTTATACATAAGAAGAGGTTTCCACCTCGAGAGATTTTATCCATCTCGGCACTTGATAGAGTCTAGGATTCGGATCTATGCTGGTTTAATTTTTATCTTATTTTATGTTCGTTACATTGCCACTCTCTTAGAAAGGCTTTGTCCTCAAAGCCTTATAATGTTTTTGCGTCGTTCTTTTTGATGTCGTGGCTGATGAAACACATATCGATACGAACTGCTAAGTATAGAGCATAAATTTCTATCTGTGGATGGGTCAATCCATCCTAAATTTATTTGTTGTTGACTGTTGGGATTCCCTACTGATTTGTCGTCAGGAGCTTTGATCATATTAGTATCATTATCTTTCGACATTTCCCACTTTTTAAAATTTCGGTCTTTATGGTTGGGGTGTCGATAGGGAATTTTCACAATGTCATTTTCTTTTAGGAGTGTCGTATTTTGAGCATTGATGTGAGTTGGAAGTTGTATTTTCGTTCCTTGATGTTTTAAGGTTTCATTCTGCATCTTTTTCGACTTGTTTTCCAACTGCACATAATCATTTTGAAACTTCTTAATCACTTCTACTTGCGCTTTTCTGCCATCTTCAGACTTCTTAAGTTGTTCTTTAAGATCTTTGTTATGACCTCTGATACAACTATTTTCTTCCTATTTGTCTAGAAGTTTCCCTTCAATGTCTTCCGTAGATTGTTCTATCTTCCGGCCATTTTTCAACTTCTTAATTTTCGTGACTAGTGTTTTGTTATGATTCCTTAATCTAAAAATTTCTTCGGAATTGTTGGATAGTGTTTTATTACATTTTGCAATATCCAACTTATGAGTCTTTTTAGAGTCGTCATTTTGTTGTTGAAGAACTTTTATCTATTGTCGATACTGGTCGATCATTGATTCTTGATTTTCTAATTTATGTCGTATCTGTGTTAGTTCTTCATCCTTGTTGCTAACGATTTTGTTCAACCATTTTATTTCTTCTTCGTAATCGTTTATTTCTTTCTTTATATCTTGATTTTTAAATCTCTGATTAAAATCATTTTCATCTTTTAATTTCTCAATTTGGGCAGACAATTTTTCTATATGATTTTTCTGGTCAGAAATTTTTTGTTCCTTGAGCTCTTTTTGCATCTCATGTATTTTAATTATTACTTCCGAGTTCGTATTTGTGTCTCGTAATTCTTGATTGTCTCTTCGATAACGCTTTAACTTGGCTTCTAATTTCTCTATTTGTAGTCGCAAACCAGATTCCATGATCTCTAACTTTTTAATGATCGATGGCTATCGATTTCTTGACAAGTATTCCTTGGATTTTGTTTCTTTGACGATATAAAGTCTTGACTTCTTGTCTTCTTTTCTTTCGTGTCTTCGATAATAGAAGACCTTCCTTTTCTTTTTTTGATACTGTCCTTTTTTTTAAAAATAAATATTAATTATTTAATTAATATTATTATTGTTTTTTATATAAACTATATAATATTTGTATATAGTTTTTTTTAATGTTTTTAAAAATAAATATTATAATATAATAATAATATTTTATTATTATATATAATATTTGACTTTTATTCAAATTTGTTTTTTGTTTTGTTTTGCTTTGCTCTTGTAATTTAATAATTGTACTTAGTACAATTATTAAGTTATTATAATAATAATATTTTTCTTTTTCTTTTTTTGAAGGTTGATAAATACTTCTTGTAGATTGGGTGGTTGGGAGGAATGATTGTTACCTCCCCTCCTAAGTTCAAATCTTACTTGCTTCTTAGTAGCAATTATTATGTGCTTTTAGATTTTTTGTTTCCCTTAAGTTTTGTAAAATTCTAGTAGATTGGGTGGTTGGGAGGAATGAGTGTTATCTTCCCCACCTAAGTTCAAATCTCACTTGCTTTTAGTAATATTTATTATACACTTTTATATTCAAACCCAAACCCACTTTAAGAAACCAGGTGTGGTTTCACTTTCACCCTCTATTTTTTTCCTTTTACTTTTATCTTTCTTTTTTTAACCGTTTTTTTTCCTTTCTCTTTTTTTTGTTTTTCCTCGTTCTTTTAGTTTTTTTTTTGTTTTTACTTTTTTTTCATTTTTTTTTTACTCTCTTTCCTTTTTATTTTTTCTTTTTACTTTCTTTTATTTATTTTTTACTTGGTCAAAGACCATAAATTTAGGGACTCCCCAGGATTCTGATTAAAAATCAAGATACGGTCAAAGGCCTGGATCACAAATTAGCTCTGATACCAAATGGAGCAACCGAATCCAGTTGTCTGTTAGTCGAATCTGACTATCATTGTAATAATGAATATGAATAATAATAATATATTGGATGGTGGGTAAAATGTACAATAAGCTCGCCTTTTATAGGCTTGAGCGTGAAGGGTTACACCCTGTCATATAATTAACTAATCTATTTTAATAATTTATTTTATATTCGTTACATTGCCACTCCCTTTAAGGAAGCTTTGTCCTCAAAGCTTAAGTATTTTCCTAGTGTCGTTCTTCATTCTGACTCGGTCTCGGTATTAGAATCGGATGAGGTCTCTTGTGCAGAGACTTGCACTTCCTTTCCATTGATGATTTTGCACTGTATTGTCTCATTGTTCCTACATTTGTGACCAGGGGTCCAATCATCACCGCATCGACGACATATGTTTTTCTTCTTTTTCTTTTTATCATCATAGTAACTGTTAGATGACTTTGATCTATTTTCCATTTTGTAGGCGTATGATTGAGGTTTGTGGCATTGATGGCCAGGAGACCAAGTATTTGCACAGTACCTACATTGTGTCTCTTTTTCTTGTCGATAATGGCTATCGCCTTTTGTTTTTATTCCTTCCAATTTGCGTTCTACGGCTTTCGCTTTACGTCTTGCTACTTCTACATTAGGTATGTCATGTATCTTTAACTCTTTTTGGAGGTGTGGTTTAACACCTCCTAAATAGGTTTTGAGTCTTTGCTTGTCAGACAACCCAAATACTCGTGTTGATAAGGATTCCCATTGATGAGTGAATTCCTCAACGTTTCCGACTTGCTGTAGTCTGGTAAGTTTACTGAAAAATTCATCTTCTTTGATTCCTTGAAACCTATTAAAAAATCATTTTTGAACAAGTTCCAGGTGTAGGTAAAGTTATCTCTCTTCCACCCTAAGTACCAATTATAGGCGTACCCTTCCATATGCATTGACGCATATTTCACCTTCTCCTTGTCATATTGAATGTTGTAAATGTCGAAGTATTCTTCTGCTTTGTTTAGCCAAGCAAAGCATTGGTCTTCACTCCCATTGTATTTCGACAACTCTATGTTTGCCTTAGGTAGGTGCACTTTGTAAGGGCGACATTGATTTCCTTTTGCCTTATGGTTTGATGGTGGCTCGAAACTGCTAGACGATGAAACTGACATATCTGAATTGCTTCGTTGTTGGCGGTGATTTTTAGTTTTTCTTTTCTCTACTATCTTACTTGTAGCGTCTATTTTGTTGTTTAATCGTGCCTCCATATCTGGCAATTGTGTTTCTATCTCTTGCTTAAGCGTCGCATTGTTAATCTTTATTTCTTTTTGCAATTCTTCTTGATTCTTTGCGAGTGTTTCCTGGGTGGCAACATGAAATGAGGCATCTAGCATGTCTGGACTGCTGACATGGCCCGGACTGGGTATGAACCTTTGTAACATCTCGATTAATGTATTATGGTTTTGCATCATGGTGCTCATGTTCCGTGTTATGGTGTTTATGTTTTGCGTTACGGTACTCATTTTGTCATCCAAGTCTTTTTGTTTTTCGTTCAGGATGTTAAGTTTATCGTCGAACCTCCTTTCTAGTACCACAACAAGCTCGTCTTTGAGTAATGTATTTTTATTTTGCATCTTTTCCTTCACGCATTTTAGGTCAGCGACAAGGGACCTTATGTCCTTCTCCATTTTTTTGACTTGCTCTTTTAGCTCCGCCATGGTCTTGGACCTTGTATGTAGAGGTGTGTATTTCCACGCTATTTTGGCTAATAATATATTAATTAATTATTATTATTATTATTATTATTATTATTATTATTATTATTATTATTATTATATATATATATTTTAAACTATATAATAGTTTTTATATAGTTTTTTTTTTGAAATATTATAATATTAAATATAATATTTGATTTTTTTTTAAATATAATATATTATAATTATAATATATATATATATATTATATTATAATGTTTTTTTTGTTGTGTTTTGTGTAGGTCATGCAAATCATGGCTGAGCACAAGACTGCACAGAGGGTAGCGTGCGTGGAGTGTGGTGCAGCGGGGACGGAAGGGAGATGCAGTGGAGTGGATGGCACGCGGGAGATGGAAGGGGTGGCGGGGATGGGACGCGGATGGAACAGTAGTGGAAAATGGAGCGCGGGAATGGAAGGAGGGCGTGAAGTGGAAAACGACACACAGGAATGGGAGGCGATGGGGGTAGGCGGCGTGAGTAGCTGGAGCAGGAGGATGGCGTGGAGGGAGGCTGGAGCAGGAGGGAGCAGCGCATGGGGAGTGGAGTGGAGCAGGAGGGCAGCGAAGCAGGGCGCGTGGGAGCAGGAGGGCGGCGGTAGAGGAAGGAAGGGGCAGTGCGGGGGATTAGAGGGGGTATGTAGGGCACGTGGGAGGAAGGGAGGAAGAAGGATGGAGGGGAATGGAGAGCAGATGGCGTGGGGGTGATCGAGAGTGAAGGATGGAACGTAGGATGAGGGCGAGTGAAGCTGTAGTGGAATGGTGGCATGAGGGAGGGTGCGTGTAGATGGAGAAGATCGGTGGAGTTTGGACGTAGAAAAGTGTGGAGAGTAATTTTTTTTATTTTTTTATTTTTTTATTTTTTGGATCAGGGATGTATGAGAGATGTGAGCAGAAGGGTGATGTAAGATGAGCCGAAACCGAGCTCAAGTGGGAGGAGCCGAATTCGATCTTAGTGCTGAAGAGCCGAATTCGAGCTTAGTGCTGACGAGCCGAATCCGAGCTGAGGTCTTAGGAGCCGAATCCGAGCTCTGATACCAAATGAGCCCAATAATTATTCGCTCACACAATGAATTCACCAAAAGACTTGGTAAATCAGCTAATCCATAAGGCAAGTACATATTAATGATAATATAAGAGATGATATGTTACAAATGGTGGCCCTTCCTTAAATATGGCTTGGGTGTTGAAATATTGTAACTTCGAAGAATATTCTATATGTATCTTTTTGTGGTCCCCGAGGGTCCTATCGGGAGAACCACTTGTATTACTTTATACCTCGATGCTTTTAATCGGAAGAACTAATAAGAGTCATGAGGTAGTCCCCTCTAATTGTAAAGGTGGGTCATTAGCACCCCAGTGTGGTTACTTGAGCCTACATGTGTAACTCGAGCCTACATGATTAACTCGATCCTACATGTCGGATGAGTTAATTAAAGTGAACGGATGAATATAAATAGAGATGTGGTGCTCCTCATTTGGACCCACACACACTCTCACTTGTATAACGCATTAGTGGAGAAGAGAAGAGTAGCTGGAGAAGGAGGAGGATTAGGCCTTGATCTCCTTGTTGGTTTTAAGTTTTATCTTTTGGGGCATCTATATTGAGGAAGCTTTTTCTGGGTTTTTCCCTTTAGGGTTTTGCTGGGTTTTCTATCTTTCAATGATCCTATTTATATGCTTTTGTTATGAAAATGAAATGAAATACTGATGTCTTAGCTAAGCATATGAAAATTTAACATGGTATCAGAGCCACCCTGAAAGAAGACATTGTGCAGCTACAGAAGCTATGGCTTCTTACTTTTTGGTTCTCTCTCCACAATCGATCAGCAAAAGAAGGCTAGGCTAAGTCTCCATTGAAGAGCGCATCTTTCTGTCGAAGCGGAATTCGATTCTAAGCATTTTCAGTTTTCAGGGCGGGAAATTAGGGCTTCTTGCAAAAGAATAATTTTTGAGTGATCCTAGCATAGGATTTCTCTCCTCATAAAAATCAAAGTTTAGAGACCTAGATCAAGATTTTTGGTTGGGTGAAACTCCAGGAAAGTCAAACCTTAGTTTGACCCCGAGCTAGAAAAACCCTAAATACTAAAACTTCTAAGTTTTGGTACATTCACTATATCCTGAGATTGGAGAAATTTCAGGAGCTAAAAATTTCAAAGGCTGAATAGAAAATCCTGATGTACACTGTATCCAAAAATCAGCCTTATATTCGCTATATTCTGGGAGATATGATCCCTCCAAGTTAGGGCTCCATCCTCTTCCAAAATTCATCCCTAAACAGGACACTTGGGTAAACGTGCTATAGATTTGGCTACAGAGGTCCAAATTGCATTCCTAAACATTTTCTATAAATATAACGGACTGTACTTTCTGTGGTCCAAATTTCAGAACCAGAAGATGAAACAGTGATACGTGGCAGGCCATACAACTTCACTGTTCTGAACAGTCCTGTAACAGGTCACCTTGGTAAAAGGATCATAAATACCAATTGGTGAAACCAATTCTGATGAAACCTATGGTGTTGGATCAAAAACATGTGAGGTTACCTCAGTTCTAAATTTCAGACATAGAGGAGCATTAATTTCATACATATCACAGAAACAGTGACAGACATTTCTGCATAAGAAATTGGAAAACTAGGGCTTCCTGTTCCGGAAGCTTCCCTCCATTGTTTTCAGAAAAGGAGTACATTGGATAGATCCATTTAAAGAGATATATATTTCTATCCAATAGGATATGAAAGATTCCAAGTTTTGAAAATTAGTTTTTCTCTGACAAACCCTAGATCAGCCAGCTCCGGAAGCAGGACAGACACCTCAAATCGGTAAGATCTAATGTTTTGCTATTTGCATTTGAGGTTCTCATTTCAAAGTGATATATCACATCAGCTTGATGATAATCTTGGTGAAGTTGACAACTTCCAAGCATTGAAGTATTTTATCTCTCTAAAGAAAATGAATTGGACACCTACATGAGTAGAGAGGTTCCAGTTCTAAAGGGAGATGAGCCTCAAATCCTTACACCAGAAGAACTTGGTCAAGGCCAAGAAGATTATTGTTGAATCAATCACGGATCAACTTGTACCACAAGTTTCTTCCCTAAAGACACCGAAGATGTTTGATTCCTTGACCAAGCTATTTGAAGGAAAGAACATACATCAGAAGATAACCTTAAGAAACAGGTAAAAGAAAAAGTGAAGAATGCAGAAGTGGTGATAGCCACCTTGAATAGCCTCCAAGGATCATGGGATTCATTCATGCGAGGAATGTGTGCCAGAAGGAAGTGATTACTTACAGTCGACTCATACGAAGAGAATAAGAATATGGGAGCAATTCAAGATCAAGCTCTCACCACTCAAAAAAGATCCCTCAAGCAACGAGGAATGTGAAGAACTCAATTCTTGAAGAACCTCTTATCCATCTTATCATTTGGATAAGAAATAATGATTTCATGAATGAAGAATATGATAAAGAAGAATGTTCAAGATGGATTCTACCCATGAAACAAATAAAAGATAAGTATTCAATTGTCATTTCATGATATTGTTTTGTTATGCATTTGATTATATTTAGTTGATGTGTTATGCATGATAGACTGTTTGCATTAATAACAGTATACTACTAATATGCATGTGATGGGTAAGTAGCTCATGGTGCTATAAACCTCTCCATTGCTACTCATCTAGAATGAAACCTCTTTGCTGACATATTGGATTAGTGCACAATCTCAATGATGTCATGGTAGAGATGGAAGGAATCTAGAAAGTTTCTGTGAGATATGGATGAATGTTGTATTGGCTAAACAATTGCATGATGCATAAGAATTTGTTGTTATGCATATGTTTTATGAAATAGCTCTAACCATGCAACTGGTGCATTTGAATTGTAGGAAAGGTCTTGTACAACCTCCTACAAGAAAAGAAGGATGAGACTTGTTCCAAAGAACAAGTGATGACAATTCAAGATTCACTCCAATAAACATGAATCTGAAGCTCCCAGGGTCAGAGACACCATGATGGAAGAAAGAGCTTCAGAGAGAGGTAGATCCACCTCGAAAGATGAAGACCACCATGGGTATGAGAGATAAATCAAGATGAAGAAAAGAATGCTATGAAAGAAGCTATGATCAAAGAATAACAGTTGATCATGGGGAATGATGTATACGATATGATTTCGAGACATAAAGGGAAGTACGTAGTATCTTCCATATGGATCTACAAGAACAAGTGTACAAAGTAAGGTTCGTGATTTGCCTCAGAAAGAATAGACTATGACATGACATACTCTATTGACCAATATATATCAAGCATAGAACCACCTGTACAGAATGAAGAGTAAAGATGATACTCCACTTCAGGGGGAGTGACTACAAAAGATATCTGAGTTTGACATAGTACGACATGATGGATAGCTTCATGATGGATCGAGACTTTACCAAGAGTAAAGTGGGTTCCAAACTTCAAGGTTGAATGCAGAAGACTAAGATATGTTGATGACCTGACAAGATGAACTCATGGAAGATGTTATGATGAAAGAATACTAGAATGATGTTTGGGATATAGTACTCAAACCAGAAAGCAAGAATGTGGTATCTTACAAATGGATTTGCAAGATAATATATGTTGCTGATAGAAGTAAGGAAAGACTTGTGGCTAGAGGTTTCTATAAGAAAGAGGGAATTAATTCTGAAGAGACACTTACTCCAGGAAGCAAGGTACACTTCCTTCAGAACTATCATGGTAGTTTCTTCCATGATGAAGTAAAGACAAGTCTTCCTTAATGGTATGATTGAGGAAGAGTTTTATATTGAATAGTCACAAGGATTTGAAGTTGAAGACAGATGCACTCACATATGCAAGATGAAGAAGGCCCTCTATGGCCTAAAGCAAGCTCCTAGAGCTTGGTATGGAAGAATAGATAGTTTCCTGTCGAACATGGGTTTTACCAAGAGTAAAAGCTGATCCTAACCTTTACCTCAAGGTTGTAGAAGATGAACCTATCATCTTGTTATTATATGTGGATGACTTATTCTTGACAGGGAATGAGAAACAGATTATGGAAAGCAAGAAGAAACTAGCAGAATAATTTGAGATGAAAGACCTTGGGTTAATGCATTATTTCCTATGTCTGTAAGTATGGCAAATTTTAGAAGGAATATTTCTCAACTAGGGAAAGTATGCAGTAGAGATATTGAAAAGATTCGATATGTTGGAATACAAAGCCATGGCCACACCCATGGATTCCAACTTGAAGTTGTTAGCTGATTACTCATCAGAGTTAGTGGATGTGACTCACTACAGACAGATCATTGGGTCATTGATGTACCTAACAAATACTAGACCAGACATTTGTTTTGATGTGAACACCTTGAGTCAATATCTTGTTCAATCAAGACAGGTTCACTTAATAGCTGCAAAACATGTGATGAGATATCTGAAAGGGACTATAGACTTTGGTCTATACTATGATGGTAGCCATGAGTATAGATTGTATGGCTACATAGATGCAGATTGGGATGGAAGTATCTCAGATAGGAAAAGCACATCAGGTAGATGCTTTTGTTTGGGATTTGCTATGAGTTCATGGTTTAGTAGGAAACAGTCCAAGTGTTTCTCTTAGCACGGCTGAAGCAGAATACATAGTAGATTGCTCTACTAATTTGTGAAGCCATATGGCTTTGGAAGCTGATATCAAGTATCTTTGACCTGAAGATGGATACTACAATGATTCTATGTGATAACCAGAGTTGTGATGACAGAGAACCCTGTGTTCCGTTGTAACACATAGAAATCTAGTATTTCTACATACGAGATAAGATGCAGATGATGATGTTTCAGTATTCCCATACTAAAGATATAGATGATGTTTCAGTATTTACATACTGTAGATGCAAATGATGGTGATTCCATATTTCTATACTGAATATAGAGATGATGATGCTTTCAATATTTCTATACTGAAGATATAGATGATGATGCTTTCAGTATTCACATACTGGATATACAGATGGTGATAGTTCAGTATTCACATACTGAAGATGTAGATGATGATGGTTTAGATGATGATGTGCTGATGAAGCCTCTGTCTCGAGTAAAGTTCGAACACTTTCGGGACAAGCTTGGTGTTGTTTGGAAAGACCTTCCTCGAAAAGGGGAGTAGTGATGTTGCAGTGGGATTGTATCATCCCTGGGCACTTGCCATAAAGTGATCCGGTGACTTCGGTCCTCGAGAATGAAGAGGGATTGTATCATCCTGGGAAATCTGTCCAGAATAGATCCAGTGACTTTGGTCCTCGAGAATGAAGAGGGATTGTATCATCCCGGGAAAACTGTCCAGAATAGATCCAGTGACTTTGGTCCTTGTGAAAGTGGCAAATTGCATCATTCCTGAACTTCGGTTCAAAATGTATCTGGAGGTCTCGGCCCCAATGAATGTGGTGGGATTGCATCATCCCTGAACTTCGGTTCAAAATGTATCCGAAGGCCTCATCCCCTGTGAATGTGGTAGGATTGCATCATCCCTGAACCTCGGTTCAAAATGTATCCGAAGGTCTCGGCCCTCGTGAAAGTGGCGGATTGCATCATCCCTGAACTTCGGTTCAAAATGTATCCGGAGGTTTCAGCCCCCGTGAAAGTGGAGGATTGCATCATCCCTGAACTTTAGTTCAAAATGTATCCAGAGGTCTCAACCCCCGTGAAAGTGGTGGATTGCATAATCCCTGAACCTCGGTTCAAAATGTATCCGGAGGTCTCGGCCCCTGTGAATGTGGTGGGATTGCATTATCCTTGAACCTCGGTTCAAAATGTATCCAGAGATTTTGGTCCCCGTGAAAGTGGTAGGATTGTATCATCCTTGGACTTAGGTCCAAAAGTGATCCGAAGACTTTTGTCTTCGTGTTGTGGATTGTAGGTTGTTGCTGATGATGATGACGTACTGATCGAAAGATCAGAGTATGATGATGATGATGTTGTTGTTCGAAATATCAGAGTATGATGATGATGATGTTGTTGTTTGAAAGATCAGAGTATGATGATGATGATGTTGCTGATCGAAAGATCAAAGTGCTGAAGATGATGTTGCTGATTGAAAGATCAAAGTGTTGAAGATGATGTTGCTGATTGAAAGGTCAAAGTGTTGAAGATGATGTTGCTGATCGAAAGGTCAAAGTGCTGAAGATGTTGCTGCTGATCGAAAGGTCAAAGATGTTGCTGATCAAAGCGGTCAAAGATTGTTGCTGATCAAAGCAGTCAAAGATTGTTGCTGATCGAAGCGGTCAAAGTGTTGATGTTGTTGAAGACTGAAGATTGAAGATGAAGACTACATGATGTTGAAAAGCCTCCAATGATTTATAGATGTGTTACCCTAATAATGTTGATGATGTCATCTATCTCTCTCTCTCTCTCATTATTGTTGTTGTTGATGTTGTTGTAGAATACCCTTCTTGTTAAGGTGGAGTGTTGAAATATTTTAACTTTGAAGAATATTCTATATGTATCTTTTTGTGGTCCCCGAGGGTCCTATCGGGAGAAACACTTGTATTACTTTGTACCCCAATGCTTCTAATCGAAATAACTAATAAGATTCATGAGGTAGTCCCCTCTAATTGTAAAGGTGGGTCATTAGCACCCTAGTGTGGTTATTTGATCCTACATGTGTAACTCGAGCCTACATGATTAACTCGAGCCTACATGTCGGATGAGTTAATTAAAGTGAATAGATGAATATAAATAGAGATGTGGCACTCCTCATTTGGACACACACACACTCTCACTTTTATAGCGCATTAGTGGAGAAGAGAAGAGTAGCTGGAGAAGGAGGAGGATCAAGATTTGATCTCCTTGTTGGTTTTATGTTTTATCTTTTGGGGCATCTATATTGAGGAAGATTTTGCTCGGTTTTTCCCTTTAGGGTTTTCCCAGGATAAATCTTTGTGTTCATTTTGTATGGTTGTGCTTGTCTATCTTTCAGTGATCCTGTTTATATGCTTTTGTTATGAAAATGAAATGAAATACTGATGTCTTAGCTAAGCATATGAAAATTTAACATTGGGCATTTAATGTTGAAGAGACGCCTCATTTCATAACCTAACTTAGTTAACCTAATTATTAA
Organism: Pseudotsuga menziesii; assembly: GCA_001517045.1. Taxonomy (NCBI): domain Eukaryota; kingdom Viridiplantae; phylum Streptophyta; class Pinopsida; order Pinales; family Pinaceae; genus Pseudotsuga; species Pseudotsuga menziesii. The sequence continues at coordinate 392,325 of LPNX011210877.1, read as the reverse complement.
TTATTTAATTATTATCTTATTTTATGTTTGTTACATTGCCACTCTCTTAGAAAGGCTTTGTCCTCAAAGCCTGATAATGTTGTGGCGTCATTCTTTGTGATGTCGTGGCTGATGAAACATATCGATACAAACTGCTAAGTATAGAGCATAAATTTCGATATGTGGATGGGTCAATCCATCCTAAAATTTAGAGGAAGATTTTATGCACAGAAATTGAGAAAATTCTGCACAGAATTCGAGGAAGGTTTGCATAGATTTCGAGGGTACGAAAATCGAGGAAAAGCAACAACACAAATTTTGAGATCCGTATAGCAGTACAGAATCACAATTTTTTAGGTGTATGAAACTGTTAATACCGTATAGTACGGCCTACTTGCAGATAAATCGAGGAGTACGACTGCATTAAATTCTGTCCGTACAAAAATTTCAGGGCACGTGTTTCAAGGTGAATGTGGCACGAAAATCAAGAAAAATAAGCAATAAATGGGTTCAAAAATTGAGGTAGAATTCTGATAAGTATTGTTGAATGTATTTCTGATTTTTACCTGAAGAAAAATAAAATCTCTCTTACTCAGAAAACAGGTTTTCCCTTAGGGGTTTTATCCTGGACCATTGGTAAAAAATAAGTGTCTAAATTTTTCATGTGTGTAAATGTCTGAAATTTTCTGAGTTTAATCATTTCCAGTTTGAAAAGAAAATTTCTAAATTTGTTTAAAATTGAGAAAAGTTTCACATGTGTTTCAGTCAGGCTAAATTTTGTTAAAATTTATGCATTGAAAGGGTTGGGCATTAAGCCATGCAGAGAAGCCAAAAGGCTTGAAATTGGGTTGGGGAAACTTTCAAATACTTTCATATTGGAATTTGTCTCATAATTAAAGAAGTATGTACATAAAAAATTCACATTCATATTCATACACATGTGTATATATATCAAACCAGTCACTATAATTTTTTATTTCTGAATAAGAGTTCCAAAAAAAAGGTGTCATAGTAGGAAAATGGGCCTTAATCCCTCAAAATATACATGGTTGATACAAAAATTAATATCCCGACATCTACACCTGTGGATCTGGATGATGATCATGATAAGACACTATAAAGTTTGCAAAATGCCTGAATAGTATAACCCATGGATGAAGTACGTCGACTACATTTCTTTGCATCACCTGGGGCAAGTCCTCTACCTATACCATGGGGATATTGTGTGTCAAGTGGGCCAAGTTTCCATGTATGTTCTTTAGTGTTTGCTTGACATCTGCGTCGATCATCTCATCTCCTTGACCCCTACATTAGTGTCGTGAGAAACCATCTGATTGTTGTGGACCTATGTCTATGAAAATAAGCCTAATGTCCATACATGATACCACCAAAAACATGTTTTTTATTTCTTTATATCAAAAATACAAAAAAAATAAAATATTTCAAAAACACAAAATAGATCTTACTGATGTATCTCAATTCGGACCCTGGTGGTAGTGGCATATCTCAGTCTCCACGGAAGTTGATCCCTACATAGGGATAGTCATCTATGGCGATGATTTGTCACCACCACTAGTGGAAAAAATCATCTGTGAATGGGGAAGGTGCTCTACCTCCTCCTAACCTCTGCATCAACTCAGTTTAGCAAGTATGGGATGGATCCCGTAGACTATGAGGAGGGACCACAATTCAAGGACTAAGGATCGATACCCTCTCAAAGAAGAAAGTGCATAAAATACATGCATAACCAAAATTATTGATCCAACCTAGATTGCAGTCTGTTAGCTGATGTTTCATACTACCCAACAAGGATGTGCTCCAATCATAGATAATGGGCCTCATACATTCTACTAGATAGAACAAGAGAGGTCATGATTCCTGATGTAGTGATGCCAACCTTGTTATACTAGCCAGAACTAGAATGATCACTTTCAGACTAAGACTCTGAATCACATTGATGGGGACTTGAATTCCCATATTCTCAGTGTCAGGAACACAATATACAACTATATACTCATCAATATTCATGCCTCTTCTTGCGCCACGATCCGTAAGTTTTACTACCTTGCCTCAGTGGGATAACCCGGTAATGAAATATATGTCTTCAACATCAAGTCTCAATGGCATCCCATCTAGTGTGAATGCCTTCATGTTTGGATCCCAGTAGCTTATAAGAATTTATAGTAGCCTTGGTTTGGCCCTTAAGCTCCCAATGTTCAAAAACTTGTATAGGCCACATCTTGGATACTAGAAGTGTCGTTACATAAGCAGTAGAGATTTCTTGATCATGGGTACCCTACTTAGAGCTTGTTTTTCCATATGGTTCCCATGTTGAGCATCCTCCTTAGGTATGGGAGTCCCTTGTAGTCCCAACATGACTTAAAATTGAAACATCATGATTTTTCTCATCTATTATGTAGGCCATTTCCTTCAGGGACTCTTGTTTTATATCTAGTTGTAAATGCATTGCATGTGTCTGCTTGCCTTATTGAGATTAATATCGACTCTCTGCTTTACTTTTATAAGCCATTTTTCCCAAGCTCGTATCAATTCTAGCCAAGAAGAGCCTCTTATTTATCCTTTTCAACTTTATCACCCCTTATCCATGAGGAAACATTCCCCTAAATGTCCTTATCCTACTCACACTTCCTTGCATTGAGCATAGGTATGTTCCACTACTTGGAACTAGATTTCTTGACTACAACATTTGTTTCCTCTCCTTTGTAATATAAGCACAATTTATTACTTTTAAATCTTTATAATATGAAAAAGACCAAAAAAACATAAAAACTCGGATGTGAAGTGATATTTTCTTATATTGGCGGTTGTTGTGTCACCCTCGAACAAAGCACAGTTTATGAGTATATTCATCATGGGTCAGGTTTCTAGCATGACCTTAGGATCTGTACTCATTATTTGGATATTTCTCCACCAAATGCTTAAGCTTCCAATCACTATGGAGCCTTTGTTGATGCCTCATGTCTCACAGAGTTATCCCAGTTTGCACTTTGATTCTATGTTGCTTAAGTGTCTCCATCTACCTCATGCTCTTGTTAGAAGAAAGTCTTTAGCTTGAGTCGGCCATTCCTCAGTTATCTTAACTTTGCATGTCGTCCATTCCCAATACATCATAGAGTTGTGGTCCTGCATGACACCGTGAGCCTACTTTCATCATTGGTAGGTGACCTTGAACTCAGCAAATGACATCTCATCATTGGTCGCTGAATGAGTGGTACTCCTTGTGTTTGACAACAAGAAATATATTTAGAAATTGGGATTCATGTCGTGTCTTAGATTCCATTATACCCTATTGGTGGTTTTCTCTCCTCTGTTAGTAGTTTTCATCAATGGTTTCTAGTCAGAGGGTCTCTTTCGCATGCTACTTGCATTTGGTATGCGTGAAAGACGCACATGGTTACTAGTTCGTGTACATCTTGTTCATTCGAGTTCTTCCAAATTATCCAGCCTTGTTGTTTACATCGTGTTGGTTGATGGGGGATTCATTAATGGCCTCCTTCTAGTAGATTCCATTCCATCGACTTCAGATCATTTATTCTGGAATTTTTATTTAGGGTCAGTTGAGTGCCTTGAGACTTGCAATCATTAGTGGCATGTCCTCTCACCATCGACATATGTAGGAATACATCAATATCCCTTGATTGATGGATTCTTCAAGTGTTCAACCTCAATACCTATTATCACACTTTTTGAATGCACTCGGTACCTTGACACTCATTTTCATCATTGGTGGGATGTCTCACGTCTGTTAACGATATACCTCAATGACCGATAATCAGACGTTGTTTCATCATGTTCGACCTCAACACATTTATTCATGTGATGGGACATGTACCGTCAGTAGTCTGTGTAGAATACCATAGAGCATGGTGGAATTCCATATATGATACTACCTTGATCACGACAGTACCTAAGGGATTTCAGTTCTCATACTAGATCATTGCACTTTATTATATACGAGATGTCTTACTTCAGTATGGAGACCAGACTCCACTGTGTATTGTATGTGGTTGTGACCACTTATGACATATTCATATTATTCCTATTCATGGCCATTGCACTTATATGTATTTGAGAATTCTATATATACTCAATATCTACAGTCATGTGTACAGATTTATCATTGTATTATGCTGAGGAGTGACTAGGTATTCCACCTGGATTTTCACTACTCCACTCCTGGGAATGTTATAATGTATTTCGGCCATCGTGTACCCCTCTCACCTCACACATTAGGGGGCATATGTTATAGAGTGATTTGACACGCCTTATGCATCATGCCTTGATGTCCTTCCCTCTTCCCTATGTAGGCTCACTATACCCCATTTACTCACTATAGCCTAATGCTTCAGTATAACCCTTAAAAAGACATTTTCAAAGATACAAGTGGGTCAACTACTATGTAGCTCATGTATATCAAACTTGCACCATTATATCCTACATACATTGGTTTTTGTGCTAAAAAACAAAAAATATTTGGAGTTTTCCTCATTAAGTAACGAATACCTTGATCCTTAGCCTTCCATATGCTCGAGAACGCTCTGATTCAACCCTCCATTTCCCATTCTAGGGCTATATATTGAGCTATTGAGCCATTGTGAAGCATTGGAGGGGGGGGCACTTTGAGAGTAAATAGACTATAGCAAAATTTTACCCCATTGTCATATACTTGAGTATGCATCCCCTTGTCCTTGTTGATATAACCATTTGTGTTCATCTCCCAAGCTCTCCATTGCCTTTGTGAGCTTGCCTTACTATGGAGGATTGAAGTGGTGGAGTCCCGGGTGGAGGGACTCAGTTTCTCAGTTCCAACGAAGTTGTCACATTGTATCTATGTTTTACATTAATATAAATATCCATTTCTCATCCAAATTTCATGTGCAATTATCTATATTTGTAACCATGGGTGTAATTGCTTTATACATGTTTAAATGGATTATGCTAGATTAAATGCTAACACTTAATATGTTATGCTTTATATATTTGTTGTTGAGTTCATATTGTAGGACAATATTTTGATCAATATCTCAATAGTGGTTTTCTTCAACCATCCGATTGAGGTACGATTTCTATCCCTCAGTTTTTAGTTTCTTTAATTTATCTGCCATTCTTGAGAATGAATTTGATTTCTGGTGTCATACTGTCTATTGTGGTCCACCCCAAACCATATGAATATTTTCTCCGTAACAAGGTCCTTCCTCATGGTTTACGTGATCCAACCCAGACTCCCTGGACTGAGGTGATGTAGAGGTTAGAAGGTAGAGCGCCTTCTCCATTCATTGATGATTTCTCCCACTAGTGGCGGCGATAGGTGATCGCCATAGATGACTATACCTATGCATAAATTGACTTCCATGGAGATAGAGACATGTCACTACCACCAAGGTCTGCATTCGTGGATATAGGTGAGATTCATTTTATGTTTTGAAATATTTCATTTTTTTTGTATTTTTTTATATAAGGAAATCAAAAACATGTTTTTAGTGGTATCGTGTACTGACATAAGGTTTATTTTGCACAAACGTAGGTTACAACGACCAGAGGGATTTACACAGCACTGATGTAGAGGTCGAGGAGATTATTCGATCGGTGTTGATGCTAAGTGAAAGCTAAAAAGTGTACAGGGGAACTTGGCCCACTTGACCCATAGGATTCCTATGGTATAGGTCGAGGACCTACCCAAGGCGATGCAAAGACATGTGGTCAAGGTACCCCATCCATGGGTTAGACTGTTTAGGCGTTTAACGAACGCTATGGTGTGCTATCATGATCATCATCCAATACCACATGCATATATTCTAGGACTTTATTTTGTATCGACCGTGTGTATTTTCAGGGCTAGAAGCCCAGTTTTGTACTATCGCACTATATTTTTTGGAACTTTTTTCGGAAATAAAAACTTATGGCTACCGGTTTGATATATGTTCATGTGTATGAATGTGAATGTGAATGTATATGTGCATATTTATTTCTTAGTATGTGGGAAATGCCAATCTAAAATGTAATTTACATATGAATTGACAACTTGATTATATCTTCTAAGTATATGAATGTATGTAATGAAATCAAAATGTTGTTCCAAGAATATTACCCTTAAGAATCTTCTTAGGAACGTAGGATCTCTAACGCAGTATCGACCATTCAATTGTAAAACAATCAACTATGAATCTAGGAGAATATCTAAATACCAAATACTATTTTAATTGGAATCCCGTAATAGATTAATTACTGCACTATACTCAACTACATTGTTGGAGGATGGATGAAGGCATACTCTTCCTGAAGACACAAGATGACCCTCAAGTGTGTAAATAACCCAAGAAACATAAGATAAGTTATTTGTATGGCAGATGGCACCATCCAAAAATACTAAGTACATTGAAGACTCTATTGACATCTGCCAACCAATAGGAAGCATGTCAACAAACCGACAATACTACAAGAAAAACCAAAAACTATGCAAAATTTTAAAATAATATACAAGGTACAAGCCCAAGTTGGTTACTAACTCAAGCATAATAATTCTTAAGGTAGAGCCCATTTCTAGGCTCCTTCAGCACCTTCCCTTTGTAATCCTCTAACTGATAGGCTCCCTTCTCTAAAACACGCCTCACGATGTAAGGAACATGCCACATAGGATTAAACTTAGTTGCACCCAATGGTTTGCTGGATTGATAATATAAAAGGACCAAGTCAACCTCATTATATTGACAGGGACAGATAGACTTATCATACTGGGCCTTGATATGACTTATTCACTTCTATTTCCACAACAACATCTTGACGTTGCTCATCAAGTTGCTCAAGGTGGACTAATAATTCTTCTAACTCAAAGGTGTTAGTCATGAGCTCTATGGTTAGTTTCAAGAATGGATCTCACATTCAATGGGTAAAACCGAATTCACCCCATGAACCAACTGGGATGATGAGAAACCGGTGGAAGTATTAACCACGCTTTGGTACGTAAGCCCCAAAATCATGGTACAACATGGTATACAAATTAGTTTTGCTTTGTGCGATGGTTTTTTTCAGAATGGCCTTAAGATATTTGTTAACTGCCTTGACTTGAGCATAGGCTTGGGGGTAATAAGATGAAGAATTTTCTTGCTTAAACCACAACTTCAAAGCTAATTCCACCATCATCTTTCTGAAAGTGACTTACATGATCAGTGACAGTCTCCTTCAGGATCCCAAACCGGGTGATAATCTGATTGAACATGGAGTGAGTGACCGTCTCACCATCGTATTTGACTGTAGACATAGCCTCTTCCCATTTAGTGAAGTAATTCATGGCCACTATAATATGATGATGCTCCCCAATTGACGTTGGGTTGCAATCCATCATTATCCAACCCCCACTTAGTGAAGGGACCGACGATGATAATAGGATGTAACAAGTTGGGATGCAAGCGCATGTTCCAAGAAAACACTTCGATAGGATGATATCTCTTGACCACATTAACACAATCCTTAAAGATTGAAAACCAATAATAACCCACTCTTAAAATGTTTTCAGCTGTAGCAATCCCGAATTAGTGACCACCACATGCACCATCATGGCAATCATTAAGCAGAACCTTAGCCTCCTCATGAGTCAAACAATGACATAAGATAGATTCCACCCCATGACAATACAACATTTCATCGAAGATGAGTTAGTTTTTAGCATTATGACGTAAGCATCGCCATTCATCCCTTGAGATATGTTGAGGGAACTTCAGGGTCTATATATAGATGATGATATTTCCATATCAAGGGTTCATATATGAGATAAGGAAAATGTACACATCCACAAACTAGTCCTCATGAATCTTATCCTCCTCTATCCTAGGAAGATTTGACATCAACTCTACGAATACTAAAGAAATCTTGGATTTTATCGAAAGAAAATCAAGGTCAAACTCCTATAAAATAACAATCAATTTATTATACTTCCCCCCTATCATTCATCTGGTAAGGACAAACTAAAATGGATTGATATGCACTACAACTGTGGTATGGCGAAGTAATATGTAGTGTTGTAACTGCTGGACTGTGTGAACAGTCGCTAAGTCCAACTTCTCGATGTGAGTATATCATAGTTTTGCATCAATGAGATTACCGATGTTACAGAGAGAAACTTCCTATGGCTTTGGGGTGTACCACAACAGACTGAATGACGCCAGAAATCAATCATTTCCAATATGCAAGAGCAATAAAGACATATAACACTAAGGGGCATGAATCGTACCTTATTTCGGACGGTTGATGTAGATCCTCATTGAGTTTTTCCAATCACGATTGTGTTCCCAATTCGCTCTCAACAACAACAAACAAGACAAGCATGCTATATATTCAAGTGTTAGGCTATTCTAACATATATAATCGATCATGTATAAGCAAATAAATACACCATGGATACAATATTCATATTTATGCACATGTATTGGACAGGAAATGGATATTTCTATTAAAAAAAATAGAGATACAATAGTGACAACCTCTGCAAGCACTTCTTCGAACCCGAAAAACCGAGTCCTCCACCTGGGCCTCCACCACTTCAATCCTCCATCTCTCAATGGCAGGCTCACTAAACAAAGGTAAGCTTGGGAAGAGCAGCACGGTGTGCTCCAAAGGGACAAAGGGATGTAGACTCAAGCATAACAAGTGAGGCAACAATGGACTATAGTTTCCTTCCTCTCAATTTTCTCCTCCTTCAATGTATCCAAGAGGCTCAATATATAGCACTCCAAATAAGCAATGGAGGGTCAAGTCCGAGCATTCTCAGGGCATATGGAAGGCCAAGAGTCAAGATATTCAAACTCCTATGAGGAAAACTCAAAAAACATTTGTCTTCATGCACAATTCTCGATGTACGTAGGTTTAGGCTCAAAATCAGTGTGTACATGTGAGTATAGCTTTAAAAGTCGCGTATAGGCATAAACAGGTGATTTTTGGGGATAATATTGGAACATCAAAGTGTAATATGGGAAAAGGGGGTCCAAGGAGTCTATAGAGGGACAAGGAAGGCCATAAATATGTGATCAACCAGGTGTGGTAAAATCAGCTATATCAAATGCCCCCTAATTTGTGACGTCAAAGGGGTAACATGATGGCTGAAATACATTATATAATCCATCCCAGAAGTGGAGTAATGAAGACCCAGGTGGAAGAACCAGCCACTCATCAGTACAATACAATGATCAATCTCTACATATGACTGAAAATATACATATAGCAGTCCCGGATACATAACAGTACAATGGCCTTGAATAGGCATTATATACAAATGTCGTGTGTGGTCATCACCACATACAATATACAATGGATCAAGATCTCCATAATGGATGAAGATATCTTATAGACACTGGAATATGGTCACGAGAGATGACATCTCATGAATACTGGAACGATCAAGGAGGTACATATGTGGAATGACACCAATATTGGAGGTCTTCTATGCAAACCGCTACGAGTACATGTCCTACTATGTGAATAGATGTGTCTAGGTCGAACATAGTAGTCCATCATCTGATTACCAGTCATTGATGTATACCGTTAACAGATGCAAGATCTCCCACTGATAATGATAATGGGAATCAAGGTACAAAGTGCAATCTAACAAGTGTGAATAGATGTGTTGAGGTCAAACATTTGAAAGAATCCATTGATCAGGGGACATTGATGTATTCAGAAAACTGTCGATGGCGAGAGAACCTACCACTGATGATTGTAAGTCTCAAGGAACTCAAATGGACTCTAGACTCCTAGACTCTAGACAATTCAGTTAACAATCAGTTCAAGTCATTTCACTTTCAATTCAAGATAGTGAACATTCAATTAAAGATAATTGAGGAAATGAAGGGCACTAATGTTTGCATGGAGGGAGTTCTAGTTGGATCCTCCTTATGAATGCACTATGCGGTGCTCTTAATGTGTTTATTGAGCCTCCTATGCCCTACCTTCTGCATGCTATGGATTTTTGCTTGTTATTAATATGCTAGACATATGGCAAGTTCAATACAATTGTGTATAGTTGTTTTTGCGGGGTTACATTGGATATCCCTTCTCTACTATTGTGGTTCTATCTCTTATCAGCAAATCTGCTTATGTGTTGTAAGCCATTCTCTGCAAATCTATGATATTCAAATAATTGTTGGGTTTTTCATCCTTCATGTTTCCAAGGTTTTCCTAAGGCATATCTTGTCTCTCATGGTTGATTGATTTATATGGGTGATATATTTGTGATATTTACACGTGGTTGATATATTTATGTGGATGATATATTTATGGTATTCACATGTGGATGATTTATGAGATACATACGTGATTAAATTGATCGATAAAAGTTTTAAAGTTCAAGCTTCTCCAATTTTGCTCAAAACATCAACATATTTTAACTCATCGCATCTTGTTTTATATTAATTAACATTGTTTAATGTTTGATTAATTATTTTTAATCAGTGATTAATCCATGAGGGCTTGTCTATAGTGTTTTTCCTTTGTTTTTTCTCCTATGATTTTTTTAATGATGATTTTTATGTTCTAACGGTCTATGCTTCCGCAACATTTGAGTCTATTATGGCTCATTGTGAATGGTTTAACTTGAATACAATTAATTCTTTAAGAAATTTTGGAGCTCGTTAAATGTTCAGCAAGTGCTTTTAGCCACCGATGCTTATTTGTTACATATTGGTATTAGAGCTAAGGTTTCAAAACTTAGCCTCTGGGTAATGTCTTGGTTATGTTATGCAATGTTTATGTGAAATATATCCTGAAAGAGCAGTGGAGTGTGTTAGCACTATTTTTTGCTCCGCATAAGATGATGAAAAAGGTAAGACAGAGCAATCACAGCCTAAAATTGCAGGAAGAATTCCAGTTGCAGGGTGGCCTAAAACTGTGTTAAACAAGATAGCGCTTCTACAATGGAAATCTAGAGACAAACCAGATCAACGGATGGAATGATTTTCGTGAATACCATGGGCGCGATCCAAGTCGCCTTCACGTTTTCGTGGAATGATGCTAAAATTTCCACAGGTTTTGAGGGCCAGGATCGACAGAGAATAGATCAACGGGCAACATTAATTTCGTCGAATCAAAGCGCTCGCGAAAATCTTGGTCCGCAGATCCGCGAAATGGGTTAAATAGAGGTAACATTCAACGGTGCAGATGTTGTCAAATAAATATCTACGGTGGATGATTTTTCCACTAATGGGACATGCACGGGACTAACCGTCTCGGGGATTTGCGAAAAGTAGCCCTCCTTTACACCTGGATGGTAAAGATCGAAGGTGTTCCAATCGAAAGGCTGAAAATTTTTCTGCCCCGTAAGAGTTATAGGGAGGTCCATCTGTGATAGAAAAGGCGATCTCACATACGATATGATCAGTTCAAATGTATCCTGTTGATAGGATATTCTCTGATGAGCACGCCAGAGGCCGAAGTGACAGGTAATCAAGCACCCCGACGCCATTTGAAACATGTATGTAGGCATGGGATCGGCTCCACGGAAAAAATATCCCTCTTGGACCCAAAATTTTTCCTTAATGAAAATGCGAAAATCGGGAAAGAATCTTGATAATCGAAACATAAAGGCCGATATGGTGTCCACACGGAGTAGGGGGACACAGCAAACGAGGGATATTCTGATGCCATCATCTAGAAAGGAAAAGGGCAAGGAATGTCAAGTCCATGTGCCATGAGTCTAAAGGGCGATGGTGTGAGTTAATGCCAGAGGTCTCTTCCGTAGCCAACACTGTGGCATTGCAGCAGAAAGGACAGCATGACTAGATTTTCAGTAGGAAGAGGAGATCCCTAACCCACATGTCCGTGTGTTCTTTCATCATGATAATCGATGGTGAAGTGTGTGAAGGTGCTGATGGGGACATCGTCGTGTCCAATTTTCCAGATCTATATAAACACCATACTTCAGAGCCATCGAGAGACAAATACTGAGTGAATGAGGAAGAGAGACTAAGGTGGTTGAGTGTTAGTTTGTTGCATATTTTGAGAAATTCTAGGAAAGGTCTGTGATGGCCGTTTGGTTTGAAAATCTTGTCTGTCAAGGTGTGCTACTGGTTGGCGAACATAGCTCCACATTCCTGCATTTCCCTGGTCTTTGGGGTGAAAATACTCCAGTCATTGGGGTAGGGACGTTCATTGTAGTAGAAGAGTTTTTCGACGTCGGCATGGTCAATACAAGGACGTTCATCGCAGTAGATGGACCTCCTGGGGCTGGTGAGCACATTACTATCATAATAGAAGACCACACCCCAAGGAATGTCGTGCCTGAAATTTCCTGTCCAATAGGCATCCCTCTAAATCCTTCAGACGTGGTCACTACCTCCAAAACCCCAGTATGTGGTGACCATTGCTAGTAGCGACCCATTAGAGCGAATGCTCATACAAGAGGAGCGGGAGTCCAAAGTATTCATCACCGCCTTTGTGAATTTCACGTGCCAAATTTATCTGGGAGGGTGATGCAGTCGGGAATGCGTCGTTCCATACGACTTGTAGAAGGCTCCTCCCCCTAGGAGGATAGAAGCACAAGAATGACAGGCCTCCTCAAAGACCTGTCACTATCATAAGAAATGCAGCCCTTCTTCAAGTATCCTCGAATAACAGTGTTACCAGGAGATAGGGGGATGATGAGGAAGGTTGAGCACATAAGGAACACAAACATTCTTGCCAGCTATAAGCCTATGCAAAAAGGTTCCTTTGAGCACATAATGAACACAGATTTAGCCTGGAAAGAAAAGGACACGTAGAAGACCCAACAGGAGGATGAATGGTCTGAGCCAAGTCCGTGACACGCCACCAAAGGATGTCCTGAGCCATCGTTTTCAAGACAAACGAACCTAAGGCTAGAGACGTTGCACTGCCGATCATACCAAGCATGCGTATTTGCTCCATAACTTTTTGTTTAATATATGTAAATTATGGCGGAGATGCCACATTCTAGTTTGTTAGAGTTTTGATCGTGATTGTAACCAGCTTCTCGCCCTGTTTCGAGGTTAGTCTTGGAGCCTGAAGCACTATAAAAATGCTCCCCGCCGAGGGAGAAAGGGTTGTTGGTTTTTGTTGGAACCTTATAGGTTTTCTGATTCTTATGTAATTCGACCCATTTTAATACAAGAAACAGAGCCAAATTTCGGCCTTTGGATGTGAGAATTCCTGTTTTTTTCTTAAGTTGCAGTTTGTTCTTTCCTTTCCTTGCGTGCATATACTTCCTGTTTTCTCTTTACATTATGTTTTTCTTCACATTCTTGACATAGTGTATAACAGTTTAGAATTCATGTTCCCATGCTCTGGCCATTTTTTTGGATGCCCAACAGACTTTTCTTCCAAAGTTCGTGCATAATTCACCCTTATGGTGTCATCCTTCCTCATTTATGACCAAACCCTAACATATTGACTGTAACCGAAGTGCCATCTTGCTCTCACGGACTTTCTCTATGCAGACTGCTCTATGTTTCTTGGTATTGTATGACTCCATTTCCCAACATATCTAGTCTCGTTTCCACCTCCAACCTCTGAAAACTTACTCCGTGACAATATAATCTAGCCTTACTATGTATTTGTGAGAGATCCCTCTCTGGAAACGAGGAAGTCAGCTCCCTTTCCTAAAGTGGTTCTATTGTTACCTCGGGGTCAGCCTCCCCGCAGCCTTGGGCATGATCCAGGGTGCTAACAGAGTGCTTGAATTTAGTAAAACATTTTCTCTGTTGAGCATTGTATTCATATGTTTTGGATGTAGACATTTGAATTTTTGTTCCCTGAATTTGTGTGAGATGATATATTAATTAATAATGCATTATTATATTTTGTTGAGTGTACATTGAATTTTTGTGAGATGATATATGAATTAGTAATGCGTGATTATATTTTGTTGAATGTACATTATTTATGATTTAAGTGGAACTAACAAAAATGTTTTTTTTTAGATTTAAGATACAGATTGGATTGTTGCTATTTGATTTGAGTTCCAGGTTAAAGGAACGTCGTATAAAAAGAATGACAGAAAGCTCGAAGTTGTCTCATTTTTTAAAAGAAGTGAGATTGGGTGACCAAAAGATGGAATCCAATCACCACCAGTCTATAATGGAACCCTCATAAGTGTTCCAAACCTTGAAGAATATTCAGAATGGGAATGGGAAAATTCTACAAGGCTTGGAGCATCAAATACAAGTGAATTTAAATTTGATGGAAAGTATGATTCAACTACAAAAACAAGTGCAACAAGCATCTTCTATCAAGGAAAAGGAAGAATTTGAAGATTCAAGACAAAGATTTCCTGAAAGATAAAATCTTCCTAGAGCCCAAGTGGAATGTAAAAAGAAGCAGGGTCATCATTGGGCAGTGGAAAGCCATCATGGAATAGATTCATTGATAGAAAATTATGTCCATCATAGAATACATTAGAAGAGGATACATGAGGGAATTGCACTCCAAGGCGAACTCTAGAAGATTAAGCCTCCCACCTTTGATGGAGAAAAATCACGAGAGAGTGCAGAAATGTGGTTGTTGGAGATGAAGAAGTACATGAGTTTGCATGACTATTGTGACAATGAGGATGGTCACATTGCCATATTCAATCTTCACAGGAGAGCTTACGGATGGTGGAAGCAGTTGAAACAAGTAGAAAGGTTAGATCAAAGACAAATTTCATGGAGGAAATTTCAGAAGTTATTCAAGCGTGAATATTTGACCTAGGAGTACTATGATAAGAAAATGAAAGAAAAAATTGAACTAAGCCTAGGTAATAAACCTATGGAAGAATATGAAAATTGATTCTTGGATCTACTAACTTATGTTGACTTTATTCGGGATGAAAAGGTTAAATTCCAGTGTTTTCTCAATGGGTGGCTAGCGTTTTTATAAAGATAGGATTTCCTATGATGAAACTCGTACATTAAAAAAAGTAAAAGAAGGTATGACATACATAAATCTAGGAATGGAAAGCTTAAAAAGAATCAATATATGCTTAACCTTTTGATGATAAGAAGGACCAGCATAATTTTTTCAAGCAGCCGATCCTGAAAGGTGAATCAAAAGATGTAGAATCAGTGCGCCAGAAACCTCATTTTCAATTAAAATGTTGAAACTATGGAGGAGAACATTATGTTAGGGACTGCCCAAAGAAAAGGAAGAATCAAGAGGTTAGCATAAACAATGTACAGGAAGCTACTATTGTAGAATATGTAGGTAGAAGTGTACCTTGATTATATTCAACTATGGATAAAACCCAAGCAGAACATCAAGAAACCAATACTGAAGTTGAACGTAAAACCAAATTGGGAAATCCAATGGTAACCAGTTTGTGTATTGGACAGAACAACTACGAATCTCAAGAACATTGTAAAAGGATGTGTAAAGGTCCAATGGACCCTATGCAACCCTAAATTGGCAATTTGGTAAATAAAACATAGGACACAGGAAGGGCATCCCCATCTAATTTTGAAAAATGAACATCTGCAATTAAGGTTAAAAATGGTGTTCATATTTTTTGAGCAATGAAAAACTGAGGATGGTTTTGAATGTAAGGGGGAGGGGAATGTACTACCCCTGAATGTATGATGTCAATGTTGATATGCAATTGCATGTATGGCATAATTGTGATTTTATTGAATAAAAAATATATAATTGACTTCAGCGGTAGTACAAACATTAAAGAGATAGGGACGGGTGAATTCACCAAGGGGAAGTAAAGGGGGGTTGTAGTTGTCCTCGTGGGTTATGTTTCAGAGGACATGGGGGATAAATATTAGATTGAAATGAACCCAAAGACCCATGAATTGCATTCTCCTCTGTAATGGCTAACCATTTTTTCTGAACCATTTTTCTTGAAATGTATTTGATTATTGATTTGTGTTCAAGGAGATGGTAAATTGTATATCAATTACCTTGGTGGAATTCCTGAGCACTTAACAACAATGATGGTTTTCCACTATGGTGAAAATAGAAAGAAGCCAAAGTGATAAGTGTATGATAGAACATGGAATTAGTTGTAACTTGTTTTCTTTCTTAGATGCCTATAACTTGCTTAAATTCCTTTGAATTGTGAGAAAGAGATGAATAATAAATCATGTGGTGAGATGAACCTTAGGTAAGGAAGAGTCTCCTGGTGAGATCGCAAGTCCTAGCTTGAGGTTGGTCTTTAAGTGCTAAAATAATACAGGTGGAACAGATACATGTGGTTGGGTTGAGTGTGGCAGCCATGAATCTAGTTTCCTACTAAGTTGATTCAGATAAGTGATAAGTGTGTGAAGTTATTTTAATTGTGCATTAAACATAAATTTCACGTTAAGCAAATGAACAATTGTATATGTTGTTCATGTTTGGATGCTAGTTAGAGGAGTGTTAAATTGCCAAAAAATATGATGTTTAGTGCAATGGTAATTCTTGTGTGGAGTTACATTATTATTATTTGTTCAAATTATCATGTATGGAAAGTATAAATGGTTAAGGCATAAAGATAAATGGTTGAGCTAAGAAGGAAATAATGTAAGTATATGTTCTTTCTTAAGTGCTGATAAATTCCTGGAAAAAGTTGTTGATGATAATTGCTAAGATATGCTATGTTGAGAGATGATGTGATGTTTATTTTGTGAACAATATGGTACTGTATTCAAGGATTATTGGACTTGTTGGATGTAAGATGCCAATGCTTTCCCAATCTTGTTAATTTGTTTAAAATGGGAAGTGTCTTATGTATTAACTAAGATTCGAATTGCCTTAAAATTTATGACTTGAATTTCATATGTTCTCATGCTCTCGGTTTTGATTTTATTCATGCTCTCCGTTTTGGTTTTGAAAAAATTGTTAAGAAATATTTAGGTTATTATTATAATTACATAAATTGAATGGTAGAATGTGATGTTAAAACTTGTCATTTATAATGGTTTCACTACTCTTGTTTTAATGGATTTAAAGAATGTTTGGGCCTTGATAGGAATGTGATTCAAGACGGTGAATTTTTGTTGTACTTCCTTGGTTTGATATTTGATTTATGATTGAATATTTTGTTTTATGTGAGGATTCAAGGCTTGGATTATAGTCATTTCACATGTGGCGAGTTTTGCCTTGACGTTTCTTCTTGTTTTCCTTGTGTTTAGATGTCAACTCGTGAGCTTGACAAGTGTCCTCGTGGGAAAGGTTTCAATGCCAACTCATGGAGGAAACCCCTTTGTTTCTTATTTGTTTATTCCTTAGTATTTTTCATAAAAATAGTTGTGCTAGTCTATTAAATCAGAGTAATCGTGGCCATTGAATATTGTGTCAATGGGAAATAGTGATCATTGATGACAGTGGCGATGAGAAGGTATCGACTCCCAACCTTCGATGTACTGACATCAGAAATAGGAACTCAGGATTGATCGTAGTAAGTTTTCTATGATGGTGGTGACTTCCAACTTTCGACGTGTCGACGTCAGGAATCTGAAGTCATAAGTGTTTTGTGTTATTCTTGTTTGATGGTGTTGACTCTCTATTTTTGATGTACTGACAACAAGAATTGGAAGTCAATAGTGGCCTGTGTATTTTACTTTGTTTGGACGTGTCGACTGTCAACTGCCGACATCGAAATTCGAAAGTCAAAACTCAGGAGGGATTGTTTTTTTTCTTGTTTTGGCATGCTGACTCCCGAGTTTCGATGTCAAAAGTTGAAAGTCGAGTGGGTTTATTGTTTTCCTAGTTTTTTTGCATCAATTCCTGAATGCCAATGTTGGAATTGACATGAAGAAGTTGGTATCGACAGTTTAGATCAAAAAGGCGGATTTTAACTCGTTAAATCTTGATTTTATGTTAATTAAAGTCGTTTGATATTTGATTAAAAAACGTTAATTAACAGTCCCTCCCAACGTCAGAAGTCGAAAGTCGGGAAGGACTTTGTTTTTCTTGTTTTGGCATGCTGACTCCCAAGTGTCGATGTCAAGACTCAAAAGTCGGTGGGTTTATTGTTTCCTTGTTTTGTTGCATTGATTCCCGACTACCGATGTTGGTAGATTTGGAATCAACATGGATAAGTTGGGATCGACAGTTTAGATCAAAAAGAAATTTTTAACCTTGTCGGATCTTGCTTTTATGTTAATTAACGTCATTTAATTTTTGATTAATTATTTATAATCAGCGATTAATCCATCGGGGCTTGTTTGTAGCATTTTTTCGTAGTTGTTTTTCATGTGTTTTTCCTTAATGGCAATTTTTATGTTCTAATGATCTACGCTTCTGCAATATTTGAGTCTATTATGGTTCATTGTGAATGGTATAACTTGAATTCGATTAATTCCTGAAGAAATTTTGGAGCCCGTTCAGCGCTCTACAAGTGTTTTTAACCATAGATGGTTATTTGTGTGGTTGTGTAGCATCGGGGTGTGTTACACCAATCCATGGAGGTACTCAAGAGGTATGGGGGAGACACCCCGGGACAAAGGTCAAATCATTTCAGGAAAAATATCTATGATTAAACACGCACAATAAAAAGCGGTTAAGGAAATTAAAAAGGGTACTCAATTCACTCTTCATCAGGTTCTTAGAGATCACAAGGTTGATTCTAGGTGTCATCCATGTATCTCTTATCATTAAATGTTTGAGGTTCGTCCAACCCCACCAAAATTTTGTCCTTCCACTAACTAGTGGAGAATAAAATTTGTATATCATCACCATTCAAGAAATAATGAAAAGGCACAATCAGTGGTTGTTGATCGCATGATTCGCATCCAAAATTTCCTGAAAGGTTGGGATTTCCTTTGGGTTGATTTGTTAGGACTCTCTAGCACCATGCTAACAAGATGGTCAAGTTAGTATTTTCAACTATAGAATAGCTACTATGCTCAAGAAAGTATCCTAGTTCATTTGGACACCCACTTTGCCTTATCATTTAATTCCATTATCAATGTATATGGTTCGTATATTCAAAAACATGACTTTTGGAGTCATTTATTCGTTCACCAGTGTTAAAGGAAGTTAACTTAATTATTGGGGGAAATATGAATTTCACCCTTTCTAGGAATGAAGTTTGGGGAGATTCAACAAGAACCAATCCTATATCTAATTTGATATGACAGTCGCCAAAAAATCACAATTTAATAGACACCATCCTAGTGATGTTAAATCCCACTTAGAGGAATCTATCCAAGTAGTTGAACCACTTCTTGATAACCGAGGTTATTTCCAATTAATTATGTCTCTACAAATCATGGGTTACTATGGGGAGGGGAAGAGGGAAGGAAAGAGGTAGGGTGTTAGACCATCAACCAGTGATGCTCCTCCTAGTCACGTGGGAGAACAAGCCTCCAACACCCTTTAAGTTTAATCCTTCTTGGCTCACCGAAGAGGATTTCAGGAACCCGGTCTTAACGAAGTGGAAGATGTTTGATGCCCATTCGAGACTACTCAACTAGGAATATTGTCGACATAAGGAAAGGGATAAAGGAATTGCAAATAGTAAGTCAAAATTGCAAGGTTTCCAAGCAGACCCTTCACAAAATCCACTTACATGGGAGGTCCTCCAGCGCATTAAAACCCTGAAAGAATGAAAAGTAATCCAAAAGCCTCTTCTAAGGGACAAAGAAGTAGATTAGAGAATAAAAATTCAGGCAACATGGTTGTCACTAGGATATAATAACATGTCATATTTCCATAAGGTGGTGAATCATAGGAAGAATATCAACACTTCATGGGAGATGTAGGGACCAATGGTGTCCCCTGTAAGGGTTTCATATACCTAGATGAATTAGGGGTTCAACACTTCTCAAATATTATACTGAACCACCCAGGGACAACATAGTTGAGGTGCTCATAACACACACAGTCTTTCCTAGAATAATTTCACCAAAGGTCGATAACAAGTTCTCAGAATTTGTCAACCTGGTTGAATTGGAAAGCATATTAGGAAATCCATTAAATGATAACAGCCCGAGCCCCAATGGTTAGACCCTGTAAATTTTTCAAAGTTTCTTTGAACGAATGGGGAGGGACATTCTTTGTGTCCTGGAGGTAAGACAAACTAGAAACTTTCTTCCAGATTTCAATGCCACATCCTTAGGACTTATCCCTAAAATTTACAAGTCGAGCAACTTTGGATACTTATGCCCAATATCTCTTTGCAATACCATTTATAAGATCATTTCCAAAACATTGACAAAGAGGCTCAATCCGGTCTTTTCTGAAGAAATATTCCCAAAACAATTTGCATGTCTCAAAGGTAGGAAAATACATGACATTGTCGGTGTGGCTCAAGAATGCTTGCATAGCTTGAAATCCCAAAAATATCCAGGCATGGTTATAAATTAAACATATCAAAGTCCTTCGATAGGATAAGTTGGTTATATTTAAGGCTACTTTTAATAGACTTAGGTTTAAATTTGAATAATGTGAATTGGATAATAGGATGCCTTACCTATACCTCTTATTTAATCCCATTCAATAGTTCATTGTCACCTTTCTGTTTTTGCTCATTGTCGAGCGGCTTAGTCATCTTCTTCAAGAATATAAATCCTTATGTCGAATTCAAGGCCTCTCCTATGGTGCGCACTTAAAGATTACCCACCTCTTTTTTGTTGATGATATATTTTTTATAACTAATGGGATTATGAATGAAGGTAGGGCTCCCTCAGGAACATTGCGGCTTTATTGTAAAGCCACTAGAATGAAGATCAACGAGGTCAAATATGTATGGTTTTTTCTCAACCTATAGGATCAAGTAACTCATATGCTACAAAATATCTTCTGATTCTCGATGGGGCAAATCTCTTCAATACTGAATAATAGGATGCCTTACCTCTACCTCTTACTCAGTCCCATTCAATCGTTCATTGTCACCTTTCTTTTCCCCCTTAAGGGGGCTAAGACAAGGGTGTCCACTCTCTCCCTATATTTTTTTTGCTCATTTTTTAGAGGATTAGTCATCTTCTTCAAGAATCTAAATCCTTATATTGAATTCAAGGCCTTTCCTATGGTGCAAACTTAAAGATTACCCACCTATTTTTTTTGATGATATATTTTTGATAACTAATGGAATTGTGAATGAAGGTAGGGATCTCTCAGGCACATTGCAGCTTTACTGTAAAGCCACTAGAATGAAGATCAATGAGGAAAAACATGTATGGTATTTTCTCAACCTAGAGGATCAAGTAACTCAAACACTACAAAATATCTTTTGATTCTCAATGAGGGAAATCTCTTCAATACTGAAATATCTAGGCTTACTTGGTTATTAGCTATAGTTGATGATAGAATCCATCACTGGTGCAACCAATGGTTTCCAAAGGAGGTCATCCCATACTGATAAAATCAATGCTTGAAGCTATACTTGTATATTGGAGCTTCCTGGATAGCATCCTGAAAGGAGTAATCTCTACACTACATATATTTTAAAGTCAATTCTTATGGAGAGGTAAGTACACTCGGGGACTGCATTAGACCAATTGGAAATCAAATACCAAGCAAAAGGAAGAGGGAGGATGGGGATTAAAGGACACCCTCACCTTCAACAAAGCACTTGCTACAAAATCAATGTGGAATTTAATCACCAAAGGAGGTCTATAGCAACACATAATAGACAAGTAATACTAGAACCAATGAGACATGATGAGTTGGATTCAGAGAGATCCAAAGAGCACAAAAGGAGGCTCCCTACACTAGAAATATATGATCGCAACATTTCCAATATTTGGCTTGTTTCTTACATGGAAAGTATGGAATAACTATTAAGTACACCTTGGACAAGACTCGATCATGGGTTATGGGCGGGATATCTTTCCCTACCCCGAGTTATTAAGACATTTGGGGGGAAACAATCTCTTCTTTCCCTCTCAAATCAAAGACGATGAAAGCACTACCATATGGTAGCAGAATTGGTCTGAAGCCCAAGCGATTGGAATTCCAAATGACCTTCGACATGAATGGAGTTCCTTTCTTCAAATCCTTTTTTGTGGTCACATTCAAATCTATGAAGCGCATGACCAATTAGTATGGATAGGAAATAAGGACGAGGGATCCTACACAATAAAGCAAGGATATCAATCTCAATTTCTTGGTCTAATGGATTTGAAGTGGTGGTTTAAGAAAATTTGGAAGGCCTAGTATCCCCTCAAATGCAGAATATTAATTTTGTCGATGCTTTCCAATAAGGTTTTGACATGGGAAAATCTACAAAAAATACAATTGCAAATCCCAAGTCATTGCAGTGTATGTAAAATATTGAAGGAGAATACTCTTCATTTGTTCGTTCATTATCCTTAGAGAAAACAAGTTTGGAAATATTTGGAAGATTGGTTTCAACTTCAAAATCTCTGGAACGACTAGAATATCTCTCATAACATGAAACATTGGTTCACCCAACAGGACTTAAAGACCCCACATTGTATCCCTTTCCTATGCTTATGGGGCATTTGTTTTGCTGGAATTGAGTCATATTCAAGAATTGATCTATCCCTTCCTTTAAAACAATCACAACAATATTTGAACCTGAAATCTGACGTCATCCGACATTTTGTACGAATGTGTCGAACAGCAATCACTGAAAAGAATGTCGATCAAAAACGTTTTATAGCGTCGTTGAATATCCGACACATCAGGCGTCAGATTTTTGACCACCAGAGTGTCGCATATTTGACCCTTAAGCGTCGGATCTCTGACGGTCTGATGTCAGATATCCGATGGTATGGTGTCGGATATCCGACGGTATGTGGACCCAGTAGTTCCAGATATCCCACCCCTTAGCGTCGGAGATCCAATAGGATGTATAGGTTTTTTTTTTTTAAATGTAAGGTTTACATGATTTTAAATTTATGGTCCCATATTTTCAACGGTAACTATGTTCAATGTGTAAAATATCTGACGCATGGCCATTATAAATATAAATTTTTTTAAACATTTCGACATGTTTGTTGTAGAAGTGACAGATGATTTGCGAAAATTATTTGTTCCTTGACGAACATTTTCAAGAATTGTTTTATTCTTCAACAGGCGGTTGTGGGAATTTTTTTTTCATCGATAGACAGTTTGCCGAGAATTTTTTATTATTTGACTTCTCTCCGTTCGACAAAATGTTGATGTGTGGAACTTGATTTTTCAAGACAACCGGTTATATTCATTAACGAAGTTTGTGACAAAATGTCAAATAGAAATATTCCAGATCCAAACGAAAACAACTGACAATTGATTGCTAGACTATGGGATGCAGCGAAACGAAGGGGTGATAGAAAATGTTATTGTCCGTGTACTCAATGCAGGGGATTTAAGAGGAGAATAATATTGATCTCAACAGCCACAAAACATTGCAGGGAACATGGACACACTGAGGGGGGGGACAAATATCATCCATTTGTAGGTTTAGCATTATAAAGTTTATTATATTCGTTTTTTTTGGTAATTGTATGTATTATATTTATTTTTCATATATTAATGTATATCTATTGATGTTTCCATGTATTTATATTAAAGGAAAGACACCTTACAGCATATCGTCCAGAGCAAGTGCTTTCAGAACAAGTTCAGGATCAGGATCATGGAGCGTGTATGTTTAATGGAGAACAAGTGAATGATCATATTGATAATGTAATTGAAGATGATGGTACAAATACATTGATCCATGATTCATTTAACGTTAGAATGGATGATGACGATGACGTTGATAATGAAAATGATGATGACTTTGATGATGTTCATGATATACCTCTTCTCAATAAGGCATATGAACCCCTTTATGAAGGCTCCAAAACAAGTCTTCTCTCTACTGTATTGTTGATAATGAACTTGAAGGTTATGAATGGTCTTTCAAACATTGAAATCACACGGATGCTAAGGTATGTAAAATAATCCATCACATATATAAGATCGTGATAAAGTTTATCTGTATTCCTTTAATAATTGTATTGTTAACTCATTATTGATCATCGTACGGATGAAGCGTGTTTCGTTAATATTATTTATTTATTACATTAACATATTTTTTTTATTTTTTTGTATCTTGATAGCTGAATTTTTGTTACCACCATCAAATATTTTACCTCGCACATATCGAGATTTATCTTCCATCATGAAAGAGATTGGAATGCATTATGAAGCAATTCATGCATGTCCCGATGACCATGTTATATATTATAATCAGCATGAATTTTCAACAGAATGTACGGAATGTCATGTAAGTAGATATCGTATAGATAAAGTAACAAAAAAGGTGCCTCAGAAGGTTCTTCGTTATACTCCCATCATTCCACGTTTGCAACGACTGTTCAATTGCAAAAACATAGCGCAATTTATGGATTACCATGCTAGGAACAGAAGTCAAGATGATGTTATCCGAATGCCTACAAATGGTTCTGCTTTTAGAGATATGGAGGAAAAGTGGCCTCACTTTAAATAAGAACCACGTAATCTTAGGATTTCTTTGGCAGTAGATAGTGTTAATCCATTTGCACAAATGAAATTCATTTACACGGTGTGGCCTATTTTTTTTATCAACAATAACATTCCTCCATGGTTGTCAATAAAGAGGGGGCACATAATGTTGTCAATGATTATTCTAGTTTTGTTGTCGATAACTGTTTTATTTATAATGTAGTTGTGGCATCTCATTTGTCGTATTATGTTTCTTAATTTCATATATATATCTATTATTTTACTATTGTGCATGGTTTATATATCTTAATGGTTCTCATAATGATATATTTTATATGTACTTCAAATGAATCAGGTAAGTTCCAAGTCAAAGATATGAATGTATACATCGAACCTCTTATAGATGAGCTACTGAAGTTATGGAATGGCATAACTATGTATGATGTATCTAGATCAATACGACAAAGGAAATTTCAATTCCATGCAATGGTTGTATGGACAATACACGATGACCCTGGGTTAACTTCATTTTGTGGTTTGTAATTTTAAGTTCCACTTTAATTGCATTTAATGATATGGAGTAGTTAGAATAGTTTATATATGAATATATTTGACATAGATATTCCATATCTAAATATTGTAGGTCTTCATACAAAGGGTAAATTTGCATGTCCAGTTTGTGGTCCTAAGATAAAATCTCGTCGTTCAAAAAGCTTAAGAAAGGAGGTGTTTGATGAGTATAGGCATTTCCTCTCTAAGAATCACAAGTATAGAACAACTGAAAAAAATCTTTTCAATGGGAAGCAGAAGACTGCATTAAAACCACGAAGAATGACACCTCACCTTTGCAAGATGCAATACAATAGAAATCGTCATCATGGTACGTATGGATCATCGTATATGAATTGTTATGTATTTTAATTTTTATTGTGAGTTGTTTACTGTAATAGCCATATTTGATTTATGATGTAATTTATTTATAAACTAATATTCATGATGTCCATCGTGATCATGAAGGCATTAATGGGCTTCTACGAGGAATGAAAAGTTATCCTATTCAATTCAGCAGGTTCCCCTACTATGAGCACCTACAAATTGCTCATTTGTTTGATACAATGCATATTGGAAAGAATGTTACTGAAACCTTATGGCGATTAATAGAGCTAAGGAGGGAGAAAGATAAAGTTGTGAAAGCTTGCAAAGGCATTCAAGAAAGCAACCATGCAATGAAATACGTCATCCAATTTCATACCAATAGAGAACAAGTTAATATAAACTCAATTCCATGGATGGTTATGGAGCAACAAAGCAATGTTGTCAAAGAAGTAATGCGAAAAATTAAATTTCCCACTGGATTTTGTGCAAACTTGAAGAATATCATAACCAAAAAAGGTGATTTTGCGGGGGTCAAAACACATGATTGGCATGTATTCATCAAGGTAATTATTATTGCTATGTCCATATAATTTATTTTTTTGTCAATTTACTACGTATATTTGTTTCTTGTTTGTATACTCTTTGTTTAATAAATGACGTGGTTTGTATATTGATACAGTATGTTCTACCTCTCTCTCTCCCGGACAACTTCGACAACAATGTCAAACAAGTTATATATAATCTTGGTAAATACATGAGGTAACTAGTGATTACTTGCATGTGCTTAGTGTTTCTTTAATTCTCCGTATAATTTATATTTGTTTTTTTTGTGCATTATTTCAGCATATATTGTAATTTAATGTTTATTTTTGTTAAATATCGTTATTGGTTTGTGTCACTTGTATATGGTTGACATCTAAAGAAATCCATAAAGAAGATATAAAGTATTGGAGGAGAGAAATTCCTCATCTCATGTGTGAAATGCAGAAGCATCTACCATCAACATTTTTCAATGCACGGGAACATTGCCTCATACACCAAGTTGAGGAGATTGAGTTGTGTGGACCTGTGCACTCAAGGTCCATGTGGATGGTTGAGAGGCACTTGAAATTTATGAAGGGTTTGGTGAGACATCAAGCACATGCTGAGGGTTCTATGATGGAAGGATATGCGGTATACCAAAACATGTTGTACGTTAGTGAATATCTTCCTATTTTAGCGTCAAAGCTCAATTTATGTCGCATTTGTAATCTTGACTCCAATAAAAAATTTGAAGGGGAGAAACTGAAGGGGAAAGTTAGATTGAGGAAGCTGAAAGGTAATTATTAGCTAGTGGATGTTTATTATATCCTTCATATTCTAATTGTTTTTTCTAGTCATAATTGCTTCAATTAAGAGCATATACTTTGTTAAGGAGATTTACACCTTTCTTTCATTTTAATGGTTATTGTCTTTAAATAGTTGGTCGAGAATGGGATGCAATTCATTTATACATCGCATACAATCTTGACTGGATGAAGGTATGGATTGAATGATGCGAACAATTGGGTCATGGAATATCATGGGAAGGTGTGGCTTCATTGGTAAAAGCAGCACAACACAATGAAGATAGAAATCTAATAGAAAGGGAAATCGATTTGGCATATGGTGTAAAATATAAAATGACAAGCATATAATTAATCAATCCCTCTAAATCTTTTATTTTGAAAATTACATTTTGACGTACATGTTCTTCTTTTCCATGTATTGTTTCATAAGGACTGAATGGTTGTGTAATCTTTTCGTGTATTGCTTATTGCAAGTACAACACCATAAGGATATGGTCTGCAATGGAGGTAGATATCAGATCAAAAAATTGGATGAAGCAAAGAAAACATCAAATTCTAGGGTGTCAGTTGTCTTTGAGGTTACCAATGTTTCATTTATAACTGACAGACATCCAGAAGTCTCAGAAAATCGATACTATGGGTATTTGGAAGATATTATATAGTGTGACTTTAAATCCTTTAAGGTAGTTCTAGTCGTTGTCAAATGGTACAAGTTATGATTGAATCAAAGTGATCTCGATAGAACTATTATTGAACATGATAATGGATTTACCATGGTAAACACAAGGTTGTTTGAGCTAGGAACAGAGCCCTATGTTCTTCCAATCCAATGTGAACAATATTTTACTCAAAGGTTCCAGGTAAAGCAGGCTAGTCATTTGTTGTGAGACACAATCCAAGGGGAAGGTCGGTAAAGTATAACCTAGATGATGCTAATGAAGAGGGTTCTCTGGAAGAAGGATACGGTGACGTGGAGCATGATCAACATGAGTTAGATGACGATTATGATCCAGCGGAAGATGTACTCCAAGAAATAGTTGAATCCGATGATGTAGCAAACAATGCCGATGAAAGTTATACCGACGATGACACTATGAGCATAATTGATGATGATGACGATGATGATATGGCCAACCCTTACAATGTTGAATCTGGATCTGATGCTACAGATGATGACTTAGATGAAGATGATGATGACATGGATGAAGAATACAATTACTTATCCTCATGATCATTGTCATCATCATTATCAATATTGTCATCATCGTCATCAAAATCATAATTAGCATCATCATCGTCATCAAAATCATAATTATCATCATCATCGCCATCATCATCATTAAAATTAAACCTAGACCAAATTAATTACTTCATATCATCGTCATCGTCGTCGTCATATCGTCTTCATCATCATCATCGTCATCCTCATCAACATAATCATCACCAACATCATCATCGTCGTCAAAATCATAATTATCATCATCATCTTCATCATCGTCGTCATTATCATCGCCATCATCATTGGGTTCATCGCCATCATCATAATTAAAATTAAACCTAGATCAAATTAATTACTTCATATCATTGTCATTGTCATCATCTTCATCATAGTCGTCGTCGTCGTCAACGATGAAATATAATGAAAGGTAAATATTTAATTAGACATATTCTTTTATTTTATTTCTTTTTAAAAAGAGTTACGGACATCATCATCATCATGTGGATCATCACCGTCATCATCATCATCATCATCATGATCACCATCCTCAACATCATCATCATCATCTTCATCATATATAATCCTCATCATCATCATCATAATCATCATAATCGTCATCATCATAATTATCACTTGTTGGTTGTGGAGCCTAATTTTCCAGATCCAGAGACATTATTCAGTCGTGTTTGTAACCCAGGATTACTGTACACTCGTTCCCCCCTACCTTGGGGTTCAGGGCAGCGCCCCGAAAAAGGGGGTTTGGGGGCAAAGCCCCTGAGACACGGGGGTTTAGGGGCAGCACCCCCGAGGCACGGGGGTTCGGGGGCAGCGCCCTCGAGAAAACGGGGATTCGGGGGCAAAACCCCAGAGAAAAAATTTTGGGATGTGTGTTAGCCAACAGTATTGCGGACCCATGGTATTGGGTTAACCCTAGAATTTTCCCATTATATTTCCCCTATAAAAGAAAGCATTGTAAAACGACTGTGTATGGTATTGTATTGTATTGGAAGAGAGACTGTGAGAGCGTGAAGAGGAAGTGCAGCGGTTTTGCTGCAGGGTGTATCCCTTCATCTTTCTGGACTATAATAAAAGGACTGGCAATTTCTTTGTGGACGTAGCCCATCGTTTGGGTGAACCACGTTATATCTGTGTCTCTCTGTAATGTTTTAATGTGTTTTGCATCTTGTTTTTTTATTTAACTGTATATTTGTTATTTCTCTGCAGTCCTGTTTTCTAACATCACCCTCATCGTCATCTTCATCATCATCATCGTCTTCATCATCATCATCGTCTTCATCATCATGACCATCATAATTGTCATCATCATTATCATTGTCATTGTTGTCATCAAAATCATCATTATCATCATCGTCGTCATCGTCGTCGTTGTCATCGTCATCTTCATCGTCGTCGTCATCATCATCATAGCGTGAATATTAGTGTTTTAAAACACTAATATCTTGATAGTATGAGTTAATTATACTGCCAAATACTATAAATAAATATTAATTTAAAGTGATTTATGCCTAAACCTTTATCATTTGATAATGCACATAAGCTACATTGTAGTTAGTAACACACATGGTTTTCTTTTGACGTGATATTTGCTAATAAAAATAAAATGATTATAGCTATAAATATTTAATTTTATTTATATTTGAAATATTTAATTTCCATAAAATAATTTATATGTAATTTTAGAATTTATCATTATATTTTTGTTTTGAATGTTTTAAGTTTATTTTAAAAAAATATTTAATTTAAATAAGATATTTATATAGAAGAATGTAGTTAGCAAAATTGATGTCCACAATTTTTACTTAGTTTATTGCTATAATAAAAAGATCTTGATTTTAAGAATGTAGAACATAACATTAATTTTTTTTTAAATCTTTTACATACCTTATGGCTCACGAAAAGATATTAGATTCCAATTTTTTCATATATCTTTGATCTTACCACAACTTTATAGTTTGGTGACAAACATCAAAATCATTTTAGATATTTAGACTTTGTTAAATTGCCACAACAATGGCTTCTTAAGTCATTTAAATGTTGTCATTCCACCCACCAAAGTTTGACTCTCCTAATTGTTGTCATTCCACCCACCAAAGCTTGAGTCTCCTCAATAGCATATTTGTGCCTTATAGCTATTAAATAAGATATATGTCAAGGTTCTTAGTAACATCATCATGTTTATCAGCATCATCATCATCATCATCATGTTCACCATCATCATCATCATCTTCGTCATCATCTTTATCATCATCATCATCATCTCCATGAACATCATCATCGTGTGGTTCATCATTGTCATCATCCTCACCATCTTCATCGTCATCATGAACATCATCATCATCGTCGTCATCTTCATCTTCATCTTCATCATCATCTTCATCATCATCATCATCATGTGGTTCATCGTCGTCATCTTCCTCACCATCCTCATCGTCATCATGAACATCATCATCATCATCATCATCTTCATCACCATCAACATCATATTCATCATCATCATCATCTTCTTCATGAACATCATCATCATCAGCATCTCATCAGCATCATCCTCACCATCCTCATCGTCATCATCATCATCATGTTCATCATCATCTTCATGAACATCATCATCATGTGGTTCATCATCTTCATCATCATCATGAACATCATCATCATCATCATCATCTTCATCATCATCAGCATCATCATCATCATCATCATCATCTTCATCAACATCATCATCATCATCTTCATCATCATCAACATCATCATCACACACATCATTATCATCATCAACATCGTCATCATCACACATCATCATCTTCATAACACATCGTCATCATCATCATGTGGTTCATCGTCGTCATCATCATCACAATCCTCATCATCATCTTCATCACACATCGTCATCATCATCATGTGGTTCATCATCATCACCATCCTCATCATCATCATCAACATCATCTTCATCATCATCATCATCATCATCATCTTCATGAACATCATCATCATGTGGTCATCGTCATCATGCGTTCATCATCGTCATCATCATCATGAACATCATCATCATCATCATCAACAACAACAACAACATCATCTTCATAATCTTCATCACCATCTTCATAGTCATCTTCATCATCAACATCGTCATCCATCAACATCATCATCATCCATTGTCGTCGTCGTCATCATCATCACCAACAACATCGTCACCATCGACAGCATCATCAACATCATCGTCATCATCATCATCAACATGGTTAGCATTTTCATCATTTCATATTATATCAAGACGGTCATCACCATCATCATCATCATCTTCATCATCATCATCATCATTGTCGTCATCTTCATCATCATCATCTTCGTCTTCATCATCAAAATCATCTTCATCCTCATAATCAGCATCCTCATCTTCATCGACATCATCATCATCATCATCATAATGATTGACGTCATGGATAACATCATGATCATCATCAAAATCATCATCATCAGCGACATCCTCATCCTTATCATCATAGATTCACTGCACACATAAAGACTCACATAGATACACCCCCCTCTTTGTATATAAAAAAATAAATAAAACATAGTTTAAAAAAATAAAAAATAAATAAAACACATATAAATAAAACATAGTATATATATATAAATAAATAAAATAAAGCATAAATAAATATATAAATTAAAACATAAAACAATATATATATATAATAATAAAACAGCTATTTATAATATATATATATAAATAAAATAACAAAACCATAAAAGCACAAAAAAACACTAACTGTGGCGTGCTATTTTCCTTTCAGCTTCACGAGAAAGCTTCTTATGTGCATCTCATCGAGTGCTTGTGTTCAGTGATCATGAGAAAGCTTTCCTCTGTGTTGTGCATCTTGTCGGGTGCTTGTCGTTCAGTGATCAAGGGTCAATCTGCCCAACTTGCTGGAGAACAATATCAGTGGGAGCAATGATTTGGACAATGGGAGCAACGATTTGGACCGTCCAGGAAGAGTAAGGAGAGTGGATAATTGTGGTTTTTTAGCGGACAAGGAGGCCAATTGTCAGTCGAGACAATGGATCCCAAAATTGTGAGTATCGTGCCCTAACTCA
Organism: Pseudotsuga menziesii; assembly: GCA_001517045.1. Taxonomy (NCBI): domain Eukaryota; kingdom Viridiplantae; phylum Streptophyta; class Pinopsida; order Pinales; family Pinaceae; genus Pseudotsuga; species Pseudotsuga menziesii. Next base: position 360,471 of record LPNX011210877.1, on the reverse strand, counting down.
TGTCTATTTTTAAATTGTTAATATAGTCCTGCTAATCTCCAGGGTTTCTTAGCCAATAGAGGAAAGGCAGAGGCTATTAGAGTCGGCTTAGACCCAGGTTTTGTAGGGTTGGTACGTTTCAATCCCACCTTCTCAATTTAGGTTTTGGATAAAGCAAACCCCCGTTTTTACAGGGCCAAATGGTCCTCACGCTCTCGTCAAGTAGTGATGTGTTCCTTCTCACTCGGTTATGGTGAACGGGATCTTGTGTGGGTGAGCAATTAGAAACCTCATTTATATACCTTGCCTACTTGATTACTTTACTTTTATCAACAACCCAAAGGGTCTTTGTCTATACTGTCTGCTTATTCACCAACTTGAATCCTTCCTTATCAGCGTTCAAACATGGGTTTTCTTAGTTGTGCATGCATTTACATTGATCAGCTAATGATAGACCCAATTTGACAATTTTAGCTAACCCGCATTTGACCCATATTGGCTGATATGGATTCTGAAGTTTGGCCAGTCTGAGCGTTACAATTAGTGGACGAACCCATCACATTTTGGTTGCATTCAAATTGGTTTGATTGTTTTTATGTGAGTTATCTCAGTAATCGGTTCCCAAATAAGCTATTAATTTGACCCCACCCAAATGAGATGCTTAAGGGAGGTTTAGAAAAGGATTCGAGTTCCACTATAGCCACGATAGTTAGAGTTTTTTTTATCACATGTATGCTTGTTCCGTTCGAGAAGGATGAAAATCGGTCGCTGCCCCGAGCAAGATTGTCGAGCCATGTTTTGTTATAAGAAAGAAACTAGAACCTAACCCCTAGATCATTGAAGATCATTACAAAATCCCTAGGTTAGAAAGAAACTCGAACCTAACCCAGTATTTTCCAAATTGTAGCGACAACAAGGGTTTTCCAGAATTCTGCCAAATGTTATGGATTTCTTTTTTAAGGTGTTTTATTATAGAAACCTTATATTAGAAAGCAACTCGAACCTAACCCGGTAATTCCCAAGCTCTAAACACCATGAGAGCTTGGACTATACTATATATTTTCATTAAGTGATTGAATGAAGTAATCCACTTACAATAACTATTTTCATAACGTTTTTTCAGGTATTTCTTGTTTTTGGGGTAGCGGGGTCCGTCAAAAGTATGCAGTGTGGGTACTCGTTGGATACGGAATCAAATTCCGCATCCAACGAGCTCTCCCGATCGAAATTTGAGTAAAAACACAGGGAGATATGTCGAAAATACGAACACAAAAAGTAGTTTTTTTCTTTCTTCCTCCAAAATTAATCTATTATTTTATTATTTTAACTATTATTTTATTATTTTCCTTAGGAGGCCCATTTTACACCCCAAAATTCCTCTAATGGTGAGACATCCAGTAGGTCTACAAGAGCTAGATCAACCAAATTTCAGAAGATCAGAAGAAAATTCGACAAACGCATGAATTTTTTTCTCCAAGGAGGGGAGTCATCTTCCTATGATGATGAGACAGTGGGAGACATCGACGTTCCCTTAAGGTACCAACACCTAGTGAAACAATGGGTGCCTAGTGATCTTCCTCAAGTAAACACTGATTTTTGTGTGAATGAGAGGATATATAGAATTGCACCGTCGTCATTGCATGGATTGGGGTTGTTTTGTATGGACGGCATAAAGGTTGGATACGGTAGATGTACATAATTGATGGAGTATGTTGGACCCTGTTACAACTACAGTGATTGGATGCGCCTAGTCCAATATACATGAAGTATGCGTAGATATGGGTTGTCAGCGAATTATATAGAAATGAAAGACAAACCTCAAAATAAAAGAGCAACGTTGTACATAGATGGAAGACCAAAAACAACGGTAATATTGCGGGGTTTATAAACAGTACACAACCAGGGTCTACACTAAAGCAACCCAACTGCATATTCAAGTCACGTGAAGGAAACCGTGTCTTTGTATGTGCAATTAAATCAATAGCTGCTGGCGAAGAACTGCTTATTGATTACAATTTGAATCGTGTAGATAGAAACAATGTTAGTATGGTTGTGGTACAACAAACAATTTAACCACCCTTTTATTAATTATTTTAACATCTATAGAACTTTTTGTTAGCATATAATTGAAATTTTCTACTTTTCATGTTTCCTTATGTAACTTTTAGTATGTTTTTGATGCAGGGTTCTCTCAGGGGCACCATAGATGTTTGTCGACCCGAGTCAAGGCAGCCGCGTATACATCGATATTGCCAATGTAATATTAAATTTATGATGGACATACAGATACATTGTTATGTATTTTTATTAGTATATTAAGTTCATTTATATAATATTATCTATTTTCCATGCAGAGTGTTGATCAAGGAAACCAACCGGCTATTAATTAGCCGACTACAGCATCAGGGCAACAACCAAACATGAATGTAATTCTCCATTTCAAATACTTTAAAATCGTAAACATGTATATCGTGACGCATAATGTTTATTTTGTTATGTATTCTTTCGTTTTTCTGGTTGCGTTCATGATGGTAATGTTGTCTACATTTTTTGCAGATTGACCGGGGAAAGTTCTCAGCTGTTGATCAGACGACTGGAGCCTCGAGGAAACTAGTAAACCTAAATGTAATTCCACATTCTAAATACTTCAAAAATGTATACATATAAAACATGTAGCATAGTGTTTATTTTTGTTATGTATTTGTTAGCTTTTACATATTGCATTCATTGTGATAATGTTCTCTACTTTTTTTGCAGGTGGTTGATCGAGGTAAATCCCCATCTATTTACCAGACCACACCCTCGTCTAGGCGTCAGGTAATCCTAGATGTAATCATTAATATAATTATTTGCGCACACTATTGCTTCAAATACTAAGCAATTTTTTATATATTTCAATTGCAGACAGGGGATTCCATTTATGAAACAGCGTCTCAAAACTCTTTACAGAATGAGGTCTCTCGGTTGATGAGAGACAATGAAATTAGAGAGTCTGCAGACCTGTTGAGGGTGTTACAAAATACAAGAAAAAAACAAAATGAGGAACTGATTCGTCTCACATTGGCAGTTCCACTAACAAAAGGGCTCGAACAAAGGATTCAATTATTGTTACAGCAACGTAAACAAGTGGACGTAAGTTATCGAATAAAAATGCAAATTCATTTATAAAAACTTTATAATATTTGATTTTATATGCTATTGAACTTATAATACAATGGTTTGAATTTACAGCGCGTTATGGAGATTATCAGTGGTGGTCAAGACAATGTTGGTCCCAGTGACCAAACCACTCCACGTACACCACATACTGCTCCCATATTGTCCACTGAACAATCGGCAACACGCTCTACGACACCCCCGAGGGCAGCGGAGGGTGCAGCTGATGTTGCTCCACCCACAACAGATGTTGCAGAAGAAGGGGTGGATGCAGGGTTAGATAGAGATGTGGAAGCATTTCCTGGATCTTCTCGTGTGACTAGCACTGGTTCAATAGTGTGTACATTTTTGGTGAATGAAGAACTGGCTCCAATAAAGATAGAGAGGATTCCAGGTCATTATAAATTGTTCAATTTAGTTTTTATAATTTGTGTCTAATATACCGATAATATTTTCTAATGTTGACTAATGATGGCATTAATGTTTTGCAGGAAATGATATATTTTATAAACATATGAATGATTTGTCCTTGGAGATCTTCGGGCCCACCATCCGCACAATGTGGAACAAGCAGCCAAAAGCTTTAAAGGATTATTTGACTAATCGCTTGGTTAGTCTGTTCGGAAAAGATACACTCGATACATCAAAGGTCCTACAGAAAGCTGGAAAATATCTGAAGATTGTCCGAGACTAGTATAGGGTTCACCTAGAAAAGATCCCTAGGTATGAGCGCCCTCCAATGATTCCATCTATGGAGTGGAAAGCCCTGGTAGAAGATGGAAAAGAGAAGGGCCTGAGAAAATCAGGAAATATACCACCAAGTGGAATAGGGAGGTATGCAATACATTCCAAAATGTAGTGGTAAGCCTTATTATTACTAGTTTTTATATCAATTTTGGTACATCGACTAATGTATTTAAAAACTTAATTAGGATCTCGGACACATCTAATGCCACAAAGGCAAGAATTGAAAAAAAATTCCAACACAAGCTTGGGCCTAGTGGTTACTCCAACTTGGCAGCTCGATATGTAAGTATCGCAAAACCCAAATCCGCATCCAAATATCATACAAATTATTATTTTTGTTGTGTTCTGACAAAAGGCTTTAAAATTAGTGACATCATGCAAATATGAAGGCCAACTGGTTCAAAGAATTGCCCAATGCGGATTACATGAAACTTGGCTTCGAACAGGGCTTTGACGTTGTTGTTGAACACCGGAAAAGCTTGTCTGGGAATACTGCACGATCTTTTGTTGATCCATCTGGTGCCCAGGTATGTGAAAACTGTATAGTTTAATGATAATTTATTAATGCTCATGCAATTTCTTCCTTATAAATAAATTAACATAAATTATTTATTCCTTTTTGTGCAGGAAAGTAATGATCACGTTCATGTCGAGGATGTAGTACATGACCAACCAAACCAAGATCATGCTTTTCATCCTGGTAATGAATTTATTAATGTGCTACTGTTTTTTATAGACCATTGCAGATGATGAACATTCATTCTAATTCTACACAATTCAACTGCAAAGCATGTAGATGCAGATCATAACCGAAACAGGTTGGGACCATACGAGATAATGTTGAACATGTTGATGTGCCCATGGCAGGTAAAAACACACATTCGTAATGTTTTTTTAAATGAATTACTCGTATTTATCAAAATATAAATATATTAATGAAATATTTTGACATTATTGCAGAAATTCATCGCCCCTCACCTGAAGTTCAACCTTCCAAGCATACTAGTAGGGATACCGATGATCAGATTCCCGAAGATGTGACTCTAACTAAATATTTAAAGAGAAGAAAAGTAAAAAGAAAGTGACTAAACAAATTTTGAGTAATTCTTATTTATAAAAAGAAAAAACATTTAATGGTTTTTTCCTCTGTTTCATGAATGAATGTTTGAATGAATGCTTTACTGAATGCTTTACTGGTTTTTTTTTTTTCTGTCATTGACTATATTAATGTTTTAATGAATGAGTTAATGAATGGTTTTTTCAATGGTTGAATGATTGAATGGTTTAATGAATTATTTAAATAATGATTTAATGAAAGCATCTTTCAACTATTGAGTGAAATAATTTGCAGTAGATACATTGTTATTTGCATCGTAGATGCATTGTTATTTGGATTGTGAAATAGTGAAATAAATTGTTATTTGCAAGTATATGCATTGGGTTTGGGGAGTTGAGAGTGATGTGAGGGGAGGGAGGGGCCATAAGAGCTTCCGCCTTTACGTGGTTGGTCCTGTTTAGTAGAGAATATTAAATTATTCTCGAAACAAAGAGGAGCTCAATGAATGGTAAGAAAGAATACATTAAAAAACATCTATTTCTATAATTTTAGTGTATAATTTTTACTATTGCTATTTGACTCCTCCATTGGAACTTGTTACAGATAGAGTTGAAAAACATTTCCATAGTTAAGAGGCAAGAAATGGCATTCTGATTAGATCGATGGCCTTATATACATAGTATTTTTGGTTATCCATGTTTTATCAGATGATATATTCTTAACAATTAATTTACTTGAATAGTTGAATTGTATTGTAATTTACATTGTAATAGAATTGTATTTATTTAGATTGGTTTTGTTATTTTCATAAACAAACATAAATTTATTTGATGGTTCCTAACATGAAACTATTGCAACAGGACAAAAAATGAAGTATGTTGAATGATGTTTTGAAAGGTAAAGCATAAGAAGACAGTGTGATGATCCACAAATCAAGGTATAATTATGTTTTCTTTTGTTTGATTGAGCTGTGATTTGGGTATTTATGTGTGTGCACACACATACATTTAGTTGATGATGATGATTACCATACATTGAGGCGAACTTTGTTCTATCTGATCTAAACAATTACCTTAAATATTTTGATTTATCATGATAACTGCCCCTTTAGTAATACTTCACCAATTCCATATAGCTAGGACAACAAAATTAAATGTAGGCATTTCATTACAAGAAATATGATAGGCATTTGAGTTTGATGGGAATATGAAAGGTCAAAAGACAGAAAAAGATAAATAAACTTATGAGGAAAATGGTATCTGAAGCGTTGTTTCCCTATTATTCTGCATGAGTATATTCTTATCTGCCCTAGTTTATCTTTCTCTAGTAGTTTTGTAATTTGTTTCTTAATCTCATATCTTGTTCAACTTTCATGTTTGATTGTGCAGTGGAAAACCTATGTTTATATTTGTGCTTATCCTTGTTGGTTGTGAGTTGGGGATGGTACACATTGGTATTTTCAGTTTCCATTGTAACTTTTCACCCCAACATCATTGTGCACTTTATTACTCATAATTGCTAATTTGTTACAAAGTCTTCTTTGTGAAAATCTTTTATTAGGCATTTATATCTTTCTGTATTGCTTCCAATTTATCACCAAGTTTAAAGTGTTCACTTACAGCAAACATCACAACTCTGGAATACAAAAGAAGAATGATCAATCAACAGGTCAGCATACAGTCCATCTTATTCAATTGGGCACATGATTGCTTCTTAAGGAATCTTATGAAAATATTGATGGCATTTTATGAACATTTTGTTGCAGGTTTATGTGCTGGAGGTTGTGTTTCTATTCCAGATTCTGGAACTTCTTTGCTAGCTGGTCCATCGGTAAAGCATGCATACCTTTGATCTTTTGTAAATTTCTTGTATAAGTTAGTGGTGTTATCTAGGTCTGTGCACGATATGCCATTGCACAGGGGTGTGGCACATCTGATGCTTGTATGCTATTGCACTGTGTGATCATTGTACTATTGCTATGTGTGATTTCCATGCATGATGAATATTTAAAATTATATGCATCTACCATTCTAGGTGAAAATTTCAAGGATAAATGGAGTAATATGAAGAAGAGTAATTACTGAAGCATATACATACATGGATGAATTAATTATGTCTATCTTGTTCCCAATCTTCCTCTTTGGAGGAAAAATGCTTGGAATCTCATGTGTAATCTCAACATATCATTCTAGCATTCTACTCAATTATACTAATACTTCCTTCATAGTGTCACATTTTTCAACATTATTGGACTTTATGCCCTCTAAGAATCTTATTTGCACCATTTCATAACACTCCTTGGTATCCTTTATTGCATTTATGAAGTTCTTTGTAAATAACAGAACTTCTCTCTGGCCCTTATCTTTAATTGACAACTAAATTATTTTTCTATCATTTATAATGTCCTGAGTTCTTCTCAAGTGATTTATATCTCCATTTGGGCATCCAAAAACTACTTATATTTTACATTTTAGTCATTCGATTGACTTGGACTTGAGCATGCATTTTATTTTATGTTTTACAAAATGATTCTATATCATCACTCAGTTGGACATGTTGAGTGAAAATCTATCATATCTAAAATACTAATTAGATTATTTTGATGCATAAAATTCAATGATCTCCGGCAGAGTGTGTGCTCTAGAATGAAAAGGATATATAGAAGCATAACATACTGATATGTCGTAAGAGTTGTCAGGTAAAGAACTGTAAATGAAAAGGATATAGATTATTTATATATTTATTGGAATAATCTCCACCATTATTTGTGTGAAGGATATTGATCCCCTTACCAGATTATTTCTCTGCAAGAGCTTTAAAATCTCGAAGAAAAGCAAACACATCAACTTTGTGTTTTAAGAAGTAGACCCCTGTGTATATAGAGATGTAATCAATGAAGGTTAGTACCAGGCCTGGATATTGACGGCCCGTAGAATGTTTTTTGACTTTTTAGACATATTTGACAGCTCTTTAAAAAAATTAAAACGTCATAGATGACGGTTATATAAAAATTCAAACTGTAGATTTGACGTTTACTAGTTTATATCTCACGTCATAAATATTAATAATGGCTCTAGATGCAGGTTCTCTTCATTCGAACCATAGATCTCAAGTTACAGCGTTCTTGTCTAGGTTAGCATTTCTCTGAGTTTATGTTTTCTTTATGTATGATGTTGTCTAAGGATGAAGGTATTTATGTATATGACCATTGTTCTTCTATTTCCTTGTACAGAAATGGAACAGTATATAGGGCTCCTGAAAGTGGTCGTAATAAGAGAACCGATCTAGTTGCTTCAGATTTTATGCATATCTATGATCCTTATGTGGTGGTCAGCCTGGGTAACCAAGTGTGTTCCATTTCTCACTTTGTTTTTGCTTCAATTTTGAACAGTTTGCATATTTTTATGGTGTAAAAGCTGGACTCGATTGGGGTTTGCAATTTTTCAATTTGATTTTGTAATTGTGTTTTTTATTTTAATTTTACTAATCGTGGAAAGGGAAAATAAAAAAACACTAAGAATCTGAGCTGGGTTGGGGTTTGCACTTTAAATTCGATTCTACACTGATTTATTTTAAATTTATTAACCAAGGAAAGAGGTAAAAAAACTTCGGTTGGGGTTTTCAATTTAAATTCAATTTTACAGTGATCTATTTTAAATTTATTAACAAGGAAAGGGGTAAAAACACCTAGAATGCCATTTATTTTAAGTTACAGTAGGAAAATAAGTAAAAACACCTACAATGACATTTTTTAATTGCAGGCTACTTGCAGCATGCCATCTTTTTCTCATCGTGAGCACTACAATCCACAGGCTTATTATTAAGGCTGTTGGTTTGATTCTTGTCCCAAGGGCTATGATTCTGCCAACGGGTTATTGGTCAGGGATATGATTTTTTCCTCGAATTTTGTTGTGGTTTCTCTCTTATAGACAATGGGTAGGCCTTTAATAACTTGATGGATACTTTGCTAGCTCTTTTAATAACTTGCTGGATACTGGCTAGCTTTAAAATAACAAAGTCTATAGTAGCACGCACTTCTTACCCAATTAATTTAGTCATGAATTTAAAGTAAACGTAATGTGAAAGGCTTGAAAAATCCAAGACCGTCATTAAATTTCCATTTGATAGGCATAATAGATTTGAATTTCCAGGCCTGGTTAGTACGTATATTTATTTATTCATAGATAGGTAAGGAAAGGGACCAGTAATGTCACCAGGCACAAAATCAAGAAGTGATGTGGCTCTCTTAGCCTTTCCTTTCTCAAATCTCTCTTCAAGGTGCCTACCAAGAGTATATATTGGACAAACTCCATCTAAGAAGGATATAGGTGGCAACCCCACTATCCCGTCTTGTTTGATTAATTGATGCAATTAACGTAAGTTAATATGACCAAACATATCATGCCATAACTTATTAACATCATTAGAATGCATTAACAAAGCTAAAGTAGGAGTTTTAAGCAAAAACTTTGCAAATACATACAATTTATTTTTGTGATCAACTTTTCTAAGTGAAATCTTTCAATTTTTTTTTTGTTAAATCTACCAACATGCGTCGCTTTTCCGACGATGTTCCGACGCTTCTATCAAACATCCAACACATAAAGGCAACGCTCAACCAACGCTTTGTATGAACGTTCCGACGGCAGTGCCATGACTCCGACACTTCAGCCCGTCGGACGACCGACACTTCAAGTGTCAGTAGGCATCGAAAATCCGACGCGTTCTGGATAAAAACACCGACGGCGTTGCCATGACTCCGATGCTTCTACTCATCGAAAGGCCGAGCCTTCAAGTTTCGGTGGCGTCGGATATCCGACGGTTTATGCAAGTTTTGATTGACACTTTGAAAGAGAAAACTATCGAATAGGCGACACCATGGTGTGTCGGATCTTTGACCCACTTTGGTAGCATGTCGAATATCCGATGTTATGTCACCGACGACAAAAAAAAGTGTATGTGTCAAAGATGCGACAGAGAAGTGTCAAATTTTAGACATGCAAGGTCTCGGATTTTGGGTTGAAATTCTGTTGTGAATGGCCCAAATTTTAGGGCTTTACAATTTTTACAAAAAGGAGATGGCCAATCCAATTCTGTAGGCTATAGTTGACTTAATGATACATAAAACTTGTGCCTACGATTTATTCAACGGCGCTTGACAAGGAAAAGAGCGCTTACAAGGGATTTAGGGAATACTGAACTTCGCTAAGGAAATATATCTCTCATTCACCAACCATGCATTCCAAGGATCTAACAACAAAGTTCATCTCTCCTCCACAGCGCTTGGGATAACGAAATCCATAATTTAAAGGTATATGGGGACTCCTCTCTAGTCGTGAATTGGATGACAATAACTTGTTTGTTGGAATATATCAGGTTGATGGAACTAGGAAGATCACTTCTTGTTGTCTTACACCATGTACTCTACTTTTGGGGAATTTCGGCCAGTCCAAACAGGTTCCATTATAAATCGATGTATTGTGTACAAATATCATCACTATCAAAAGAAAAAATAGACATAGAATTACCTATCAATGAATTTTTTGTCAAATGCCCTCAAGCCTAAAGAATGTATTTTTGTTCACTCTGAAAATAAATATAGGAGAAAATTTAGTTATGGAAAGAATAATTAAAAATTACTTTAATATATATTCATCCTACTTTTAAGTTTATCTATTATTATTAATCATTTAATATAAGTTTATAGATAGAAATCTCTCATCATTATAAAACAAAAACATTTTCATTAAATAGTTTTAAATCTGTTTTAAGATAACTTTATTATCTATATTTAATAATCTTCTTCATCACAAACATTTTACTCTATAATGTTATATTAATCAAATACTTATATTATATTAATAAGAATCATGTGAACCTAAAATTAGATTATTATTATTAAATATGAAGAGAGATTAAATAATATATTTCATGATATACAGATCTTTCCGCCTTAAAATATAATGTTCATCAAATACCCTATCGTTTTCATGAACTGATAAACATATGTACCTTAATATATTAACATAAATATATCTTAATTAAAATATATTAATGATGATGATATATTATAATATATTTATACTTGAGGAATGGTAGGTGTAGGGTCCTCATTAACCCCAATGGAAATCTGAATATGTACATTAATATATTAACATAAATCTATCTTAATTAAAATATATTAATGACGATGATATATTATAATATATTTATACTTAAGGAATGGTAGGTGTAGGGTCCTCATTAACCCCAATGGAAATCTGAAATCTTACAATGAATGGGGATTGGGAGTTCTATCTAATAACCAAGCTGAGGCCCTCGCTACGTCAATCGGATCAAAAGATTAGTGGTCATTAGAGATTCAACAATTTTGGTCAAAGTTATGAAATGGTCGAGTCACTCTACTACTAAAACCATCAACAAACTAATAAGGAGAGCACAACTGGAAGCCAAAAAATTCGACTAAGTGTGTTACTACCATGTACTATGGGTTTCAACAAGGAAGCTGAAATCCATGCATATATGGCAACAAGATTAGAACAAGGGAAAATGGGATCTCAACAAGGAAGTTGACATCCACGCAAATATGACAACAAGGTTAGAAAAAGGATAACTAAAAAAGAATGGGGGAATAAGTTTCCACCCAATCCCTTAACTATAGGTTCTTTGTGAAGTATTTGACGCATAGCATTGAGGCCACATACCAAGAGTTTCAATGCAACTTTTATGACACAAGCAAGGGCATCATCAATTTGACTACCATCTTAGTAGCTTCACACACCATTGTAAACCATTATTGTTAACGTAATAAGATCGTGAGCCGAATGCAGACCGAAGGTAAGATAATTAGCTTTGGTATGGTGGACGTTGGGCTGAAGATAACCCATTACCCTCGAAGTTGGTTAGAAGAATTATATATATATATATGAAGAAAGGAAAATCATGAGTCTGAAATATATCCAAGATGAAGTCGAGCACATGATGGAGGACATTGGTTTATCTCGAATCAGAGGCACTAAATATATGAAGACTATTACCATATATTGGAAACTTAAAACCTTGTTCGGGAAATCCATTACGGAACAGGATGAAGAGAAAAAATGAATTTTGCTTCAATTGGATGAAATTCTTGACCAACAAAAGTTAACCATGGCCACCCTCAAATAGCTTGTTAAAGGCCACGTGGATCTTGGAGCAAAAATGAATGTTCTTGCACAGGATACCACAAGAATGGTATTCAAAGAGAGAGTTCCTATTGGGAAACCAAGCTCTGCAACAAAGGAGCCTAACGGTGCCTATTATTGTCACAATATATGATGATTCCTAGTTTTCAGTGAATTTGGTCTAGTTGTTTAAGTAGGTGGTACATAATGACATCCAGTTTTTTAGTAAATAATGTAAGACTATATAGCATGCCTACTTGCAAGCCTAGTCTTCCTAAGCATATGTTTATAGCTTGGATAGAAAGAAAGGATTGAATCTTGGTTTTTTTATGAAATGGACTACTGATGACAAACTGTGGTTGGTATGGTTTTTTATGAAATGGACTCCAGATGACAAAGTATTTTTGTGATTTTCTTGTAATATAATGTAGACTCTACATTACAAAAAAAATCAATTACGTGTACATATATTTTAAGTAAATTATTGTATATGTTAATTAACAATTAATTTTATAATAACAAATAAGTATTAAATCAATTTTATATTTATTATTTAAATAATTATTAAATTCCCCTAATAAGTGTTGATCACTCATGCTTGTAATCAAGATGGGCCTCTCGACCATGCGTAGGGAACATCTAGCAATCCAAATGTCAACCCTCAAGCAACGCTCGCTTACACTTAATATGATCACACCACCTCATTCCAAGATATTCTTCCAATATAGGGTATAGCGCATGGTTTCAGGTCGACCCTTTGACGATTCGCAAGGGAAATTATGGTTGAGATTTGTAGTATTAAGGAGTTTGACAATGTAAATCTTGAGTCGATAGACATCACTTCATAGCTAATGCATTTGGGAATTGAAAGAAGTTTGGCTCTATGGCGGTGGTTGCAAATTATAAATAGGTTGGTCTCGACTCCCTCGTCTTTGTTTCATTTCGCATTCAAGTTCAAGCAATTTCGATTGATGGATTTCAAAATGGATGGTTCATACTTTGTTTAGACTCCCCTCCACCCATATCTCTTTGTTTCTTGAGCCATGTGACTTTGTCCTTGCTACAATTAACAAGTCTACTCTATTATCAGTTTCATCTATCTTAGTCGCGACCCCTTATTCTAAGCACCTGTAACTAACCCCCTTTCTTCCAACTTACCTCCCCTAATCCAAGCAAGAGAAAGGTCTGCAAGTACACCCACAAAGTTCAAATCCCATCCAATGAAATGCAAGTTTAGAAAGAAATAGTAGTCCTCAAGACGTCCTACTTTAGACTTACCACTGCACATATTCAAGGTGAACTCATTGAAAATGAGGAATGGATAAAAAAGAACGTCATTGCATTAAGGGACGTTGGTATCTAAGAAAAATGGGTCCTTTTGTTCATGATCGTGGCAGTACTAAAGCCCAAGAGACAAAGTATTTCAAGACTACTGCACTATGTTGGCATATTAAAACATTGTTGGGCAAGGTCATGTTGGGTACTAAGGAGCAAACCAAGTTGGACTTACTGATGGAGGAATTCATTGAACAGAACAACAAAATCTTGGCCCACAAGTGAATGATGGAGAACAAGTTGGACGTTATCTACAAGGCCACTACAAGGCTAGATTTCACCTCAGCATAACCACCAAGCACCGATGAGAAGAAGGTCTTAGTCGACCACTCTCCTGATGACTATGTCACTGACTAAAATTAGTTTCTTCCAGTCTTATCTTTTGAATTATCGTAGATATGTTCAGGTTATGAAAATTATGCCTAGGTTTAATTTTACTATTGTTTACAAACTCAATTTGGCTGCAAGAATTGGGAATGCCAAAATTTTGTTTGATGTGGTCTAGCCCTTCTGTAAAGTTTTGTGATTATTAATAGCTTATAAAAAATAAAAAATAAAAATCAATACATATTAATTATTAAAAAATAAATTAAAATTTTAGTATATTGATAAAAAACATTAACCTGTAAAGTGTACCTACAAAGAGAAGCAACACATCACAAGCATAGCAAAAGACCGCGAAGAGAAGTTCATCTTCTTTGAGATCACCCCTTCTAGATGGTTGATACATTGTTGTTGACTATTATTTATAAATCATGAATTAGAGGCTTAATTAATGCCTCGCTTGAGTGACCTAGCATTAAGAATTTAGTTGCATTACCATATAATATTACTCCTAGTCTTCATTTCTTTGAGATCACCCCTTCTAGATGGTTGATACATTGTTGTTGACTATTATTTATAAACCATGAATTAGAGGCTTAATTAGTGCCTCGCTTGAGTGACCTAGCATTAAGAATTTAGTTGCATTCCCATATAATATTACTTCTAGTCTTCCAATGACTAGAAGTAATATTATAAAAAACACATTAATTCTTGTCTTTAGTGGCGTGCATACCTAGACTAGGATTTTGGAATTGGAAATTTTATAAACCTATAAAAAAGACCTCTTTGATTCATTAATAGGCAAAAAGTTGAGGTGCACTTCTCTAAATTATGTGTTTCTCATGTCTTGGTTATTCTCTTAGATTAGCTACAACATCGTATTGTGTTTTTGCTAGTGTCTACTGTGATCAAATTCAAGCTTGTATTGTGGGTCATTTCCTATGGTTTTTGTTGCAAATCTTAGTTTCTTATCATTTGTATCATAGCAATAAGGTATTGGCTTGTTAGTGTTATCTGGAAGCTAGCATCCCACCCTTCTCTCTGCCTCGAGCACAAGATCTTTTAGGTTTTAGGTTATCCAAAGGTCCTCCTCCACCCTAGTTACCTATCTTAGTGCAAACCACTCCTAGCCTTGCATCATCTTTATAGGATCACATCACCTCAACAACCTTCATTTTTCTACAATGTTGCAAAACCTTAACCAGATCTTCGGAGGGTTTTCACTGCACATGTCCTACTTTCTCTCCATGGCTCCTAACATGGAATCTTCCAAGGATATAAGCCCAATTTGCATAGTGTTGTCCAAAAATTGGCTCCAACTGCAACGTAGGGTTGTTGCCTCAACTTTATTGCTAGACAATGCAATATCCTTACCAAAGTATGGAAACCAAATGCATAGAGATGTCCTTGATTCTAGAATATGCAATATTACAGCATATTTCCACATGTCCAACCATGATCAAAGAATAGTGCCTTCTACTTGCAGAAAATCACTTCCAAGGACTTGTTCAAAATTAGTGGCAACCTCACCAAGAATTTGTTGAGCTATATGTGGAACTAAATGATGAGTAGTTTAACAAAAACACCTCCAACATCATCTATACACGAGAGGCCTTCTAGGAGGCCTTAACAAAATGATTTTATCCACCATGTTACATATCTAACCTCGTGCAAATGGTTACAATTGCATCAAGCCCCATTCTATCCAACAATTCATTGATTTCTTCACCAAGCTCCACCCCCAGCTTCATATTAGAGATCCAAAACATGTACTTGTACTTGAATTTAATTATGGTTTGCTTTTTTTTGTAATGAATTAGAGCTTTAAGAGCACTACCTTTGACCAAGCCTTCCTCCATGCCCTTGCCACTAGACAAAAATACAAACAAAAGCCTTGCTTTTAGTCCTTTTGAACTCCGACGCCCAACTCTTTCAACTCTCCCAATCGTTTACCATCCCAAGCACATACTCCCTTTAAAGCCACTCTGTATCCCAATACTTCATGTTAGCAATCATGGTCCCACAACCACAAAACCCCAACTCATGACACTGCAAAATGTTGCTTTTGGCAATGCCAAGCTCAATCTAGAGCCTATTTTCGAAGAAACAAAACAATGACTTTGCCACAACCCCTTCTTCCTCCTCTTGTGAGGTCATCTCTCTCCCAAATCCAACTACATCATATTCCTCCTTACTCTTGATGACAAATTCCAACTCCCTTAGCGCTAGCTCTACTATTCACTCACAATTGCCAAATGAAAGCCCAATTCTCCACTATAATTCTAGACAATGGAATCCAAAAGAACCCCGTCTCTTAGACATTCATCTATCATCTCTAGCTTCCTACCACCCATCACTCTTCATCTTATCACTTAAATTGGGTTCAATGAGATTGTCTTCATCTGTTGGTAAACTAAAGATGTTAAGTTGTTTTTGTCATTGTCCCTTTCCAGGCTATGGTGTCTTGGAACAATCCAATGGAAAAGGAAGTGACAACTCACCTACGTCTACCATTGTCCCTTTCCATTACCATTAGCCCCTTCCACTCATCTATGTCTACCATTAACACACTTCCTTCGTCAACCAATCAATGAGATCACACTCATTTTGTGTGACTAATTGATGTGTCGTCCTCTCACTTAGGTTGTCTCTTATAAAAGTACAATATGCAAATACCTTGGGCCAATAGCATAGACTAACAAATACCCTGGGTCGTCTACTTTACATAAAGTAATTGAAAAGGTACATTCACTTTAATATTTCACTTTACTAAAGTAAATCTCCTAAGTTTGAGAGTCATTAATTATGACTTCCACTTGTTAGACATTGTCCACACAGAAGTACATGTTCAATGCTACAAAAATCAACACTCCCTCTTAGAGAGGAACGTACTTCTTTGACAGCCACATGGAACTAGTTCTCCCTCTAGCCCTAGCACATTATCGCTCACATCATCCTTCACATTGCCACTCCTTCAACCCTACAGATTAGTTGCTCCATGTTTACTAAAAGACATGGAATGGATGACTATATGCCTTGCACATCAGTGACAAGAAGTTTAAAACCATGCCAAAGGCCTGCTTTACCTCATTGTGCTCCTAGGAGTTGTCTCCTACTACTGAGCATCCATCAATGTCATCTCGTACCAACTAGGTGTCCTGGCAAAACTGGAAGGGGCTAACTCCCTCTTCCCTTCTGAAGGTCTACTCCCCACACTGAAAGTCTATGAACTCTGCTCACCCTCTAAAGTATTATGATCCTTGACCTTTATCAGTGACATCGATCCATGATCCAAGTTCCCCTTAGATCCAACTACATACTTGCCATGTAACCTGTAAATTTTTCCCTCTAACATCAAGAACTCGCGCCGAGTCTATTCCAGATCCCATCGGTTGAATGAGTGTTGAGTTTTGTAACTTAGGATGTCCTCCATGTGGTTCTCCCTAGCATGGAGGTACATCATCAATATACGCAATAGGTTGGAGTATGAAATGCACTTCAACAAGTTTTCATCATTAGAGGAAATTTCAACTCAAAATGGACGTCCTAAGAAAAATAATAAAATAATATTTATTAATTTTGGAGGACAAAAAGAAATAAAACTATTGTTTTTGTTCGTATTTTCGACATATCTACATGCGTTTTTACTCAAATTTCAATCAGGAGAGCTCCTTGGATGCGAAATTAAATTCTGCATCCAACGAATGTCATCATCACGTTTTTTTAAGCATTTCTTGTTTTTGGGGTAGCAGGATCCGTCAAAAGTATGCCAAGTGGATACTCGTTGGATGCGGAATTTAATTTCGCATCCAAGGAGCTATCCCGATTGAAATTTGAGTAAAAGCACAGGAAGATATGTCAAAAATACATACAAAAAAAGTAGGTTTTTTATGATACCTATCCCCAAATTTATATTAAAAAATTGTTTAAGACCTATATGGTATTTAAAATTTAAAGCAATTTCATTGGTTAACACAGGATGACATGTAATTTGAATTTGTGTTAAAAGGCCCATTTTGAGTTGAAATTTCCTCTAATGGGCTTCAGTGATTGAAGACATGAGGTGTTTCAGTTACTTCTTCAATCAAAAGTATGTGTGCAGTAATGCATCAGTTGATGATGGGTGAGTTGCTTGATGCATGGGCATGTGCATGGTGGCATGGTATGCATGAAGGTGTGCATGGAGGAGCATGGATGTGTTCAAGTGCATGGAGGATGTGTGTGCATGGAGGTGGCATGCATTGGCATGCATGCATGCGGTTTACATTGTTTTGACGCATAGTTTTTAACACATTAGTGAAAATTTGCATGCAAGTCAAAATTAGGGTCTTAGGCCCTAATCTCATCAAGAGCTTATAAAAGGACATTTGGAAGACATAATTCACTATTGCTCGCGAGATTCAAGTGACCAAGTGAGCTAAGCAAATCAGTTGAGCTGGGAGGGCGCATACTATTGGGAGAGAAGGGAGGGTGCACACTTTTGGGAGAGTTGGGAGGGTGCATTCCTAAGACAATGAGGGCAATTCTTTTGAGACTAAAGGGATGCTTCATCACTAAGGTGAGAGTATTTCTCACAAGGCATCTTCAAAGATTGGAGAGTTAGGTTGTAGCTGAGATGTGAGCAACAACAAAGGGGCAAACTTGTCACAACTACACCATACATGTGAGAGTAGTTGCACACGTGTGGAGGCCTAATTCTGCACTATAATTCCCCATTGATACTCTCACCATCAGACTTTAGTCAAAGTTGGACTGAGGCAGATACAACTAGGGCGTGCTTTTGAGCAGAGAGGACACAGATGTACAACAAGGGACGTCATTCGAAGTTTGAGGGTGCAGATCTTCATCAGATAGAGCAATACTGAGAGGAGGGGCAGAGGGAGCAAAACTTCAAAGGTTAGAGAGAGAGTGTACAACTTCAAGAGATTGGCAGTGACGGAATTTAAAGTTCTAGCGTGAGCGCAGATAGCTAGGGTGCATTTCCCAGGAGCAACAACGGCAAGTGTTGCAGATCTAGGGATTAATCTGTCAAGTTCTCTATTGTTTCTTTAAATTCTAATTGTACTCTCTTCTATACTATTTGCTCAGGGCTCGAGATTCAAGAAAGCCCTATAGATGTTGGTTTTTCATGTTGGGGTTTCCAGGTGTAAAAATATGCATAAAAATATTTCATGTGTGATTGCAATTGTGTTATAAGTTGTAGTAGATCTCGTGTTGCTTATTATGATCTTGATATATGCTTATGTTATCTAGATTGATTTACATTATCAATGTTTTATTTGGGATTAGAGAGATTTGTAGTCGGGTTGAGATCTAGATTTCTAGAGAGAGAGGAGACCTCTGGAAAACCTACAATGAGAACTTGTCCCCTCTTAAAAGAGATGGTGTCTCCATTGTCCTCCAATATCAATATTGAGGCAAGTTCATCCTGAGCTCCAGTACATACAACACATGTCAACTCCAGAGATCGTCCCGACTCTAGCTAAAACCTTGTTGTTCCAACTCCTATCACAACACACCTAGCTTGAGTGCCAAGCTCCACGTGCAAATCTAGTTGTCCTTGACAACCTGGTGACCAACTCGTGTGTCCCTGTGACTGACTGATGTGTCATCCTCTCGCTTAGGCTACCTTTTAAAACATTACAATATGCAAATACCTTGGGCCAATACCATGGGCCTTCTATTTTACATGAAGCAATTACAAAAGTATATTCACTTCAATATTTCACTTTACTAAAGTGAACCTCCCAAGTCTGAGAGTCATTAATGACAACTTCCACCTGTTAAGCATTGTCCAAGCATAAATACATGTTCGATGCAACAAAAATCAACAGAACTAATCGATGAGCAATTCGAAAACATCATTTATACATGGGGGACCTTATATTAGGCCTTCAAAAGATTAGTTTATCCACCATGTTAACTATATAGCCTCAAGTGCAAACGGTCACAATTGAATCAAGCCCCATGGCAATCTATCCATCAATTCATTGATCTCTTCACCAAGCTCCACCCCCATCTTAATATTTCATATTAGAGATCTAAAACATGAACTTGTACTTAAATTCAATTATAGTATGCTTATTGTATTTTGTAATAAACTATATCTTTGACCAAGCCTCCCTCCATGCCCTTGTACTTAAATTCAATTATAGTATGCTTATTGTTTTTTGTAATAAATTATATCTTTAAGAGCGCTACCTTTGACCAAGCCTCCCTCTATGCCCTTGCCATTGAACAGAAATACAAATAAAGGCCTCATTTTTAGTCCTTTAACTCTTTCAACTCCCCCAACCCTCAACCATCCCAAGCACACACTCCCTCCAAACCCACTATGTATCCCAATACTTCATGTTAGCAATGATGGTGCCACTACCACGAAACCCCAACTCATGATACTACAAAATGTTGCTTCTTACAATACCAAGCTCAATACAAAGCCAATTTTCTAAGAAACAAGATAGTGACTTCATCACAACCCCTTCTTCCTCTTCTAAGGTCATCTCTCTCCCAAAGCCAACTACATCAAATCCCTCCTTAATTATGATGACCCATTATAGTTCTCCCACAACGTCAACTTTATTGTGTACTCAAAATTTCCAAATGAATCCCCACTATAATTCTAGACAATGGAATCCAAAAGAACCACGTCTCTTAGGCATTCGTCTACCATCTCTACCTTCCTACCACCCCTCACTCTTCATCTTATCACTTCAATTGGGTTGGGTTCAACAAGACAATCGTCATTTTTTGATAAACTAACATTGTTAAGTTATTATTGTCAATGGCCCTTTCCAAGACACCATAGACTATGACATATCTCCTCTACATTGTTCAAACTTACTCCTCATAATTCCTTATCAAAAACAATGTAGTGCCCTATACAATGTTAACACCAACATATGTCAATTAATGAAAGAGGCAAAACCTATCAACTCACCTATGTTATCATTCCCATCCCTAGCCCCCCAACATCTCAAGAGGTCAATATACACAAGCATCTTTCCCTCACTTTGGCCTCTCTCCATATTACCCCAGTACCAACTCCCCCCAACCTTCATAGTGTTTGACCAATTCTTCTAGTCCCTCTCACATTTATGCACACCCTTCGCTCTCTAATGCACTCAATCCTACAAGGACATGGAGCCCAATTTGCATAGTGTTGTCCAAAAATTAGCCAATGCCTTCATTGAAGCCCTCAAACTGCAACCTAGGGCTTCCACCTCTACTTTATTGTTGGATAATACAATACCTTACCTAAGTATGGCATCCAAATGCACGGAGATGTCCTTGTCCAACCATGACCGCAAAACAGCACCTTCTGCTTACAACAAATCAATTCAAAAAAATTGTTCAAACTTGGTGGCAGTGTCACCGAGAATCTACCGAGCTGTATGTGGAACTAAATGACAAGCAACGCGACAACACCTCCAACATCATTTATACCTAGGAGGCCTTCTATTTGGCCTTGAGAAGACGACTTTATCAATCATGTTACCTATCTAACCTCATTAACTAGGCAGTCGTAGTCTGTTAATGAACTAACGATGCTAAGTTTATCATTGGCACTTTTTAGGAAATGGTAGAATACGACATATCTCCTTTGGATTGCTCAAACTTACTCCTCGCAATTCCCTATCAACAACAATGTAGTCCCCTATATGATGATCACACCAATACTTACCAATTAATGAAAGAGACAAAACCTATCAACTCACCTACGCTACCATTCCGCTCCCTAGCACACCAAAATCTCATCAGGTCAATTTACACAAGTGTCTTTCCCTTATGTTTGCCTCTCCATATTACCATGGCACCTACTAACTTCCCCCAGCCTCCACATATCCATACACCCTTAGTTTTCTAATGCACTCCACAACTACACCGACTTTATGAAATGCTAAAATCATAGTCCCTAGTTTGTGATCAGTCAACTATAAACCTTCAATTCCCTGTTTGCCCCATGTATGCAGTTTAATACTTGGAAGGCTTGCCCTTGTAAATCATAATGGAACGACACTACTATTTGATCAAGAAAAAAGATAAATTGAAATAATCTAGTCTCATTGTTTTGAAATCCCTTTGAAATGTCAATTTCAAGTCGTTTGTAAAATACATCCAATCTGTACACCTAGAAGATAAAATGACTGAAATAAGCAGTTTATTTGTCATGTCCTAGAGAGGAATATACCAATAATCATGTGTCTGAACATCGTGCAAACTAGTATACCAGCCTTCACTCTAAATGCATAAATGCAGGAGGATGAGAAATTATTTCTCCAGTAAATTTTAAAAAACAAATAATATGCCTTGGAACAAACATAATATATTTACTGGTTGGGTATTGAGAAAGAAATACACTACAATAACACTCTTGAACTTATTAAGATTTTGTGTCATTTTTGGAAAAGAACCCGCTTCTACACTGTTAGCAAAAGCAATTCTACAAGCTGGGCATCTGCTACAATCAACCGTCTAAGCTACATATGTTTTTCTGGAAGCAAATTTGGTTAATATAAAGAAGTTCAATAGTTATGCAACAGTTGAATCCAATTCAACTAGGCATATGTAAAACTTACCACTCAATTTCTTGCAGAAGCTTTAAAATTTAGCTTGAGGAGCTAATGCCTTATTTGAGAATTTATAACAGTATTTTAGTGCAGAAACTGTAGTGTCAAATTTTACATGACAAAATAAAATGTTCTGGAAGTCATGACAAACTTTTACTGCAAAACCTTGTCAAAATTGTAAGCATATACAAGAGAAAACTCATGGTAAATAGTTCAGTACCAAGGCATAGACCCCCGCACTATTTAGATGATAAAACTGTCAATGACTTAAAATTGTGCAAGACCCCGCACTAATTCAACAAGCAATACAGAGTAACAATTAACTGTTTACAGCTCAGCTCAGATAAATTACCTATTTGTTGAGTTGAACGGTGTCAAAATGTCAAAAATTGCCATAAACTTGTTTGGCATCAACCATATGCCATAACTTGTTCGGCATCAACCATATGCATAACTTGTCCGTTTATCCTAGACAATACAATATTTGAATCTAAAAATTCCAGCTTTTGGAGAGATTAAATATACCATACACACACAATGGCATTGAACACCACATGGATTGCACCAAAGGCCCTTTTCTTGCATGCATTCAAATTACCTTACCTTGAATTAGAAATTATATCCTATCTCCTCAAGATGTAGAATTACAATAATAAAGCTCAAGCTGACATCCAGACAGCATGAAAACCGGACAACCATTTAAGTAGGTGATTCCATATCCTTTCACTGTAACAAGAAATCACTGCATCATAGTACGATAGAGAATGTCAGTGTAAAATACAATACTCATGCATTATGCTATCTTTGAAGATGAGTTCTTAAATTGGGGAAACATAGACATTAGAATCTAGATACACAGCCTTGCTTGCCCCTTGCAACCCACAACAGAAATTGAAACTAAATACATGAAGTGCTTCTGTCAATTATCTATGTAAATGAAAAGAATAAACAAGCGAACAAGCAATAAGGCCAGATCGTGAACAACTCAATAAAATCCAAAAAAAAAATACACAACTCAAGTAAAATGAAAGTGAATAGCTCATGGAGCACCAAGACTTGCCTCAAAAAATCTTAAAATCTATTTTATCATAGGCCTACGGATACAAGAAAGACTCCTTGAAACAATTCATCCCTAAAAGAAAATTTCATTGCCTTAAAAAATGGAACTCCAAAAGTCTAGAGTATAGGAACGGAAACATGGAACTTCAGAAATTCCAAATAAGCTGAAATGCAATTTTAAATGAGCATAAATTCAGTAAGGGATCTCACCATCTTTCTATTGGCCCAAGTGCAGAGGGCTTCATGGATGCCCAATGTGACCCTAGCAAACAGAGATGCATTGACAAGTCAAAAAGCACACAGGGAAATTCAAGGTGCCAAGAAGCAATGATTTGTGAGAGAGATTAATAGACCCAAACCATGTATGTACTACTCGTGCTGCGTGCATCAAAATGTGCAGAAACCTCATAATTTTCTAAAATGAACTCTATCTTGGACCCAGTAGAGAAACAACAGCTTGATCAATATGATTGACTTTTTTATACGAATGATCCTATGATCAAGGGTTACAAAAATTGTCGACATAAAAATAGAGATGATGTTTAAGATAAAGCAAGCTAAAAACTGACTTCCCCATTTTGGTTCATTTAATGTTTTCGATGTTTTTGTATTTTGCTTTTACACCATCATTCACAGCCCAGTACTTATATATTTGGTCAAGTGTTTAAAGAGCTGGAATCTACCCCTGTCAGGCCCAGCAGTCAAATAAAAGAAGGATATCCCATTAATGTAGCCAGGTTAAAGAGGAGAGTCAAAAACAAATTAGATTTTATTAGAGTGTCATGACAACGTGTAAGTTGCACAATCCTGCGCAATATTTGGTCAAATGTCACTTAAGTCTCTTAAAAGCAACCTGAGTGAGCATAATGGTTAAGAGCATGTGTTTCCTCCTAGGAAGTCATAGGTTCAAATCAAGAGGAGAAAGGGTTTGTACTCCTCTGTAAGCTTTAGCAGTTATATCGCTGCGCAGAGGGGTCTGTTGTCCCACAAACAAGGGGATCTGATACAACCAAATTCGTGTCTGGCTTGACTGTGACCTTAAAAATAGATTATTTTTATTATTTTTATTATTATTATTTTTAATTTCAGTGGATTCACCCCAAGGTGTATTTTATTTAAAGGTGAGATAAATAAAATGTGTTGAGAATTCATAGCATATTTACAGAATTTTGGAGGAAGAAATACTCAACGTCAGCGAAGAAAATGTTTTCGAAGTTACTACAATCAGTGCACCAAAGGGAGGTTTAAAACAATTTACCCCGCAGGCCCTGGGTGGCTCACACCATGGACTTATTGTTAATGACCTAAGAAAATTGTCATTGGTAAATGAAACAATAAGGAAAAACAATTAGAAAATTTAATGCCAACCATTACCATTTGTTGAGAATCTATTGGAAGCATGCTACATTAAAGAACCACGCCTGGTGACACAAGATTTGCCACATTTTACACCACATTGAAAAGAGTCGCCATGAACAGTATTAAAATCTGTTCTGTAAAGCAATAAGTGAGATAAATCCCTCTTTTTGCAAAATGTTGTAAAGGAAAGATTGCATAAGAAATCCTTCCAGTCAAACTTTTTGGTAAAGTAGTATTTATTGATATGTTCCATGTAGCTGCTTACAAACCCTTTATTAGGTACTATTTATGGATGCCTGTCAATCATAGATGGAAGATTGTTTTGACAAACTTCAATTAGTGCTCTTGTCTCCCTTCACTTCTTCAATTTTCTTCACTATTACTAGGTAATAAGGTTATTTACAACTGCGATTGGAAATTGGTTCTTTATCATTTTTAAAATAACCTCACTTTTTCTTTCTTCACCCTGTAAAAGATATTTATAAGAATTAAAATATATAAATAACATTGTGATAAGCTTATTTTCTGTTTTTTGGTTTGATGAGGTTGTGTTCCTCAATCAATTACCTTTTGACCAATGTGCCATTTCGCAAGAAAATATAAGTTGTGTTGACCTACACAAGTTTAACTTTATATTTTGGCTCTTCTAAGTTTGACCTTAAACAGTTAGATTTGTCATCTACGCATATCACGATATACACTGGACAATAGTGGCAACATCTTCAATCAATGCATCTAGATGTTGCAAGAGTCATGCTCATGAGGTGCGCACTATAATGGTGATTTTTCCTCTAATATGTTTGACCTAATATCATCGATTTATCTAGACAACTAGTTACAATACTAGTTGTCTATTGGCAAACATCAGCAGAATTGATAACCCTACAAAAGCAGCAATGTCACTTCTAAGTTGGCAAAACATGACAGTATACGCCCATGACTATATCGGCACTCTTTCTTGATGGATGGTCAACCAATTTCCACAGTGAACAACGAACTTGGTTTCTTTTCCTTAGGCAACACATTTTTAGGTCTTCAATGATTATTATTTTGAGATTTCATAGCAATCAAATGATGTTTTCCTTGTTGAACCTATGCCAACAAACAATAGAAACTTCGAAAATACCAGTAAGATTTTGAATCTTCTACATAATATAAGCACAATGATTCTTTTGACACAAACTTACAGATTCATGCTTCAAAATTGTTTTTACCTATTATATTATGATTTAGGCATACAAAAACAGAGTGTGCAGTGTAGCGGAGTATGAAGAACCCACAATCGAGTACACAGAGTGTGGAGTATATTGTATTGCAAATTATGGATGCGAAGTGGGTGGCATTCCAGCCTTAAGTTTCATTGCCTCCTAGAATAAATTTGTGTGCCACGGTCCCTCGATTTATGTGCCTAAAATCTATGTTGTATTGGCCTGTACTTTTCAACAGAATGGTTGTACGAACTTGTCTCCATCAGTAAATGCCTACAGGCTGCCTCAAAATCTGTGCTCACATGCCTCAATTTCTGTGCAGTCAAAAACAACAATACAGCCCTCTAAATCTGTACAATATAGTCCGCATTAAATGTTGTATGACCTCTTCTCTTAGCTGTACGGTACACTTCATTAAACGTTGAACCTTGGGATTAGCGCCCCCCTTTCTTGCTTCTCCTTCTCCTCTCTTCCTTTTGTTCAAGCTCTCTTTCTCTTTTGGAAGGCATACCCCTATGTCTCACTCAAGCATCTTTTATCTTCTCATTTAGAGTAACTGCTCTAACCTTTCATCTCCTACGGTCAAGACTGAATCTTGACCCACAAGATCAATGGATGTGATTTATTCCCTCTCATTGGGATGACTGAAGTCACTTTAGTCTCTCAAATATCATAAAGTCACTTCACTTTACCCCAAAATAATAAAAGACCCCAACTCAACTTTAAAGTCACTTTATAAATACACTTTATAAAGTCACTTAAGTGAGACATTTGCTCAGACTTCTGCATCCTAAGCACAATGAATGCAAAAGTACCTCCGAGCTACAAAAATGTAACACAAACCACAACAAAGAAATGATAGGGTCCATGATCTTAATGGTAAGATCTACCCTCTCCCACCAACCATCATCTCACACTATATCCTTGACCCTTTTTAAAGAAACTTGATGTCTTTCTACAAAAAGACCAAAACTCTAAAATAACCATGGCCCCAAAAGTGGTCTTGACCTCCCTCAACCTAAGAAACTTGATGTCTTTCTACAAAAAGACCAAAACTCTAAAATAACCATGGCCCCAAAAGCGGTCTTGACCTCCCTCAACCTCCTAAGCATGATGAATGAGGAGGCAAACCGAGTATCTGCAATCTTCAACAATGATAGATGTGTGTACTCTCTATAGATTGTGAGCACATTGGTATGGTTTTGTACAAAATTGTATATATGGTGTGTATCATTAATAAGACTCCCCATCCATGCCACATACGAAACAATAGATTTAAGTGCCAAATTTAAAGAATGAACAATGCAAGGTGTCCAAAATATATGTGGGGATATTTAGCTTCCACAAGCATGCCAACAACCATGTAACAGGGGCAATATCTGTGATAATTTGTACACAAGAATCAACACCTACATCTTTAATAACTTTAATGAACAACTGACCCATTTTTTACGCATCCTTGTATTGTCCAAGAGCATTCACCACTTCCAATTCTTTTCATTTGCTAGCATTGACTTTTTTACATGCTCCAAGTCCACAGATGGCCCTTAACTCGGCAGTAGGTGTTCTTGAATAATATTTTTGCAGAAACTACATTGTCAAAGAACATTCCCTTCCCCAGCAATCCTTGCCCTGGCCCTTCTTGTCTTGTTACATACTTCACAATGGATATTTCTTTTCTTGTGCTTGCTGCCATGCAACAGCAGCATTATTTGTAGTATTAGCTGCAACTTCAGCTCCACTTGCAGCGGATGAAGCAGTAATTCTGGCAGAAATAGACGCACTTGGAGGGGGCAGAGGGAGTGGAGGGGGAAGGGCAGAATCAACCTACACATTCCTCCCTTTTCTTTGACCTTTATAAGCTGCCTTTGATGTTTGAGCCATAATTTCTGTGGAAGGATTCAACAAAAACCCTGTTGTAATGACAAATTTGTTGCCTTCAAATCACTTGGAATGCAATGGAATGATCTTCAAACCTGTTTTTCAACCTTCAAAAAAAAACTAACTCTTGATCTCTTTCACAACATCCAAAAGTGAAAAATAAAGATGAAAATTTGGTTTTATGAGGTCTGCAGCCTCTTTTTCATCCCACACATGTCGGACACGTGGGACACCACTAGGGCACATGTCGACCATGTCATGTTTCAACGTGTTATGTAACTTATGTATTGACTCTTCACCCTTGACCTTCTCTCCAACTGCTGCAAGCTAATAACAAAATTCCATAATCTTCATTAAGTACGTAGCTACGATATCTGTCTTGGTCATCCGTGTGGCTCAAAGCTTATTTTTCGACAACATATCCTGATTGATGTTCTCACTCTGATATAGTGTGACTAAAGCATCAAACATGTCCTTTCCCATAGTCTTCTCGACAATGTGAGGGACCAAATCATCCTTCACTAAGTCAAGGATGACTCACTTGACCTTGGCCATCTTGTTATGACCTAACAATGTGGTATCGAAAGGTTCCACAACTACTTTCTCAACAAAGTCCCAAAGATCGTGCTCCTCGAACATCTTTACCCAACACTTCCACAAGACGGCGTCAGAGGGACCCTTCCAATCTATCTTCATATCTAAGACTAGATGTAGTCATACTGCTATACTAGAATATTCTGCTATAAAACAAATCAGCAACTTTAAAAAAAACAGCAACCTTGTCACAGGTCCTCCGTGCCTTTCTCAAGCACGGATCATGGGCATCTCATCCCTAAAACCTCTCGACGACTCCCTCTCACAGGTAGCAGCCTTACTATCCATTCAAGGATTCCTAGAAAGCAATCTGATACCATCTTAAAATACCTCAGCAAATGGTAACAGTCCTGGGCTGATTTCTAACCTACCTACTTAGAAAAACAGAAAACTGAAATCTCTATCAAAATTACAATCTGATTTTTACTAGGACCTGAAGGCTGAAACACATCAAACCGAAGAAAGTAGTAGCAAGCACATGGATCTGAAACTCAAATCACATCATTGTTTATTAATCTTGAAAGCAGGAATTACATTGAAAGCTTCAAACTCTACCTTTCACCCTCTGCTTCCTACTTTGAAGCTGAATCACTCTACCCTTCAAACTCTACTCTTCACCCTCTGCTTTCTCTTTCATAGATTGTGAAG
>LPNX011210877.1:311309-331012 GCA_001517045.1 Pseudotsuga menziesii | reverse complement strand
ATTGCTGCATATGTAAATAGTGGAACTATGAACACCCTAGCTTTTCCTGTGTACCATTAGAAAAAATATTTTTCCTTAAATTTGTCTTTAAGAAAAAATTGAATTCTCAATCATGATTCCGTTGTCTGTGTCTACACCACTTACCAACAACAACAGAAAGACCTCAACAAAGAAATGCGAATGAATCACTCTGTAAAGTAATCAATATGGAATAGATCAACAACCCCTCTTAATGATAAATAAATGAGGGGTTCAATAACTTTTTATGCATACCTCCATACAATGCAAAGAAGAAAAGGAAATGAAGGAAAGGCAAAAAATGGCTTATCAGTGATACCTCTTCCATTGAAGTAACCCCGGTCTCCTCTGTTCGCGTCTCGGCACTTTCCACAGGGTTCTCAGCACTTTCCATTGGTTTCTCAGCACTTTCCACTAGGTTCTCAGCACTTTCCATTGGTTTCTCAGCACTTTCCACTGGGTACTCAGCACTTTCCATTGGGTCCTCGGCACTTTCCATCGGATTCTCAGTGATCTCCATTGGATTCACAGTACCCTCGACTGTCTTCACAGTAGCATCAACCGCATTCTCATTATCTCCATTTATCTTCTCAGAAGTATTATTCTGATTCTCTGTGCTCATTTCTTCATCAAGTTTATTTTTGGCAGGATCCACTTTCACATCATCACCAGGGATCTTCAGATCCGCAGGTAACTGACCAGACTTTAATGCCTGTACATGACAAACACCACGTAATAAAGAAACAAGTGCAATATAGAAATGAAATACGCAAATATTTGTATAAAAAAAGAAAATGAGATGTCCTACAATACTTATAAGTTATTGGAGGAGTATACTGACAGTCACAGATATACTGTGCAAAGACAATTACTCTGCAATGTTACCATTAAATAAAAAAAATATTGTTTGTGATGCTATTAAGAAAACTCAACTATTCCAAAAGCAGGATGTAAACAAAGTACCTTTTCAAGTCTAGCAACTTCTTCAAGAGTTTGAGAGTTGGCAATTGCAGCCTGCAAATACACTCATCAATAACCTAGACCACCTTATTTTATTTGGAAATTTTCAATGCTATTCAAACACAGTATAACACACTATAAATCAATATTCTAAGCTCAAATAGAGTAAACTAATCTCACGATTTCCACAGTCCATGTGCTTAAGAAAAAAACAACATTGAAAGAAAACTATTACAGATCCAAATACAAATTGAAAGAAACCATAGCAGATACATCAGTAACACATGCCACAGGAATTCATAAGCATGACAGCGACTAAGACACTTTTCAATCAATTTTCTACATGTCACTAGAGAAAATTAAAACATGAAACCAAAATTATATTAGAAAAGTAGCAACTTGCACAAGCAGACTTGGAGACCTTGATGCAAAAGTATAAGTTGATTAGTGCAATCACAATTCCTACTCAAAAGAAATTGGCCATGACAATAAGCATAGCCCCATCACCCTAGAAATGGCCCTTCCTATATGGCAGCATGAAGAATGCCCAAATAGATTCCAAATTAATTAAATACCCTATCTGAAAACAATAAAAAAACTAAAAAACAAAACAGAACCATAGTACAAGCTCAAGTGAAGGGCATGAAATGCACCTTTATGGCTAAGATTTGTTCTGGTGTGGGAGCTACAACTTTCGGCACCTGATCTTCAATAGGTGTCTCTAGTGGTGTCGGAACTTCACCAGGAGTGAATGTTTTTGCAGGTTCCTTCCTAGCCTCCTCTTCAGCTTCCTTTGATGCAAACTGTTTTTCTGCTTCCAACCTCTCCTGTTCTCAACAAACCCTTAATGTCAGCAAATGAAGTTAAAGAAAATAACCGTACTATAGTAACTAGTTTTTGGTTCCAAAAATGTAAATCTTGGCCATTGATACATAACAGCCCATTCCTGCAAATGCCAAATGCTCCACCAGCCCCAAAGTCGAAAACATCTGGCACCAGTAGTGTGAAGCCTGCAAATGATCGATTTGTAGCTGCAATCAATCTATCTCACATATCTCCTTGTTTGACTCAGGCCTTCCATTAATTTAGATCCAGTAAAGCAGGCTAACATTCGTTAATCACAGTAAAGACAATTGATAACTAATTTGCCTCAAAAGTTTATTGAAAGGAGAAATAACCAACAAAACTAATTCTCTACAGTGCAACATATTTCAACATTGTAGCAGATAATAATCCCCATTCTATTCTTCACATTGTTGCCACAGAATATTCCTATGTGCAATTGACACTGAAACATTTACATCTGAACTTCACCATTTTCAGCAATTAGCTGAAAAGGATCAGCACCACTATACTAGTAGCAAGATCCAATACAGCTTTTTATGTTGCAAATAAAATGTCTTATATACAGTTATACTTAATTATTGACTTGCACCAAGAAGATATCCATATGCTAATACTAGCGTACATTGCTTAGAAAATTCAAATCCCAAACCCGTCATCAGATGCAAACAAGCAAAACAACAAACCTAAATAGTCTAAATCCTTACAGCATCCTAAAAAATTTACTCATAACGATTAGTCATAGTGTCCATTATTTTCATGCAAGCCTTAAAACTGAAGCAATGTTTTAACTCACCTTCTTCTTTACTTTTCTGAAGTCGAGCAACCGCAGCTTCTTCAACTTGTTAATAACATATAGGCGATAGTTTGGCTTCTTTGTAACTATATTATCCAGCAGGCTAAGTGTCTGCAAATTCACAAGAGCTGCAAGTGGATCAAGATCCACCAAGTTCACTAGGCGGTTATTTGTAAGAACCAGTGTCTGAAGTTTTGGCAAAAATTCTGCACATAACATCAATGTAAATTGATTCAAAAAATTTGGTAAAGACAAATTCAAACCTGTGCTAAGCACCAGACTACTAATATAAATGCAATGAAAATTATAGGGGTATGACATAAAGAACAAATCACCTCCAACATTTGGGTTGATGCGGGCAATACGATTGTTATTTATTAATAATGTGGTCAGTCGCTTCAGATAAGGAAAGTTTTCCAGCTTAACAATTTCATTGTCTGAAAGATCTATACTGTCAAATTGGTCCTGCAAAGGACCACAATGAAGATCAACTGAGAAGCTAGAAAATCTTAACACTAAACAAACAC
The DNA here is from genome assembly GCA_001517045.1 of Pseudotsuga menziesii. Taxonomy (NCBI): domain Eukaryota; kingdom Viridiplantae; phylum Streptophyta; class Pinopsida; order Pinales; family Pinaceae; genus Pseudotsuga; species Pseudotsuga menziesii. Next base: position 327,868 of record LPNX011210877.1, on the reverse strand, counting down.
ATTTTTCAATTAAAATGCTCCAAATAATAAGAAGCTCAATTATACCTGTTCAGAAATAATATGAGAGACACAGAAATTAAAACTGTGCCATCAGAGAAAGCATTAAACAAACTTTCAGATAAGTATTTAATAAGAAATATGCAATGCAAATGATTAAGTGAAACGAACTGTTGGCATTAACTGCCACAACCTTAGGTAACTTGTGAAAAACATATTTGCTGTATGTTATGCACATGTGGTCATGCAGGAGACAAACCCACTAAGTGTAATATTGACTTGAGTCCTTAATGTTAGAATGGTTCTTTAACTAATTGCTTCAAACTACTCTTTCGAATATATGCAAGTCTGTTTTAGTAAGGTAATCAAATCTTCATCTGGCACAATTTCCTAATGTGCTTGCCATTGCTTATTGGAAGCATTGTAACTTTCACAGTGGGAGAATCAAAAATAAAAAATTGGCAAGAACTTGATTGCTAATATGAGCATAGTTACATATATCGGCGATATCACGATATATCGCGAGTCATTCTCCTTGGCGATATATCGCCACTAAAAAGTCGCGATATTTTCGACATTTTGAATATATCGTGATATATTCAATATAACGCGATATATTGGGAATATATCAGGAGATTTTGGAAAATATCACCCTGCTAAAAAAATTTGCATGAATTTTGAAAAATAAATTCATGGGTTAAGTTTTTGGCGGTGTTATTAAAACTAAATATATTAAATTCTTAAAGTAATAAATGGTAGTATTAAATTCTTAAAGTAAAACTAAAAGTGACATTCTCCTTTACTTTCATTTTCTATCCTTTTACTTCAATTTTTAACATTGCCATTAATTGTTTCAGAATGTTTGAGAGTGGTTCCAACCTCATCGGACTTCATATGCAAAAAGTAGAATTTTATATCCCATTTAGAATTCAAGAGACTTGACAGTTTTCATGATTTCAAGATTTCAACAATTCCACTGGATTTTATCAAGTATGAAGATATGGGATTGGCATTTAATCAAGCACATCAACCCATCCCTGTACCTTGATGTTGGTGGCATTGACTATTGAAATCTTTTATCATGACCTTAATAAAAATGTACCCTTCACTTATTAAACATGGTAAGTTTCATCAAAATTGTAGAGTAGTTGGACCTTCCACCATAGCTTAAGTAGTTGGAGCTTCCAATTTGACGCCTAACTCATCCAAAGCACCTAGAGGACCCCCTACTGCTTCCACAGGAAGAGTGGTGCCCCTTGCCTATAAAAGAGGTAGAGGGGATCGATGATTCCTGCTATTTATCATTGTATTATGTAGTATCTAGATGCCTCATGAGTCATGATGATTAATTTCTTGAGACATTTATTTTGATAATTTGATGTGATTTTCTATCATTCCATCCAAAACATATTTCAATATTTTCAGTTTATAACTTTATAGTCGATATGTGATCATGATCCACCATTTGACATCTTATGCATCTTATATATTAGTTGTATTTTCATATTTATGTAGCAATGTGTTTATTTGATGTTGTTGTTGCTTTAGATGTTAAAAAAATTGAAAAAAATGCTTATTTTTGTATTTTTTTGATGCTTTACGACATTTGCCAATATTTTCCGATATTTTCGCCGTTGCTGCCGATTAGTTATATTTTCGCCAACACGATATATGTAACTATGATTATGAGTAGTATTTGTTTATCAAGTATGTCCCAGATTGTTTTGGGAGTAATTAACAAGCATTTTCTGAATGTAATTTTGTTATATTAATAAAATTTATGATTTTTTCCACAAAACGAGTATGTAATACATGGGTGATTACATATTGAAAATGGAGGAATCAGAAATCGTCCAGCAAATAGTCTGTGATTCTATGCAAGAGATATGCAAATTTTTAGAAACATTAAGACAATAATTTCAGCATAATTTTCTGCTCCATGAAATTCCTTCTGGATTTACATAAGATAGAACGTACAATTAAAATGTACCAAAAAGAGGTAAACATATTATAAGAGCAGGAACATGTGATCTCCAGCAAGAAGAGACAGAGGATGACCAATATGATGAAGCAAGACCTAAATTATCACAGAGCACATCTAGCAACTGGCACAGATGTGTCACATCCATCCCCACTTCCTATATCTAGACAGTAACCTATTTCTTTATCTAGACAGTATAACCTAAAGATTGGCACAAATTAGTCAACTTTCATCACAAGATAAAAAACAGTGCACGTGGACCTGTTATGCCACATACTGTATGCAGTTTGCTGATGTAATCCAGACTGCTGTGGCCCATATTTCTGCTTGTGGGTCTCCTATATGACATGGGTGATTTGATGACCATGAGATGATGTTATATTTTTTCCTTGTTCTACTACTATGCCATGTCAAATGATGATGATGATTTATTACTTAATGTCGTACTAAAATGTCTACTGTTATAGCATGATATATTGTATTTGATTGTTTTGATGTGTATAGTTAGTGGTACCTTGCATAAGTCGACAAGGTTGAAGGGTTGTTGGTTTGATGACATACCATGCACCAAGATGACTACTCTTAATTTGGTATTTCTAAGAACTATTTCCCCTTTCTTTGGTTCCACCTTAATTTTTATCATTTCATCCATACCACTCCATCTTGTGTCTGCATCCAATTGGCTTGAAGTTGATTGATTGACTCTTGTTCTCCCACTTTGTGAATCTGTAACTATCTATGCTTTGCTTCTCTCATAACTATATCTAAGAGTTGTTGTGTTGCAGTGAATCCTCAATACAGAAATCTTTGGGGTATGCTCAACGAGGTCGGTTGTCAATAGTCAGGAAGAGCTACAATTGAGAAATGTTTTCTCTTTAGATCCAAAATTCCCTATGCTATTGTTATATAATGGTTTACAGTTGGAAGAATAGGTCATACCTGCAGAGACTATGGGCGCTCATTGGCAACAGGTGCTATGCATATTTGCAATCATATGCATTATTGTGGCAACTCTGTCGGGGCTATGGGCGCTCACTGGCAGCAGAGCTAAAGCTGTGTCATCACTGGTATACAAAAGGTGTAAGACCAGGGCCGATATCTCCCAATACGTTAATCCGATGCTCAAGAAAAAAGTTAAATAAAGCGAACTAACACTGTTGGGATCAAGGGAAAGGCACCCCATAACACGCCCCTTTTGCTCGACACATGCTTTGGTTATCTGTACCATTGGTGAAACCACAAAGGAAGCCTTGATTCCCTTACCCTGAGTCAGACTTCAACCAAAGTAAATTCACTTCCTAAACCTCTTGTGAGTTATGAGTTATCCATCTCCACCCCAAAGAAGATCAAGTCCTTTGATAAATACTTTGATATATTTGCATGGTACTAGTATGCTCTTAGATCATTAATCCAGCGAACTTGTTTGAAAATACTTATGGGGTATATCATCATGAATTCATGACTATGCTATAAGATTACTCACACTTAAACAGTTAAATGCATTATGTCTATTATGTACATTGATTCTGCAAATGTACACTACTACTGGTCCACCTGGGACACTCCTTAGCAGCAGTACAGAATGAAAAATTTCCAGACATACAGAGACACTATCATGCCTCCATCAGAGATATTCAGTAGATGTTAGTCAAGTTCTATGTGTAGCCAGTACCATCACCGAGGGGCATGTTCAACCATCTTTTGTTGTACATGGGATCCGTGCATTCTAAACACATACCCATTTGGCATTTATCAATGTATATTCCACCCGATTGGTCACCAGTTCCATATACAGTTATTATTGTAGAATGGTGGACTTCTTTGCACGGTGTTCTAAAGTCAAATTTTCATGATCGTGCATGGCTTTCTTGCACACGTTGTTTTTCAAATCTATTGATCGATTTGGAAAATCATTTGACTCTTCTATCAGTATACTAAGTCATATGTAGAACACTTTTCTAAATTAGTCAATTTGACCAAGTTCGACTTTTTCAGCAATTTGACTTGGTCAACATAGCAGAACAACAAGGCAGAGAAAGGTGCCAACATCAATTAGTAGTGATCTTGACTCTGACAGTCATTCTGACCCTTTTCTCCTTGGTCACATGCCAATTCTTGGGTGATTGGCTTTTAATTAAAACTTTCCCTAAGTTTTAATTAAGACTAAGTTAGATTTGCATTAGTTTGACAAAACTACAGCAGCATTTCTGGCATGATCTGAGCAAAGACATAGGAACCTATGGTCTTCATAGGATATTTGGGCTCATCACAGGTAGTGTCCCCTCTCAATTCACATCGATACATACATTTATGGATTAATGGCATTTAATTAAAACGCTTCCCCAAGTTTTAATTTAAAAATGCCTAAGAATAATATGGTTAATAATTAAGGCATTACGAGAAATTCTCAATGATTATTTGGCATGATGAGCCACTCTTGGAGATTAAGTGGAGGCTTCCTAGTGGCTTACAAGTCATCAGTGCACTTCTTTGGTGACATGGTGGTCTCATACACGTCATTTGTTTAGAGGCAAACTCATGAGATTATTGACATTTGGCGCACACTACTTGTTTAATTCACATCTGTGAATGAGATATTCATCCTAGGAATGCACATTTGACTTTTCTCTCTACACGTAAGGCACACTTGTCTTAGGGAGGCACACTTACCTTGGGAAGGTGCACTTGCTAGTGGAGTTTGTGGTTTTTACACAAGGCTATGGCACAACACATGGTTTTTGCTCATGGTTTTGGAGATAGCACATGGTTTAGTGTAGAACATGATTTTTGCTCATGGTTTAGGATTTGCAAATGGTTTTTGCTCATGCTTTAGGATTTGCACATGGTTTTGTACCACACATGGTATTTGTACTCATTGTATTGAGACTCTCCTTATGATATACAAGGACAGGTCGACTTCATTTGTAAGGGTTGAGTGTTGAGTATTTGGACTAGTAAGGGACATGGGATACTATTGAAATCAAATTTGTGCCTTTTGTGCCTTCTGTGATTTATAAGTTTTCTTTCCATGGTAATGATATTTTTCTTCAACAAAACTTGAGATAAGATCTTCATCTTTCATATTTTGTTTAGTTTAGGTGAATAGGAACCTTAGACTGCTAATAACCTCTTTATTTTATCACTAATTGGATCGAACGCTTAGATTGCTAACAACCTCTTTACATCCTATTGGGTTATTGATCTTGCCTTAGCTATTTACCTAACCTTGTTGTGAAACTACGAAAGTGTTCCCCTAGGTGACTTTAGCCTTAGTCACTTAAAAGGGGAAATAAAGTGACCCTTGCATCAAATGACTTAAGTTGAGCATTTAATGTGACTTTAGAGACGTCAAATTCCGGTAGAGCAAACGGTCGAGAGGGGTTTCGTTTGCTTGGCAGCCCAAGATCAAAACCCGCTGCTCCTGGAAGGCGACATTTAAAGCCAACCATGCTAAGGGTTGGTGCGGCCAAGCCAGGTGCGATCCCCGGGTGATTTTGCCAGCTTAGATGCCCCTGGATCGTGGTTTCTCGCCCAACAAGTCACAGCGCACTTAACCAACAAAAAAAAATGTGACTTTAGAGATTAAAGTCAAAGTTTGATAAATTTAAGAGGGTGAGTGAAATTAATTTTTATGAGAATTAAATAGAGCATTTATTCTCATCCCTAGATCTAATCTAATCTCAGCCATTGGATTAGATGGCTCTTCACCTAACTAGGGTTTAATCAAAAAGCAAGGGAAAGGCAAAAAGAATTCATTCATGAGAGAAGAATGAAGAGAAGAGAGAGCAGGAGAAAGGCATGAGTTTCGAGGCACCCAGCTGAAGACTTTTACAGTGATCACGAAAACCGAGACAGCGTTTATTGCTTGGCGCAGATTTCGAGTACGGCCATCCATACAGTACGGATTCTGGCCACGTTTTCCGAGGACATGCACGGTTTCCAAGGCAGCAGGCAGTTTTTCCAGGCATGGATTTCAAGACTGTACAGCAGCATTTAATGCAGTCTGTACAGCACAATTTTTGAGACAGTTTGGCGCAGAAATCGAGGGCGGAAATCTGCTGTTATTTCCAGCATGTTTTTCAAGAAGAAGAAGGCACAGAAATCGAGACAGCTCATGCACAGAAAACGAGGCAGCCTCCTGGGTTATTTTCTCTGGTTGAAATAAGTTGTATTTTGACTGAAAATGACTGTCTGAAATTTTCCTAGAAGAAATAATAAATCTCTCTCTAACTGGTTTTCCCCTTGTGGGTTTTTCCAGGGCCATTCACCAAAAATTTCTGAGTACTGTGTGTTAAATGAATGTGCATTTATTTAATTTTCTGTCATTAAAAGATTAAGTTACAGCAGTGTTTTTAAGTCTGAAAAATTATGATTATCTCCAGCCTTTTCACTTTATGGGTTCGGCAATAATCTGAGACATTTTCAACATTTAAACCGGAGGCTGAAACTTGTGAAAAACTTACATGGTATCAGAGCTGAGTTGGGCAGAAAATTAATTTTTACAGACAGAAAACTAATTTCCAGAATTCAGAAAAGTTCTTTTGACAGTAGCAGCATTTTGTTGAAACTTGTTCTTCGTGAAAATGACTTCAAATGGACTGAGAATGGAGGATAGGGTTGATGGGGCAGGGAACTTTGTTCCTTGGAAGGCCCGGATTTTACTGATATTGGAGGAGAATGAGCTATGGGATGAGGTAGTCAATCATACTACTACTCACCCCATTGTCATTCCCAATACTACCACAGATCCAGTTGCACTGGCAGCCTTCAATAAGAAAAACATTAAGGCCAGGCCAATAATTCTTGATGCAGTTAAAGACCATGTCATTCCTCATATCTTGAGTAAAGACAGCACATAAAATGTGGGATGTTTTGACAGGACTGTTTCAGAGTTCTAATGAAAACTGGAAGATGGTTTTGAGGGAGAAGCTGAAGAGTATCAGGATGGCCAAAGGTGAGGTTGTGTTGACTTACCTTACTAGGATCTCTCAGGTGAGAGATGAGCTTGCAGCTGTTGGGGAGGTGGTTCCTAGTGCTGAGTTAGTACAGACAACGATAAACGGGGTGTCAAAGCCCTAATTAGTGTTTGTGCAGGGTTTGGTGGCTAGGGAGAACATTCCCACATGGGAAAGATTGTGTGATGATTTTGTCCAGGAGGAGACTCAAACGGGTCTTGTGGATGGCACTGCTTCTACTAGTAAGGAGGAGGAGGAGGATGTAGCTTTGACGGCAAAGGGGAAGAAGAAGAACAAGAAGGGTGGGGCCAAACAACAGGTGGGCAGAAGAAGGATTTGAGCAATGTTAAGTGCTCTGCATGTCATAAGATGGGACACTATGATGAGTAGTGTCCAAACAAGAAGAAGAAAAAGAAGCAGCAAACAGCAGCTTCAGCAGAGGTCGATGACTTTGCAGCGAGATTTCAGAGAGAGTTTTCTCTGTGCACTGAGCATGTTGAGATAGAGAGAGCATCTATTATCACCAGTGCAGATGTTGATAGACAGAGGGAGTTTTCCTTATTGACAGACCATTCCTACAATGCATCTACTTCCAACACTTGGTATATTGATAGCGGAGCCTCGAGCAACATGACAGGTGCTCGTGAGATGTTCTCCGAGCTTTCACAAACAAAGACTGATGTGGAGGTGGTGTTGGGAGATGACTCAGCAGTCAGAGCAGTTGGGCATGGGACCATTACCTTTCAAAGGGAGTCCATGAGTCCCATGGTGTTGAGAGATGTATTGTATGTACCTGGGTTGAAGAAGAACATGATTTCAGTCTCCATGATCAAGGATCGGGGTCTTGGGGTGTCCTTCCTTCCTAGATGAACATGTGTGTGTGTTTCCCAAGACTGCAGGACCATCTGCTTCAATTTTCCAGTGGAGTTGGATGTGGGAAACTGTACATGCTCTTATTTCAACCTCAGCATGCCTTGGCACATAATAGCGGCAGTAAGCTTTGTGAGCTTTGGCATAGGAGGATGGTTCACTTGCATCATCCAGCTTTGGGGTTGTTGCCACATATGGTTACAGGTTTACCAGAGTTCAACACAGAGCAAAGTGATGTGTGCAAGGGGTGTGCTTTGGGAAAGTACACCAAGACTGCTTTTCCTAGCAGGGATCCTTGACTTGATACATTCAGATTTATGCGGACCGAAGTCATATGTTTCCTTGAGAGGATATGAGTACTATGTGACATTCATTGATGACCATTCCAGGAAGACCTGGATCTACTTCCTGAAGAGCAAGAAATCTGAGGAGGTCTTGCAGGTTCCAAGACTTCAAAGCTCCTGTGGAGAACCAGACAGGGAGGAAGATCCGAGTTCTCAGATCGGATAACGGGGGTGAGTATACCTCCAAGGAGTTTGATGGATATTGCACACAGGAGGGTATCAAGAGGCAGTTGATGGTTCCATATACTCCAAAGTAGAATGGAGTAGCGGAGAGAAAGAACAAGTCTATTGTTGGAGCAGCAAGAGCTATATTACATGACCAGTCTCTTCCTTTCTTCCTTTGGGTTGAGGCATGCAGCACAGTTGTATACCTTCAGAACAGGAGTCCCCATCTTGTCGTGGGGAACATGACACTTGAGGAGTGTTTCACAGGCAAGAAGCTTGAGGTCAGCCATTTTCAAATATTTGGTAGTTTGACTTACTCTCATATCCCTTCAGAAAAGAGGACAAAGTTGGAGCCCACTGTAGAGAAGGGCATCTTTGAGGGCTATGATGAGACTTCGAAGGCTTTCCGTATTTACCTTCCTTCTGAGAGGAAAGTTGTTGTGAGGAGGGATGTGAAGTTTGAGGAGGAGCGGGCCTTCAGGAAGTCTAGAGAGTTAGAGTAGGGAGAGCAACAGGTTCCTGCACCTCAGGTTGTTTCACAGGTACCATTAGTGCAGCAGACAGGTTCACAGGTTTTCAAAGTGACAAGACCACACAGTATGGGCACCGGTTCACCAGGTTCAGTGATTCAACCAGCAGGGTCTTCAAGGAGAAGTTTTGGGTCTCAGATTACAGGTTCACCGTATAGAGGATCAGGATCACAGAGTTCACCAGCTGCTAGTTCACAGGTTATTGGAGCTTCTACCTCTGGTAGTTCATCAGACGAGGACAGACCAGTGTGGGAGCAACCTTCAGGGAAGAAGAAGCCTAAGTGGCTTCGAGAAACCTTGAAGGAAGCTCGAGAGTTTGGGACACCCAAAGAGCCAGTGAGGGCTATCCAGATGCCAAACAGATTGGGCATGGCATTAGTGGCTAGATTACGTGATTCAGAGCCTTCTACTTTTGAGGAGGCCTCCCAGCATTATGTTTGGCAAGATGTCATGATGGATAAGTACCATTCCGTCATTAAGTACGATGTATGGGAGATAGTTCCGAGACCTGAGGGGAAGTCAGTGGTGACTTCTCGGTGGCTTTACAAGCTAAAGCATGCTGCGGATGGGAGTGTGGAGAAGTACAAGTCCAGGTTTGTAGCGCGGGGGTTTTCACAGATTGAGGAAGTAGATTATGATGAGACCTTTGCGCCAGTTGCTCGGTATACTTCGATCAGGGCTTTGATTTCCATTGCTGCTGAAATGGGTTGGAAGATCCATCAAATGGATGTGAAGACCGCATTTCTCAATGGAATCATTCAGGAGGAGGCTTATGTTGAGCAGCCTCAAGGATTTGAGATTCATGAGAAAGAGTCTCATGTGTGCAGGCTGAAGAAAGCCTTGTATGGGCTGAAGCAAGCACCTAGAGCTTGGTACTTGCAGCGGATGGGGTTTCAGAAGAGTGAAGCAGATCTGAATCTCCACTTCATCAGGGTTGGAGATGATCCACTTATTCTTCTGTTATATGTTGATGACTTATTTATCATAGGCTAAGTTGCAAGAAACTAGAGTCTGGCACCCGTTTCACCCTCGGAAACTCGCGGAAACTTGGAAACGCGTATGGTACTTGACGGAAACTCGTTTTCGTCTGTACGTAACGCGTTTCCTATACGAGAAACTTGTCTGTACAGACGGAAACATGTTTCCATCATGTTTCCTCTCTCATGTACGAGGCGTTTCCCATCAAATAAAAGCCTATCACTTAAAAAACTGGCTAGTAAGTCTCTTTCTGCCCGCGGATTTCAGTAATTAACAATTAATACATTAAATTTTAAAATAAAATCTAATTCAAGATGTTTCTAATTAGATTGAAGAAAGTTATAAAGGGGAACATCACTTCATTCTCTCCTCACACAAGCGACTTGAGCACTCAGAGACCAGAATATAGTAGTGGTCCTTATGCAGATTGGGATGTCGAGCTAGAATTTATTGACTTGGGCCTCTCTCTTGCTGCACTAAGTATTGAGGAACCTAGAAGTGGAATTGGAAATACTTCTTCGCTTTACATTTTGTTTTTGAGCGAGCTTCTTGTTCTATTTTTAAGGAAGACTATGAAGATGAGGATGACAATTAGTCTGAGCTCATGTTTTACTTTTATTTCTATGTTAGTATGTTCATTGTTCATAGTTTGATACATTGTACTTGTAGCCTCATACATAAAGGCTAATTTTGGATATGTACTATATAGCTTTGTTTACAAAGGTTGTTTTTGGATATTACTACTTGCATGAATGAAATGATATAGACTTGGGTCCATGTGTAAAATGCAATGTTACATGTATGATTTATATTTTATATGTAGCATTTATCATTTGTCATTGGCAATGTTGCTTGCAGCTAAATGTAATAAATAATTTATGGTTTATGTTTTATAAAAAATTTGTCCTTGCTCATATGTATATCTATCTATCTATCTATCTATATCGCGTTTCCCCGTTTCCAATATTTTGGGGGGTTGCGTTTCCAACGTTTCCCCGTTTCCAAAATTTTGGGGGGTTGTATTTCCACCATTTCCCCATTTACCCGTTAGATATATATATATCGCATTTCCCCGTTTCCAATATTTTGGGGGGTTGCATTTCCAACGTTTCCCCGTTTCCAAAATTTTGGGGGGTTGTATTTCCACCATTTCCCCGTTTCCCTGTTTCGTGCAACTTAGATCACAAGGTGAGAGAGACCCATTGCAGCTTGCAAGAAGGATCTTTCTTCAGAGTATGAGATGACAGATATTGGGTTTATGCACTATTTTCTGGGCTTAGAGGTTTGGCAGGAGCCTGGATATATTTTCCTAGGACAAGGAAAGTATGTTGTTGATATTCTAAGGAGATTTAGGGTGGAGGATTGCAAGCCAATGTCGACACCGATGGTCACCAACTGGAAGAAGCTTCATGCTTTTGAGGGAGAATTGGTGGATCCTACTTTATACCATCCGCTCATTGGTTCATTGATGCATCTGGTCAACTCTCGGCCAAATTTGTGTTTTGTGGTGAACACTCTCAGTTAATTCATGGTTGAGCCTAGGAGAGTACACTGGATAGCCGCAAAACATGTGTTGTGATACCTAGCAGGGACAGTGGATTTTGGTTTGGACTACAGGAGGTCGGATGGGATCAAGTTGATTGGCTTCACACATTCAGATTGGGCAGGCAGTGTGGCAGACTGGAAGAGCACTTCCGAATGTTGTTTCAGTTTGGGCTCAGCAGCAGTGTCGTGATTCAGTCGGAAGCAAAAGTCTGTTGCTTTGAGTTCTGTAGAGGATGAGTATATGGCATCCAGACAGGCCAGTTGTGAGGCGTTATGGCTTCGCAAGTTGCTGGTGAATTTATTTGGTCAAGAGTTGAGGCCTACGGTGGTCTACTATGACAATCAGAGTTGCATCTAGCTCTCTGGGAATCCAGTATTTCATGACCGGTCAAAGCATATTGAGCTCAAGTATCATTTCATCCGAGATTATGTTCAGAGAGGAGCAATGACTTTACAGTACATTTCCATTGATGAGCAGGTTGCAGATATACTGACGAAATCTTTGGGGAGGGGTAAGTTTGTTCAGAGACAAGTTGGGAGTGGTGCAGAACACCTTCCTCGGTAAGAGGGAGTGTTGATTTTTGTACCTAGGAAAGTGTTCCCCTAGGTGACTTTAACCTTGGTCACTTAAAAGGGGAAATAAAGTGACCCTTGCATTAAATGACTTAAGTTGAGCATTTAATGTGGCTTTAGAGATTAAAGTCAAAGCTTGATAAATTTAAGTGGGTGAGTGAAATTAATTTTTATGAGAATTAAATGGAGCATTTATTCTCATCCCTAGATCTAATCTAATCTCAGCCATTGGATTAGATGGCCCTTCACCTACCAAGGGTTTAATCAAAAGGCAAGGGATAAGAAAAAATGAATTCATTCTTGAGAGAAGAGTGAAGAGAAGAGAGAGCAGGAGAGAGGCATGAGTTTAGAGGCACCCAGCTGAAGAGTTTTACAGTGGGCACAAAAACCAAGACAGCATTTATTGCTTGGCACAGATTTCGAGGAGAGTACGATCATCCGTACAGTATAAATTCTGGACACATTTTTCAAGGTGAACTTGAGCACAGAAATCGAGAAGGACAAGCACGATTCCCGTGGTAGCAACCAGTTTTTCCAAGCACGAATTTCAAGACTGTACGACAGCATTTAATGCAGTTCGTACAACACAATTTTTTAGACAGTTTGGTACAAAAATCGAGGGGAAAAATATGTTGTTATTTTCGACACATTTTTCGAGAAAAAGAAGGCACAAAAATCGAGACAGCTCATGCACAGAAAAAGAGGCAGCCTACTGGGTTATTTTCTCTGGTTGAGATAAGTTGTATTTTGACTGAAAATGACTATCTGAAATTTTCCTAGAAGAAATAATAAATCTCTCTCTCTCTCTCTGACTGGTTTTCCCCTTGTGGGTTTTTCCAGGGCTATTGGCCAAAAATTTCTGAGTACTGTGTGTTGAATGAATGTGCATTTATTTATTTTTTGTCATTAAAACATTAAGTTACAACAGTGTTTTTAAGTATGAAAATTTATGAATATTGCCAGCCTTTTAACTTTCTGGGTTCAACAATAAACTGAGACATTTTCAACATTTAAACCGAAGGCTGAAACTTGTAAAAAACTTACACAGGAGGGGTGTTATTGAGCGATGGTGGTCATGGTTGGGCCCTTTCGTCCTCCTTTAGGGGTACTATGGCTTAATGCCGTTTCCGACCACCCTTTATAGGGTTTTTAACCTCAGGGTTGGTGTCTGGGGTCCCTAAGGGTTAACCACTGGGTCACATGGCTCCATATCCTACTTACGCGCTCTGGTGGCCTCTACTTTAACTAGGAGACACTCGTCTTCATTTCCAACCACTTTGGACACCCTCTTGGCCTTTCAATCAGTGGGTCCCTACTCTCCCCAGCCTTATCTCCTCAGAGGAAAGGCACCTTCCATGCCAGGCCTTTTCATGCTTTGAGGAGGACGTTGAGGGATTTTACAAAATTCAAAGGGTTAGATGGGATATGACGCCCTCCCTCCAACTCACTCCAGCCTTTCATGCGAAGTGATTCACTTATTTGAGCATGTTTTGGCACCTGCGTAGCCTACCTTGAGCCTACTTTAGGCTATTTTTTATCATTATTTCTTTTAATTTTAAGTTCACATTTTATAATTTTAAGTTGACTTATTTTAAGGCATGTAGGCCTGGATATTTTGTAAAAAGTGAGTGTGAGATCATATAAATAGATCTCCTCACTTTCATTTTAATACAGAACTTATGGGATAATACACTATGCACTTGCTTTACCCTTGCTAGGACTCTTTGGATGGATACGCTCCTCTTGAGGATGTTTTTTTGGGTTAATGCAAGCTTTTTCTGGTAATTCTTTGGCGAAGTTCTCTACTTTTGGTGATGCTTTGATTTGTTGGATGAACATGAGCACAAAGAGGTCAGGCTTCTCACCCTTTTGTTTGAATGTCGGTGGATGTGCATGTTCAAGTCTTAGTGGTAGCCCTAGTGCTGCACTTTTTCCTGGGATAGACCATTACCTTTCATTCTTATCACCTTAACAAATTGAGCCACGTCTCCTTGTGGGAGTGCCCTAGGGTTTCTCCATAGTTTTTCTAGTCTAGTTGCTTAACCTAGGAACCCTTCTCCACTAGGTTAGCCATCCTCCCTAGTAGCCCTAGGTTGGGTAGGGCTTTTGCTAAGGTAGGGTTTCCCTTGTTTTCACACCATTTTCTCTCACAAGCCTAGTATAGGGTTAGTTGCTAGTGTAGTTTTATGGTTAGTTTTGGTTAGTCCTTAGGTTAGTTTTAGGTTCAGTCATAAATTAGTGTTAATATTTAGGACCATTACCTCGAACCTGAACCCTAGCTACCCTAAACATAGACTCTAACATCTGCTGCAAAAACTTCCCTAACCCCTGCTACCCCTCTTCAATCTCCTTCTTGTTACAGTTAGTGCAGCTGCGAGACCCATTCTCAGAGAATGGTTTCCTAGTCAATTGACTAGGACAGAGTAAGACCCTAGAAGGTACCCTAGGGCCCCCAGAAGTCTCTTGGGGTTCTTGGTCTAGGACCAAGCAGATTGATGCCATGGCAAAGCCCCTAGCATGTGGTTAGGGCCCCTATTTAGGGTATTCTAGTCTGGGACCAGGGATGTGATGTCCAAGTAGAGCCTACAGGTAGAGGTAGAGATATATTCTGGTATGGGACCAAGGACACAATGTCCAAGTAGGCCCTGCAGGTAGTTGATCAACTTTCAGTGTGAGACTGAAACTCAGCTTAGTACTGAGAACCATTTTGCGAGAGAATGGAGGACCCGGTCAAGGTCCAAGGATTGATCAACATGATTTAGTGTGAGACTGAAACTCAGCCTAGAGCTGAAAGCCATTCGTTAAGAATGGAAGATCATGATGTCCCCTCTCCTAATCGGTTATTGCTAGATTGCTTCTCAAGGGACTGGCCACCGCTTGACGATGTACCTAGTACCTAACCCTTAGGAGCAGTGTTAAGGACAAAAGGATTGTACCATCCGTTTGGATCTTCCCCCTTATACAGTGATGACAAAATAAATAAAACTATGTATCTTGAGAGAGAGAAAAGTCTTTGGTGTTGTTGGTCCTAAATGTTGAATGTCCACTTTTGCGGTTCACCTTGATCTTATGGTTGTTGGCTCTTGGTCCTATTCCTATTTGGTCCTAGCACTCTGATCCGATGGATTATTCATCTTCAAAAATTACACTGATCCAATATGGTACAATGGTTACTAATCTATGGTTCAAAGAACATAACATATGTTTTTAACTCATATGCTAAACATGGTGCGTGGTTCGACATAACATCGCATGGTGCGCGGTTCGACATAACATCTCATGGTTCGAACGATCAAGTCTTACAGTTAAGACTTGGCATCTGGAGATTTGTGCACCGTCAAGAGGTAATATAAAATGGTTTGTAACATGCTCGCGCAGTTAGTGGCAACGTTCTGGCGGTCTTGCGCACCGTCAAGTGGAACCTCGAATGGTTCGTGAAAAGCCTGCGCGGTCAAGTGTATACCCTCTAACGGTCTTGTGCACGGTTAAATGGCACTATTCCGGCAGTTGGATGAGGGTGCGCGGTCACGTATGCTGCGACATTTGTGGAGTTTTGTTATATGCTGCGACAGCGGATATAACATTTGGAACAGCTCTAAAATGTGACGGATATCCATTGTGTGGCGGGCTAGCAATACCATACATGGTATTAGATGGAACCGTTGGGAACCGCTGCCACATTTGGCAGAACAGAAATGAATGTAACGTACAGCCAGTTGAAACGTTTCGATGGAAATTAAAAGATAGCATATGGAATATGAAAAGACAGGTAGCAGACGAGTCGAACCCGTTACTTATCCTCCCACTGAACGCTTAAATAGGAGGGGGGTTCAGATTGTTCAAGGCACCGAGCATCGCTTTTCTGTTATGAGAAGCTTGCAGAGATAAAAGAAAAGAAGCACCGAGAGTTTTACTGTGAAGTGTCCAGATGTTGTTGCTGTGGAAGTCGACATTCTCTGTTATAATTTTAGCTTTCTTTGCCTTGTGAAGGCTAATTGTAATTTCCAGAAGAGAAGTCTTGAAGACTTTGTACAACATTCTATTCACAGTTGCTAAAGTTGATTCCAAAACCATTTTTGTACCATTTTAAAAAGATTAATTGGATCGGTACCCATTTGAGAGGGACCCGGAGACATAGCCCAGTGAAGGGGGTGAACTCCGTTATCAACTTCTATTTGTGACTCTCTGATTCTGTGTTTTTTTTCCCACATCTGGTTATCGGTTTTGCTTTTCATTTTTGTTTGAGCATTTAATTTCTGTTAATGTTGTTTCATGAATTCAGCAAACTGGTAAACGCATTCTTTAAAAAATTTTAATGCACTCAAGTTGAGATCCGACAGATCATATTATGGTATCAGAGCAGGTTAACTGCTTGTGCAAGTTTGTGAATGCTTACCAGGTCCAGGTTAAAGCTTGGTGAAGGAGAATTAATTCAAGGAGATCCTGAGATTGGCTCAAGGAGAACATTCTCAAGAACCATGTCTTCTCCACGAGGGGAAGAAGAAGGACATACAGAACGGGAAAAACCTGTTATTTCTGAAACTGACTTTTTGGAGGCTTTTATCAGTATGAAAGCCATGATCTTCCTTCTTCTCGATGAGCATGCAGAAAGGAAGAAGAA
>LPNX011210877.1:284044-311147 GCA_001517045.1 Pseudotsuga menziesii | reverse complement strand
TTATTTGAGACATACTTTGTTGATGTTTAACCCCAGTAATTTGGATGATGTATGTGTTCAAGCTACACATTTAGAAGCTAGGGGTAAGCATGCTAATGATGCTTTTGTGAAGAAATCATTTAAATTTGACAGCAAATCGAAAGGTAAAGATAAGGGGAAAAAAAAGATGGCTACTGTTAAGAAAGAGGGTGAAAAGCCTACATGTTCGCATCGTCAGAAGGGACATGATGTCTCTAAGTGTTGGAAACTTCATCCGAAGTTAAAGCCAAAGAAGTACAAAGAAGTACGAAGGAAACAAAGATAAAGGCAAAGCAAAAGCTACTGCAACAGTTATTCAAGACTTGGGATCCGACTCAGGTGATGAAACAAAGGTTACACCTGTCGGAATCCAGGGTAAGAATAAAAGTATCTCACTTCCCATTGATGCAAAATCAAGTTCTGGTGCAAGTACAAATCTGCCATCTACTTCTAAGCAAAATGATAAAAATAGAAGTGCATTGTTTCATGTTCGTGTCATTGCAAATCACACAAAGATTGATACATTGTTTGATAGTGGCTCACAAGTAAATCTGATATTAGAAGAAGTGGTTAAGAAATTGCATTTAGTTACTATGCCTCATGAAAAACCCTATCCTCTTGGTTGGGTTACTAATGATACACAATTGCAAGTTACAAAGAAATGTATATTAAAGTTTGCAATTACTGGAAAGTTCATGGATGAGGTAGAATTGGATGTAGTACCACTTGACATTTGTGGAATTGTTCTTGCGAGTCCATATTTGTATGACCGAAAAGCAGTCTTTTATAGAGAGCAGAATAAGTATCATCTTTTTAAAGATGGTGTGGAATAATATTGTACGAGCACATAAGACAAAAACAAATCTAGCAATAGACTCTGCAGGACAAATGAAGAGGCTGGTAAATGCTAGTAAGAATTTTGTGTTAATGATGGGTTAAGGTGAAAAATGATGAGATCTCTAAATCTTTTGAAGGATGTGATCCTAAACATAAATCTGAACTGATTGAAATTATTTCTGAGTATGATGATTTATTTCAAGATCCGAAAGGGTTACCACCAAAGAGAGAAATTCAGCATGAGATACATTTGCAGCAGGATGTGCCACTCCCGAACATAGCCATGTACCGGATGTCTGTAATGCAGAATGAGGAAATCAAGAAGCAGGTTCAGGAGCTGATTGAGAAGGGGGTCATCCGACCAAGCACTTCTCCTTGTGGCTCTCCTATAGTCTTGGTTCCAAAGAAGGATGGGTCTTGGAGAATGTGCATCGACTATAGGGCCCTTAACAAAATCACCATTAAAAACAGGTATCCTCTTCCTCGCATTGATGATTTGCTTGATCAATTGAAACATGCAACTTACTTTACAAAATTGGATCTGCGTAGTGGGTATCATCAAATCCGTGTTGCTGAAAATGGTGCCTGGAAAACAGCGTTTAAAACAAAACAGGGTTTGTATGAATGGCTTGTGATGCCTTTCGGGCTCTGTAACGCACCTGCTACTTTCATGCGGGTCATGAATGATGTCTTTCGTCCATTCATTGATGATTTTGTAATTGTATATCTGGATGATATCCTGGTGTTTAGCAAAACCTGGGAGAAACACATTGTACATGTGAAGAAAGTTTTAAATATACTGAGGAAGGAGAAGCTTTATGTAAAAATGTCTAAATGTGAGTTTGCTAAAACTTCTTTAGTATATCTGGGCCATATTATTGGTGGAGGCCACCTGCGAGTGGACCCATCCAAGGTGGTTGTCATTGTAAACTGGCCACGGCCTAACACCGTTACTGAAATCAAAAGTTTTCTGGGTGCGGTTCAGTATTGGAGGAAATTCATTTCTGGGTTTTCTTCCATTGCTGCTCCATTACATGCGTTGACAAGCGTTAAAGAAATTTTCCACTGGGGAGGCAAGCATCAGAGAGCCTTCGACACTTTAAAGGAAAGGATTAGCACCGCACCAGTTCTGACATTGCCAGAGTTGCAGCAGCCATTTGAGATCGAAACAGATGCCAGCGGGTTTGCCATGGGAACCGTTTTGATGAAAGGGAGGAAGCCAGTCTGTTACCATTCAGAAACGTTCTCTACTGCGGCAAGTAACTATCCAACTTATGACAAAGAGTTGTATGCTTTAGTATAGAGTGTGAAGAAGTGGAAACATTATATCATGGGAAAAGAAATAGTCATACATACTGATCATCAGCCACTTCAATATCTGCAATCTCAAACTAAAGTACAGCAAAGTCGTCATTTAAGATGGATGGGATTTTTACAGCGGTTTCATCTTGTAATTAAATACAAAAAGGGAATTCATAATAAGGTAGCAGACATGTTGTCGAGGCCACCAACAAACGCTTCAATCATTCTTCAAAACAGTTCATTAACACATGAAAGTTACATTGAACAGTATGCAGAAGATAAAGATTTTAAGAACGTATATGCATCACTGATACATGGTAAACAGGAAGAGAACTATTATGTGCATAGTCAACTCCTGTATCATCTCGGTAAACTCTGTAATCCAGAGAAAGAGAGAATGCATGTGATCCGAGAAACACATAGTTCATTGATTGTAGGACATTTTGGTGTAAGTAAAACGTTGACAATATTGCAAAATCACTGTTATTGGCCTCAGATGCAAGAAACTGTAGCTAAATATATACGAGGATGTGTTATGTGTGCAACGAGTAAGCCTAGCAATAGGAAATTGGGTCTGTACACACCTCTTCTAGTTTCTTCTCGTCCCTGGGAAAGTATTTCTATGGACTTTGTAGGAGGACTACCTATGTCTAGAAAAGGGCATGATTACCTATATGTTGTTGTGGACAGATTCAGCAAAATGTGTATCTTAATGCCATGTAACAAGCAGATCACTGCTGAACAAACAGCTCATCTATTCTTTCAGAATGTTTGGGTACATTTTGGGCTACCCATGTCTATTGTATCTGATCGGGATTCCCGGTTCTTGGGAGAATTCTGGTCAACTTTATGGGAGCTTATGGATACTAAACTTAAGAAAAGTACAGCTTTTCATCCACAGACCGACGGACAAACAGAGGTAATAAACAAAACAGTGGTTCAGCTGCTCAGAGGATATTGCAGTAAACATCCTAAACTTTGGGATGAGCAGTTGCAGTATGTACAGCATGCTTACAATCATGCAGTTCATTCTTCTATGAAAAGATCTCCTTTTGAAACTTGTTTTGGTTATCTGCCAAAAACATCGATGGACTTCTCTTTTGGCAAAGATGCAGTGGATGGACATCATGATGCAAATAAAGCTCTAAGATTCATTCAAAGAATCCAAGCGGTGCAGCAGGCAGTTCAGGAACAGTTGGAGAAGAGCCAGGCAAAGTACAAAGCCCGGCATGACAAGCATCGAGTTGATCATCAATTTCAGGTTGGTGACAGAGTTTGGTTACATATCACCAAAGAAAGAATGAAAGGTGAAGGTAAAAAGCTTAAGCCTATCAGGTATGGTCCTTCTGAGATCTTGGAAAAGATCAGTACTAATGCTTTTCGCTTGAATTTACCTCCATACATGCAAATCTATTCAGTTGTCAATGTTGAGAATCTTAAATTGTATGAGCCTCCTATGATCATGGATGAGAAAACTAACATACAGATTCCTTCAGTTGATGATATGGCACCTGAATACATGAAAGAGTTGCAGGATGATGTTATTCTTGACAGAAATGTAAGGACTTCACGAAGGGGGAATGTTGAGTACCTTCGAGTGGGGCTTAAAGGCATGCATCCTAGCAAAGCAAGATGGATGGAGATTGGAAAAGTGAGGGAGCTGTACCTTCACTTACTTGCAGAGTGACTCAGGCTTTTGGTGGTCCAAAAGCTCTCCAATGGGGAGGAATGATCCGGTGGATTATTCATCTTCAAAAATTACACTGATCCAATATGGTACAATGGTTACTAATCTATGGTTCAAAGAACATAACATATGTTTTTAACTCATACAC
The DNA here is from genome assembly GCA_001517045.1 of Pseudotsuga menziesii. NCBI lineage: Eukaryota > Viridiplantae > Streptophyta > Pinopsida > Pinales > Pinaceae > Pseudotsuga > Pseudotsuga menziesii. The sequence continues at coordinate 307,155 of LPNX011210877.1, read as the reverse complement.
TAAACATGGTGCGCAGTTCGACATAACATCGCATGGTGCGCGGTTCGACATAACATCTCATGGTTCGAACGGTCAAGTCTTATGGTTAAGACTTGGCATCTGGCGATTTGTGCACCGTCAAGAGGTAATATAAAATGGTTTGTAACATGCTCGCGCAGTTAGTGGCAACGTTCTAGCGGTCTTGCGCACCGTCAAGTGAAACCTCGAATGGTTCGTGAAAAGCCCGCGCGGTCAAGTGTATACCCTCTAGCGGTCTTGTGCACGGTTAAATGGCACTATTTTGGCGGTTGGATGAGGGTGCGCGGTCACGTATGCTGCGACATTTGTGGAGTTTTGTTATATGCTGCGACAGCGGATATAACATTTGGAACAGCTCTAAAATGTGATGGATATCCATTGTGTGGCGGGCTAGCAATACCATACATGGTATTAGATGGAACCGTTGGGAACCGCTGCCACATTTGGCGGAACAGAAATGAATGTAACGTACAGCCAGTTGAAACGTTTCGATGGAAATTAAAAGATAGCATATGGAATATGAAAAGACGGGTAGCAGACGAGTCGAACCCGTTACTTATCCTCCCACTGAACGCTTAAATAGGAGGGGGGTTCAAATTGTTCAGGGCACCGAGCATCGCTTTTCTGTTATGAGAAGCTTGCAGAGATAAAAGAAAAGAAGCACCAAGAGTTTTACTGTGAAGTGTCCAGATGTTGTTGCTGTGGAAGTCGACATTCTCTGTTATAATTTTAGCTTTCTTTGCCTTGTGAAGGCTAATTGTAATTTCCAGAAGAGAAGTCTTGAAGACTTTGTACAGCATTTTGTTCACAGTTGCTGAAGTTGATTCCAGAACCATTTTTGTACCATTTTAAAAAGATTAATTGAATCGGTACCCATTGGAGAGGGACCCGGAGACGTAGCCCAGTGAAGGGGGTGAACACCGTTATCAACTTCTGTTTGTGACTCTCTGATTCTATGTTTTTTTTTCCCACATCTAGTTATCAGTTTTGCTTTTCATTTCTGTTTAAGCATTTAATTTATGTTAATGTTGTTTCATGAATTAAGCAAACTGGTAAACGCATTCTTTAAAAACTTTTAATGCACTCAAGTTGAGATCCGACGGATCACACTCTCACTTGTGTGCACCCTTGACTATGATGTCTCCTACTTTATGGAGTGTATTTACCTAATGGTTTATTAAGGACCATATATTGTTATGGTTACCTTATGTTTTGTTAAAGGACCCTCGACCCACTTATGGTTTTGGTTTATTTACCTCATATTGGATTTTTGGACTTTCACTTTATTATAAATACGTTAAATAATTATTTTATAGTCTTATTAATAAGATCTTATGATTTTATTAATAGACTTTTCGACCATTTTACTCTTATACTTAAAACCTTTTACTTTACCTAAAGTACACTTATGTTATTTTTTTTAGACCAATTACTTTATGATTTTATTATATTTATTATACTAAAATCTTATGTTATTTTTTGGACCAGTTACTTTATAATTTTATTATATTTATTATAATAAAATCTTATGTTATTTTTTGGACCAGTTACTATATGATTTTATTATATTTATTATAATAAAATTTTAGACTTTTTGACTTTTACTTTTGGACCACATTATTAATTTATTTTATTTAATCTCTTATCTTGTTCCTAAGTATTTTGATTTTTCTACGGTAGCCTATATAATCCAAAGAGCTATCCTTCAAAACGTGTGATTTTTCCTCACGTGGTTGTCTACGGTGATCTCTGCGATTTTGAAGTAGTTTTCCCTCACTGGCTCTGCACGTTTTGCCTCTACGATTTTGAAGTGTTGTGGTGACCTTCGTGATTTTTCCCTCACGGGCTCTGCACGTTTTACCTCTATGATTTACAGACTGCCTACACTCTGTCTGCGGGTTTATTGTTTTTCCCCCACGAGTTGTCTGCGTTCTTTTCCTCTCATGAGCTTATGTGATTTCTCTGAGCGAGAGTCTCTGCGATTTGGTTATTCTGCTTTTTTTTGTGACTTCTCACCGAGATTTCTCACGAGATCTACTTGATCTCTCTCGGCAATTTATGTATTCACGATCTTTGCCATTTGCTGAACTAATTCTTATCTCGGCGTGTTTGTGATTTCCCTCTGCAACGATTCTTACTCGACATGTTTGTTTACGGGATTGACCTCCCTTTGCTGCATTTGATCTCTGTGTGAGTTCTGTTGGTGATTGCTTACGGTCTTATCTCTCGACATGTCTCTGTGATTGAACTCTGTGTGAGTTCTTACAGGGGGGTAATTGCTTATTGGTTTTGCAACACTTATGTGTCTTTCCTTACCCATGGTCACTTGCATGGATTTTTATTGAAGCACCTGAGATCTGTTTAGTCCTACCTAAACCCTCTCTCTATCAAGGTACGTATATGGTTTAACCAGTTTGACTTGTCCTTTCAGTGACAAGATCAAACTCAGAACTAACTGAGTATAAGGCGGATCAAACGAATGGTTATGATTCTTTATCTTTTGTAGTTTATTTGAGATTTAGTTCACTGCACATGTTGTTTACTATTTTTCTGTACATGACATTTGATGAAACATTTCATTGATCAGCTTTAACGCAGTGACCAGCAGGGCGTTAAAGTTAACGCAGTGACCAGCAGAGCATTAAGTTGAAAGAAATGAAAGTTATGTTGTTATGTTTTATTATAGTTTAAATTTTACCTCAGTTTTTATATGTTCATGTATTGAAGTTTAGTACCTGTATTAACACTCATCTAACCTGTAAAATTCAACACTTCAAGACCGTTGTTAATATCTCCCTTTAGGCTTGCTGCCTTCCTAACTCCCATCTCAGCACCCTCACTCCACTCTGCTAGACTCTTGTTCCTCCAATGCTAACCTTTATATACCTTCGTTGTAACCTCCTCCCTAACTCGCTGCTGACTTTTCTCCTCAGTCTGCCTTCCCAAACCTTCGCTCCAACCTTTTTCCTCCTCATTTCCCTTTACACAGTCGTAAAGAAACTCCCCTTTTCCTCCCTTTTCCTTGTTGTTTCTTACTCTACCCCTCGGGTGTCCTTTTCCTCCTCCCGGGCTGTTGTAGCAGCCCCCCTTGGCTCTAGGTCTTCCCCTTGCGTGACAGTCCTCTCCTTATACCCTACAAAGCTGCCCTTCACAGTGGCATCCCTCCTATACTTAGTCCTACTTCCCTCTTCCTTCTAACCTGCGCAGGTACCAATTAGAGGTTAGTGAGTGCTGATAGGAGTTTGTGAATTTGGGCATACAGTGAGAACGAACTGTTTACATTCCTTCACCATCTCGCTTGTGCTTATTACTGCTGGTAACAAAATGTTGGTATGGATATTGCTAAGGGTACTACATATGCATGTATTGACTTAACATAAAGTACCGAAACATCATTCTTTTGTTACACTTATTAATACACATAGACTGTAAATTATTAGTTGTAGACACTATCTTATTGCTAGTTGGCTAATGCACTGTCAGTTTAATGAATTATATTTGCATATTTAACATGAATGTGGTTACATGATTGAATGCACTACTACTTATGCTACATGCACTTATACTACTGTATATTCAAATGCTGCTACTAATGTTGTAAGCAAGGACTGATGATAAACATACAATTGCTAGATACTTACTGCTGATACTAGTGTGTGTCCTGTTGTTCATTAATGCTGCTAGAAATACTTTGAACATACTGATATACATGTTGTATGCGCAAAGAAACAAGTTTTAATGCATGACTAACGGTGTTTATTCTATGATAATGATGTCATCAAAATTCATATGATAATGCATTTATGACTGTTATTGTAATGTTGTAAATGACTGACACACACTGTAGTATGGGTGTTTTATACTAGCATTTGATGAAATCCTTATGATTGTGAGTCTGTTACATAATAAAATATAAATATAACATAATATATATATAATATCATTAATAATAATGATAATAATTCATTAATTAATTAAATCAAGAGACATGCCTCTTAGTAAAGGCACGATGGGCTTATAAGACCCACCATTGTAAATGCAATATCATCATTATCTTATCAATTATCTATTATTTGTCCATTCATGGAGTGTATATGTGTTTATTTACACCGGTTATTTCGGTAAAAACGATTTTTAATCGGGCACAATGGGCTTATATAATACCCACCATTGTAAATGTAATATCATCATTATCTTATCAATTATCTATTATTTGTCCATTCATGGAGTATATGTGTTTATTTACACTGGTTATTCCGGTAAAAAGGATTTTTAATCGTTTCATTGGTATCAGAGCCAACCCTTCCTCGGGCTTGTGTTCATTCGGCTTTTAGCCAAAGTTTCGATTTTGTCTAGTAATTTTCAGAGATTCTCTGAGTTCAAAGGTCTTTGACCTTACTCAAAAATAAATAGATACATAAATAAAAGAGAAGTTAAAAAAAGGGGGAGAAAAAGAAGCAAGGGGAAAAGGTTTAGAAAAAAAAAAACGAAAAAAAACAAAAAACAAAAAATCAACCCATTGTATTATGAAACAACACTTGGTTTTTTTATTAATCCCCAAGATTTGCATTCCTTCTTCCCAACCACCCAATCTACACACAATCCACGAAAAAATTTAGTAATAATGTTTTTATTATTATTATACATTGTATTAATAATAATTATTATTATTATTTAATAATTGTAAAAATTAGAATTATTAATTACAAAGAGCAGAATATTACATCTTTGGTGTGACCAATTTATTATCAAGGGAAGAAGACAAAATCGAAGAAGTCAAAGTCAAAGGACAACTATCTATCGTCATAGAAACCAAAGTTAAGGAAGACAAAAAATCAAAGAAGATATTAAAAAGAGCAAAAATCAAGTCTCGAAAGACATCGAAGAGTGATTGAAGCCAATTGCAGAATTGTTAAAAAATTTAGGATTCCATATATAAATCTAAATTTTGTTCCAAGTGTCCTTATTGCGAAATAGAATTCCAATATCTGACGATTTTTAAGAATGGCAATCGCTCTTGTCCAATATGTGGTAAATATTTTATTATGAAAGACGAACAAAGTAACTCACAGTTGCAATCACAGCAATTTGAAAGTGAATTAGGACACTACAAGGAAAGCAATAAAAAATTACAAATTGAAAATAACAAAGAGAAATATTTTAGTGATTTAATAAATACAAAATTGAAAGATCATATTCGGGAGTCCACCAAACAAACTAATGCGAGAAACAAATTCGACAAGGACATACAAGAACGAAATGAAGAGATCCCTCATCTAAGAGATCATAATCAGAAATTGTTGATTCAAATCAAGAAGGCGAAGGATAAAGTTCAATGCAATCAAAAGTCACAAGAGAAGATTCAAGCTCTCTTGCAAAAAATACTGGAAAAAGACAAAGAAAATTCTGCCCTAAAGAAAGTTAATCAAGAACTAGAGGAACAAATCAAGAAGTTAAGAGAAGACAAAGTTTCAAGACAACAGGTGCAAGAAGAATCAGATTAATAACAATCTAATGGAGAACAAAGTAGCACAAATCAAGAAGGAAGCATCCAAAGTTTCCGCAAAACAAATTCAAGTTGAGGAAGAAGAAATAAACACAAATTCAATCTTCGTCACAATTCAAAAGGAAGTCAATCCAGCAGAAAAACAAACAACAAAAACACCTTATCAACACCTAAATTATAAGCGTCATTTTGACCAACGACAGTGTCAAAATGAACATACACAGAAAAGTTATGTTGTCAGACAAGCAAGAACATCAAATCAACATACTAAGAAACAAACGAGAATAACCACCCCACAAAGCCATCAAATAGCTCCGATGAAGATAGATCTCAAGATGGACCACATTAGCAACGGTGCGTCATTTTTTCTTTGAAAATTGTAACGCGTATCGTCTCATTTCATAAGTGTCGCAAATACTAAAAGAAAGGATCTAGAGATGATGGTTCAAAAAGAAAATCAGACGTAAGCCTTGTCTTCTCTAAGAAAGCTTCTCTAAGGGAGAGGCAATGTTACATAAAAAAATATAAATATAACATAATAATATATATAAAAATAATATCATTAATATTAATGCTAATAATTCAATAATTAATTAAATCAAGAAACATGCCTCTTAGTGAGGGCACGATGGGCTTATATAAGACCCACCATTGTAAATGTAATAACATAATTATCTTATCAATTATCTATTATTTGTCCATTCATGGGTGTTATTTACGCTAGTTATTCCGTTAAAAACGATTTTTAATCATTTCATAGTCACTCTTAGATGATAACTCAAAAGTACTGATATCATTTGCCTCACAAAGCAAGTAATCGATTTATTAGACCCTCCATATTGTTACGATATTGTCAGACTTGTGTTGGTAAATGCATTGTTAAAGAGAACCTGGTGGATACACTTATATACCTCACTTACTCACACAGTACATCCTCCCCACTTATTGACTTGACTCCATTAGGCACTGGTAGCTAACATCTCGAAAGAGGTGTCCTTTAGTGTCTTTTCAGGGTCTTAATAAGGCTCTACCCTAGGAAGGCTTAGGCTTCCGAAGCAGTTGGGAGAAGTTGACTAAGGTGACAGTGGTCACTTCATCCTCACATGCTTACTGATGGCTTGGACAGCCATTTCATTCAGTAATAGTGTGAATAAGCAGAGAGCACTTATATTATATCAAGGATCCATAAAAACATAGATCCAGAATACATACATTGTTCATCCTTCCTCTAGGAGACACCAGACTGAAAAAAGAGATCTTGAAAGTCTAAACTGGTGACAAAGTTTCAGGTGACTTCACCTGTCCTATTTTTCATTTTGAATCCCATCATTGCTTCAACATCATAAGTGTTTCACTCCATTGTGTCTATGGCTTATCATCTTTTCCCTTGCCTAATGGTACAACACACTCTTCTATTAGTTGGAACATGAAACTATTTTGTGGATTGTGTGCATTCCCTTCATATCTAAGGTAGGGTAGTGTTGAGTAGTAAACATAAGGCACTAGATGGCGAGCTATCAAGGGTGATTATTGATGACTTTGTATAAGTTTTAACTACCACCATAGTTAATGATCATATCCTTATAAGAGAAGGGCTTAAAGCAAATAGCCATCTTAAACCTCAATAATTGTGGTATTAATTCCCCTTTGTTTTATGTCTTTTATTTCTCAATTGTACGTGAAAAAATCATCAAAAAATCAAATCAACAATCTAGAAACAACTCTTAAAGTTTAGCAATGTCTCTTTGAAATGTTGAGGGAAACAACTATCATTGAAGCTACAATAGGGATGCTAACACCAAAGAGGCAATATTGCATGTCTAAGTATAAATAATGCTTGGTCCTAGTAAATTATACTACTAGGCATGGGAACAAATTTCAAGCAATTCATAATTCAATTATGGACAGCTGATTAAAATTTGAAGCAAATATAACAATACCCAATAACTTAACCCCCAAATTATGCATAAAATATATGTTCCTAATAATTGCTTCATTGTAGATCACGAAACAAGATCTCATCGAGCAAAATAAAATGAACAGAAGTTCATTTACTAACAAATATCCAACATAAGAAGGAAAGACAATAGAAATCCATATATGACAAGTAACAAATAATTGCATAAGATAGATGAAGCAATGAATGAGACATATATGCAATGCCATGTGGATTGACAAGTCACAATGGTTGAGTAATGTCCCTGACAAAATTACATGTCTAAGCTTAAATAATGCTCGATCCTAGTAAATTATACTAGTAGGTAATGTGACCAAATTCAATTAATTCATAAATCAATTATGGACAGCCAATTAAAATTAGAAGCAAAAATAACATCACCAAATAAGTTCACCCCCTAAATAAGCATAAGATAATTGTTCCTAATATTTACTTCATTCTAGATCATGTAACTAGCTCTCATAAAGCAAAATTAAATGAACAAAAGTTCATTTACAAACTAATATCAAACATCAGGACAGACAACAGAAATCCATATACGACAAGTAATAAGTAATTGAATGAGATATATGAATGAATGAACAAGAGATATAGACAATGCCATGTGACAATATACTTGTAGAATTAGCAAGTCACAATGGTTGATGAGTCATGTCCCTTGGTTAGGTCATGTCAATTAGTGTGTCCCTACATATAATATGTTTATGTGTGTGTGTGTTTGTGTCCACTACATTGTCTTCCCCTTTAAGATGCTTTGTCCTCAACGCATAAAAACGTTGACTTCATTTTAGCTTGTAATGTCTACCCATGATTCTTCATTCTTAAGTTGCTCATGGTTGAGGAGATGAGACAATATGATCTTCTAAGATTTCAGCAGAATTTTCAAATTGTAAGAGGGTCTGACCACCCTAATCTATACTTTGCGGAACATTGTGCTTATAGGATTTACAAGATGAACTTTTATTATTAGACTCAACAATAATGGCATCAATTTTCTTCGGAAATAGGACAATTGCTTTTGTTCAAAGCAATGTGGATAAATATTTTGGTTAAGATATCGACTATTGTGATTAGGACATTAATAAGGTATCACTGTAACATAACTTTTCCTCTCTATACTTGTAGTTTTCTCGTTGGGTTTTATGTCTTCTTTATACACCTATGTTGCTTTGTTGTTCACTGAATTTCTATTAGTAAGGGCACTGAGATTTTCCATCATTTTTACCTCCACATCTAGAGATATCCTTACTTCCGCTGGATTTGCATCTTTTTTAGTTATGATGTCGACTGGACCTTCTTGGTTCCTTTCTCCAAGACTTGCATTTGTAACTTCTAAGCACCCAAATACTAAGCACGTGAGAAGTTACTTATGGAGACCCAAAAAAACCTTGATAGTCTTGAAATTGGGCAAAACCACCATTTGTTTGCTATAGACACCATTTCCATAGAAAGGAGCCCAAGAACATAGTCTTCAAGTTAGAGAAAGGTAACCATCATACACAGTCATCATTTGAAGAGAGAAAAGTAGCGGACATAATCATCTATCATCAAAGGGCAGATACTATAGAATTGTTTGGGTCGTCCAACAACTGGTTGAGAAAAGTCCCCATATGGGATTGAGTTGTCGTATGGACTCAAAGCTAGCTACCATGTGAAGCTACCCAAAAAGTGTTCAATCAATTTGTGGAGAAGCTAGCCTCCAAATGGCCAATTACTACCACATGGAAATTATACAATTGACAATCAAGTTGTCGTTTAGAAGTAGTCACTACCACTAAAATCATCATACAACAACAAGGCGATGTAGACTATCATAAATCAACTCGCCACGATGAACCCTTGACAAGATCAGATCAACTCGTTGAGTTAAATTAAAAATCTACAATACATAAGAAGAGAGTATATGCAAAAGGAGATTATGACATTTGTGAAAAATAAACTGTTGGAGAAACAAAATATCAATTATTGGTTGGATTGTGGAGGTTTAAAAGCTAATAACATGATATGGTGAATAGAAGAACCCTAATATTACAATTAGTACTAATGCAAGTTCTAAATTCGAAAAGGTTTTAAATGGCATAGATCTAAGATGATGGGTCACATAGCCCATGCCCTTGCAATGATCAAAGGAGATGTAACAATTGCTAGAGAACCATCAAACACTGACAACAATGATGATCCAATTGAACAATTGACAATGTTTGCATTTTAAGAGGCCCACACTTTGAGGACAAGAAATGATACAATGAAGAGAAAGTTGTTCAATAGTTCGAGATGCTTGTGGATCAAATAAACTATATCTCTTTGGGGTTATGAGACATGCACGAGAGGATTGATGCTCTATAGTTCAATGGATATCTAGGATCTAGAAATTCATAATCATATATTTACAAGGGTTATGAGGCAATTCATGTGCAAATTGTCACCACCTAGTTTGCACAGCTTGTTCAACAAACAGAAGACACCTAGTCAACTAGAGACCCTTCATTTCATCATCTGGATTGAATAGTCTTCTGCTCGCTTGTCTTGTACACTTCCTTTGTCATGCTGAAAAGGAAGATGATCGTAAAATTTTGGCATAAAAGAGCTAGCCCGAGTGAGTCATTCATATTATGGCTACTTTGGAGTGTTTTTCTTACCTAAATGAACTTAGATCCTAGTGATTATCTAAGTTTTTTCACTCAATCGTCCAAAGCCATAGTATGTTATAATACAGGTGCCTCAGGTTGGTGTATAGGTCCTTAGAGTTTGATGTCAAAATTTGAGTCAACTACCATGTTTCTAACAAAAGTTATGACCCTTTAGGTCCCTTGGCAGGGATAAATCTATAAAAAACTATGTAATCTAGGGTTTTAAGGGATTAAATATTAAGAAGGGAATATTTCTAGAATATCCCCCTTCCCATGTTGGAGCTCTTGTGGGCTCGAAACGTTGTAACATCACCCCTAAATCAAAAGATATGACCATAAGTGTGGGATAAGCTAAGCCCCCTAGCACCTCCTCCCTAAAAAGTGTAGCGGCCCCTCATTCGTGAGTTTTCCCTCCTTGAGGGCAGGAGGTAAGGTGGCGCATTGTCTAACATTGGGATTAACTCCTTCATGTGGTGCCTTTCTCATTGTCTAGAATTGGGATATCCTCTAAGAGGTGATGCCTCCTCTAACATTAGAATTAACTCCAAATGCAGTGCACTCTCCTTGTTAACTTTGGGATTAGCTCCAGAGGTGGCACCTCCTTATAGCCTTGGGATTAACTCCCTCGTGTGGCGCATTCTCCTTGTTCTTGCCTTGGGACCTCCACCGAAGATGGCACCTTCTACTTCTATGCATGGAAAAGATCCCAAAGTAGCATTTGGCTACTTAAGAAAGCTTGTTCTCTCTCATTTTTGTTGTTATTGGTTGAAAAACATAGTTTATTGTAATACTCTTTTGATAACAAGTTTGTGTGAATAAAAGTAAGGCTTTTGGAGGCTATTTGTGGCGTAGCTCATCAATTGTGTCCCATATCTTCCTTATCATCTTCATGTGGAGGTAACCAGTATCTCATGTCGTTAATGTACGTGCTTCTTATTTTTTCGTATGGTCATTGAAAGGGGGGACTACTCCCCAATTAAGTAAGATCTTACTCCATAGTTTTGTTAGTATAGATTTTATTGTATGTTTATAGAAAAGGAGCTTGATTTTAGCATTAAGCCTAATTTGGATTATGTGATATTGACTCTCTCCCTATAGGTTGCACACGAAGAAGGCAAGGAGGATCTTTCTCCTTGCATGCATTTAATATTGTTTGTGCATGTTATCTCATCTACTAAGCAACTTGAGGTTAGCTTGGAGCAGCCTTTCCCTCTCAATGAATCTTATTGTAAAGCAAGGCCCTCAAGGTCATTCCTTGGTGACTCCATAAGCTCGATCTTCTGTTATAAAGCACAACTCTCTCTCACTTGGCTTCTCACCTTCCAGCCACTACAAGAAATTTACTCCCTTTCTATTTATTTCATGCATGCACTAATCTATATTTTCAAGTAAATCGGAATCCTAAGTAGATGTGTTTCATGCATATATCTCTTTGATAAGCAGTCAAAAATTTGAAGAGTAGATCTAAGAAAAGTATTGCATGTTCGTGCATGTCATTAAAAGATACATGCATCTTTGTGTATGTACTAAATGTAGATTTTTCTCAAGTTTTCAGCCATCGGTTTCAAGTGTAAAATTTATCACTGTTCATGACATTCTCAAAAAATAAAAATGCTGGAAATAAACATTAAATTTTCAGACCTTAAAACACTGCTGTAACTTCACTTTTAACAGACAGAAAATAAATATTTAGCACGCCATTCAATCACACAGTACTCAGAAATTTTCGGCCAATGGACCTGGAAAAACCCACAAGGTGAAAACCAGTCAGAGAGACACAGAGTTTATCATTTATTCAGGATAAAAATCAGACATCAATTTTACAGTCAAAAATCCAACTTATCTCAACCCAGAAATTTGACCAGCAGACTGTCTCGGTTTCTGTGCTTTTGTTGCCTCGATTTCTGTGCAAACTCCCTTAAAAAACGTGCCAAAAATATCAGAAAAATTGTGCCCTCAAAAATTGTGCCAGCAACCTCAGAATCCGTATTGTACGGTCAGCATTTAATGCTGTTGTACGGCCTCAAAATCTGTGCCAAAAAACAGTACTCTGCCTTGGTAAATGTGCCTGAATAAATCACCTCGAAATTCGTGCAGAAAGGTACAGTCCATACAAACTGTATGGACCTCGATTTCTGTGATGTGCTGCCCGTGCACTGCCTCAAAATCTGTTCAAGGTACAAGCAGCAATAAATGATGTCATCCTCGATAAATGTGCCCAGCAACTTCCTCGATAACCGTGCCAACAATCTGTACTGTACGGCTGCCTCGAGAAATGTGCCAAATCCGTAGCCTTCCTCGATATTTGTGCCCACTGTAATTTTCTCTAGCAAGCTGCCTCGATATTTGTGCCCACTGTAATTTTCTCTAGCAAGCTGCCTCGATATGTGTGCCCACTCTCTCCTTCAGCTCTCTTCTTTTCTTCTCACAAGAATAATGAACCAAATGCCTTTCCCTTGCCCTTATTTCTAAAATATTAATTTCACTCACCCACTTAAATTTATCAAAAAGTGACTTCAATGCTCTAAAGTCAAATTAAATGCTTTTACTTAAGTCATGTAATGCAAGGGTCACTTTATGTCCCCTTTCTAAGTGACTAAGACAAAAGTCACTTAAGGGAACACTTCCCTAGGTACAAAACTAACACTCCCTCTTATCGAGGAAGGTGTTCTGCGCCACTCCCATGAAGAAGACAAACTTGCCCCTCCCCAAAGACTTCATCAAAATGTCCGCTACCTACTCATCTGTGGAAAGGTACTGAAACGTGACTGCCCCTCTCTGAACATAGTCTCGGATGAAATGATATCTAATCTCAATGTGCTTTGACCTGTCATGGAAAACCGGATTCTCAAAGAATTGGATGCAACTCTGATTGTCATAGTAAATCACCGTAGGCCTAAGCTCATGACCAAATAGATTCACCAGCAACTTGCAAAGCCACAAGGCCTCGCAGCTAGCCAAATCGGCTACCATGTACTCGACCTCTGCAATACTCAATGCAACGGACTTCTATTTCCAACTGAACCACGACACTATTGCCGAGCCCAGACTGAAACAACATCCGAAAGTGCTCTTCCGGTCTGCCACACTGCCTGCCCAAACTGAGTCTGTATAACCAACCAATCTGATCCCCTCTGACCTCCTGTAATCCAAACCAAAATCCACTGTCCCTGAAAGATAGCGCAACACATGTTTTGCAGCGACCCAATGCACACTCCTAGGCTCAACCATGAACTGGCTAAGAGTGTTCACTGCAAAACACAAATTTGGTCGTGTGTTGACCAGATACATCAATGACCCAATAAGTTGACGGTATAAAGTCGGATCCACCAACTCTCTCTCAGAAGCATGAAGCTTCTTCTATTTGGTAATCATAGGTGTCGACATAGGCCTGCAATCCTCCATCCTGAATTTCCTTAAAATATCAACCACATACTTTCCCTGCCCCAGGAAAATATGTTCAAGCTCCTGCCAAACCTCCAATCCCAAGAAATAATGCATCAGCCCAATATTAGTCATCTCGTACTCTGCTGCAAAATCCTTCTTGCAAGTTGCAATGGGGCTCTCTCTCCCTGTGATAAACAAGTCATCAACATATAGCAAAAGAACAAGGGGATCATCTCCAATCATGATGAAGTAGAGATTCCAATCTGCTTCACTCTTCTGAAACCCCATGCTCAGCAAGTAGGAATCGATCTTGGAGTACCAAGCTCTAGGAGCTTGCTTCAGCCCATAAAGGGCCTCCTTCAACCTGCAAACATGAGACTCTCTCTCATGTATCTCAAAGCCCTGAGGCTGCTCAATGTAAATCTCCTCCTATATGATCCCATTGAGACTCGATCTTGGAGTACCAAGCTCTAGGAGCTTGCTTCAGCCCATAAAGGGCCTCCTTCAACCTGCAAACATGAGACTCTCTCTCATGTATCTCAAAGCCCTGAGGCTGCTCAATGTAAATCTCCTCCTGTATGATCCCATTGAGAAATGCGGTCTTCACATCCATCTGATAGATCTTCCAACCCATTTCCGCTGCAATGGAGATCAAGCTCCCGATAGAAGTATACCGAGCAACCAGCGCAAAAGTCTCGTCATAATCAATGCCCTCAACCTGTGAAACCCCCCGCGCTACAAACTTGGCATTGTACTTCTCCACACTCCCATCTGCCGCATGCTTTAGCTTGTAAAGCCAACGAGAAGTCACCACTGACTTCCCCTCAGGTCTCGAAACAATCTCCCATACATCATTCTTCATGATGGAATGGTACTCATCCATCATGGCATCTCTCCATACCGAATGTTGGGAGGCCTCCTCAAAAGTAGAAGGCTCAGAATCTCGTGTACTAGCCACCAACAACATGCTCAATCTGTCAGGCATCTTGATGGCCCTCACCTCCTCCCTAGGTGTCCCAAACTCCTGAGCTTCCTTCAAGGTATCTCGAAACCACTTATAGGTGCATTCGTCCTTGGAGGTTGCTCCCACACTAGTAAGTCATCATCTGAATATCTACCAGAGGTGGAAACCCTAGTAACTCGTAAACCTAAAGTTGGTGTACCAACACCAGGTGTACCCTGTAATCCTGATCCTGATCCTAATCTCGATCCCCTCTGAGGTGTACCTGTAATAGTAGACCCATCACCTGTCCCCGAAGACCTTGCTGGCCTAACCACTAAACCTGGTGAACCTATGCCAACACTGTGCGATCCTGTAACCCCGGAAACCTATGATCCTAACTGATGCGTAGATGGAACCTGTGAAACAACCTGAGGTGCACGGACCTGCTACTCTCCCTGCTCTAACTCTCTCAACTTCCTAAAGGCCCGCTCCTCCTCAAACTTCACATCCCTTCTCACCACCACTTTCCTCTGAGAGGGAAGGTAAATACGGAAGGCCTTCGCAGTCTCATCATAGCCCACAAAGATGCCCTTCTCTGCAGTGGGCTCCAACTTTGTCCTCTTCTCTGAAGGGACATGAGAGTAAAAGTAAGACTACCAAATATCCGAAAATGGCCAACTTCAGGCTTCTTGACTAAAAAGCACTCATTGGGTGTCATATTCCCCACTGCCCGATGGAGACTCATGTTCTGAAGATATACAACGGTGCTACAAGCCTCAGCCCAGAGAAAGAAAGGAAGTGACTAGTCATGTAGCATAGCTCGAGCTGCTCCAACAATGGACCTGTTCTTCCTCTCTGCTACTCCATTCTGCTCTGGAGTATACGGAACTGTCAATTGTCTCCTAATGCCCTCCTGTCTGCAAAATCCATCAAACTCCTTGGAGGTATACTCACCCCCGTTATCCAATCTCAAGACTCGAATCTTCCTCCCTGTTTGGTTCTCCACAAGAGCTTTGAACTCTTGGAACCTCTGCAAGACTTCCTCAGAATTCTTGCTCTTCAGAAAGTAGATCCAGGTCTTCCTGGAATCGTCATCAATGAATGTCACATAATACTCGTATCCTCTCAAGGACACAGAAGACAGAGGTCCGCATAAGTCTAAATGTATCAAGTCAAGGGTACCTACTGACCTGCTATCACTGCTCAGAAAAGCAGTCTTGGTGTACTTTCCCAAAGCACACCCCCTGCACACATCACTTTGCCCTGTATTGAACTCCAGTAATCCTGTAACCATGTGTCTCAACAACCCCAAGGCTTGATGATGCAAGTGATCTATCCTCTTATGCCAAAGCTCACACAGCTCACTGTTGCTGCTATGTGCCAAGGCAAGCTATGGTTGAAATAAGAGCCTCTACAGTTTCCCACATCTCACTCCAATAGTAAATGAAGCAAATGGTCCTGTAGTCTTGGGAAACATATGCACGTGTCCATCTAGGAAAGACACCCCAAGACCCTGATCCTCGATCATGGAAACTGACACTAGGTTCTTCTTCAGCCTAGGTACATACAATACATCCCGCAATACCATGGGACTCATGGACTCCCTCTGAAATGTAATGGTCCCACGTCCAACTGCACTGACTACTAAGTCATCTCCCAACACAACCTCCACATTTGTATCTGCCTGTGAAAGCTCAGAGAACATCTCATGAGCACCTGTCATGTGACTCGAGGCACGGCTATCTATGTACCAACTGCTGGAAGTAGATGCACTGTAAGAATGGTTTGTCACACAGGAAAACTCCCTCTGTCTGTCAACATACGCACTGGTGAGAATGGATGCTCTCTCTCTCTCGATATGACCAGTGCATAGTGAAAACTCACTCTGAAATCGTGCTGCAAAATCATCGATCTCAGCTGAAGCAATTGTCTGATGTTGCTTCTTCTTCTTCTTGTTCGGACACGTAGCAACATAGTGTCCCATCTTGTGACATGCAAAGCACTTCACAATGCTCAGATCCTTCTTCTTCCCATCCTACTGCTGCTTGGCCCCACCCTTCTTGGGACCCTTCTTGCTCTTCTTCTTCCCCTTCATTGTCAATGCCACATCCTCTTCATCCCCCCTACTAGTAGAACCACTGCACTACAAGAAACCTCTCTGAGTCTCCTCCTGAACAAAGTCATCACATACCCTGTCCCAAGATGGTAAGTTCTCTCTAGCCACCAAACCCTGTACAAACACAGCCCAAGGTGCAGTCACCCCATTCAAGGTTGTACTCACTAGTTCAGGACCAGTAACCACCACCCCCACAGCTGCAAGCTCATCTCTCACCTGAGAGATCCTAGTAAGATAAGACATACACACCTCTGATTTGACCATCTTGATATTATTCAGCTTCTCTCTAAGAACCATCTTCCTATTATTATTAGAACTCTAAAATAACCCAGTCAAAGCACTCCACATCTCATGTGCATGATCCTTCCCGGAAATGTGAGGAATAACATCATCTTTAACAGCATCCAAGATAATCCTCATGACTTTAATATCCTTCTTCGCAAAGGTTGCATGTGCCACTGCATCAGTGGTAGCACTTGGAATGACAATGGGGTGAGCAGTAGTGTTGTCAACTACCTCATCCCACAGCTCATTCTCTCTCAACAAAATAATTATCCTGGCCTTCCATGAGACAAAGTTCCCTGCCCCATCTAGTCTATCTTCACTTCTCAATCCAACAGAAGTCATTTACCCAAAGAACAAGTTTCAACAAAATGTACTACTCTCACAAACGTTTTCCCTGAATTCTGGAAATGACTCTCTCTACTAAATTTAATTTTCTGCCCAACTCAACTCTGATACCATGTAGATTTTTCTCAAGTTTTCAGCCACCGGTTTCAAGTGTAAAATTTATCACTGTTTATGACATTCTCAGAAAATAAAAATGTTGGAAATAAACATTAAATTTTCAGACCTTAAAACACTGTTGTAACTTCACTTTCAACAAACAGAAAATAAATATTTAGCACGCCATTCAATCACACAGTACTCAGAAATTTTCGGCCAATGGCCCTGGAAAAACCCACAAGGGAAAACCTAGTCAGAGAGAGATAGAGTTTATTATTTCTTCAGGATAAAAAACATACATTAATTTTACAGTCAAAAATCCAACATATCTCAACCCAGAAATTTGACCAGCAGACTGTCTCCGTTTCTATGCTTTTGCTGCCTCAATTTCTGTGCAAACTCCCTTATAAACGTGCCAGAACTATCAGCAAAAATTCTGCCCTCGAAAACTGCGCCAGCAACCTCAGAATCTGTATTGTATGGCCTCGAAATCTGTGCCAAAAAATAGTACTCTGCCTCGATAAATGTGCCTTAATAAATCATCTCGAAATTCATGCAGAAATGTATCATCTGTACAAACTGTATGGACCTCGATTTTTGTGCGGTACAACATGTGTATGACCTCGAAATCTGTGCAAGGTACAAGCAGCAATAAATGTTGTCCTCAGTAAATGTGCTAAGCAACTTCCTCGATATTCGTGCCAACAATCTGTACTGTATGACTGCCTCGGGAAATGTGCCAAATCTGTACCCTTCCTCAATATTTGTGCCCACTGTAATTTTCTCCAGCAACCTACCTCGATATGTGTGCCCACTCTCTCCTTCAGCTCTCTTCTTTTCTTCTCACAAGAATAATGAACCAAATGCCTTTCCCTTGCCCTTTTTGAGTAAACCCTAAGGTGAGTCTAATCCAACAATGAATGTTAGATTAGATCAAAGGTTGAAATTAAATGCTCATATTTTATTTCTAAAATATTAATTTCACTCACCCACTTAAATTTATCAAAAAGTGACTTTTACTTAAGTTTTTTTTTTTTCAATCGAAAAAAGCAGTTCCTTGTTATTCAAATGAATCAAAGGTAACCTTGTACATTAGCATATAACAGTCATAACCCCACCGGGTCCATCAGATTAGAAAAAAGTACTAAATATGCAAAATAGTACAAACAGAAATATGATAATACCCAAGATGACATGAAAACAATCAGCACCTGGGTATCAATACATGTAATGGTCCTCTCATAAGTGGGCAATAAAATATACATCAGTCATAATATGTCCATAAAGAAAATAACAAGAACCCAGGCACCTTATCCAAGCAAGTAAATGATCCAGTGATCCTCAGTGTTCCAGAAACTGCTGCTCAACATAACCAGAAATAGCTCAAATATACCATGTGATCAATAACTGAAGTAGAATGAGCAAATTCTAAAAAAGCTGTATAGAGTCTTCCCCAATAAACTCTTCATCATATGATTCAATAAGCAAAGAGATGTCCAGGAGCCAAATACAACCCCTCCTTGGATAAGGTGTCTGCCCTCGTGTTATGTTCCCTATAGACATGACTGATATCCACCCTGGTGAATGAGGTCATGAGCAATCTGGTGTTATCGCACCAAGCCTCAAGGTTCACCATATCGAGGGTGGATACTCCCTTTGCCCAATTTATAATCACCGAGGAGTCACCAAAGATATGTAGGTAAGGTAATTCATTATCTTTGGCAACTTGTAATGATGCCCAGAATGCTAAAAGTTCTGCTCTTGTATTTGTGTTGTTCCCACAACCAAGCTTGATAGCCAAAATATGGTGGTCATTTAACCAAATACATATGCCCGCACCACCAATGTAATTTGCTGCAGCTCCATCAAAAAATACCATAGGAAACTTTGATACAGGTAGATCACCAATGTCACGAAACTTGTTCCTAGACTTCAGCAGAACCTTATATGACTAAGGCAAAAGTCACTTTATGTCCTCTTTCTAAGTGACTAAGGCAAAAGTCACTAGCGGAACACTTCCCTAGGTACAAAACTAACACTAAATAATCACATGCATGCATATATTTCTAACCTTTTTACCTTCCATGTCAATACATGTGGTTGCATGTCATCAAAGATCATCTTAAAAAGTTTATTTGGCAATTTTGCTTACTTTAGCTCGCTGTCAACTGTCTAAGCAGAGAGAACATCTTGCATTACAAACACTTACATCCTCCTCCATTTGTATTTCTAAACCACTAATGCATGCCTCCAAGTGTCCATTGATTCCGTAGATTAAGCAAGCTTTCCAGTAACTTAGGAGCACTATTCTAGTTGATTTTTGCTCGCTGTGCGGCCTCATTAGTTCGCTGTTTTGGATAGTCCCAAGGAAGCCTTTAAGCAGCAGCCCTGTACCATCAGAGTGGGCAGTTGATTGGTACTCCTACCAGGCAATCTTTCCAACCCTTTTTCTGCTAAATATCTGCCAACATGTACGTAATTTCAAAGTTTTCCATACTGCATGTAGTTAATTGAAAGGCACTAGTCTTCAAATTCATACTATCATGGTCCAGCACTAATAAATTAGATTTATTTTCTCTAGTTGCATTTCTCTAAAAATCTCCTTAAGAAGTTTGTTTTAAAAGCAAATAACATCCTTAGATCTTTTCTTTTAGGGACCACCCCCTTGGCTTAGTTTAGGAGTTGCCCTGAACAGAGGAGTCGAGTGTCAAGGTGACAATTCACCCAACTCAAGGCTTTCCCCCAAGGCTACACCCAGCGAGCTCAATATTTTTCTCACCCGAAGGTGCAGATTAGGTGGCAACACAAATGATGTCCAATGATGTTGGAACTTGGATTACAGCTGGGAGATTATAGCTTTCGAAGGAATACAGAGAAGTTTCCAGTTAATGTGTTTGCAATCAAACTGTGTTTGTTTTCAATGGGTTTTGTTATTTAGTTTTTGGTTATTATTGGCTTTTAGGGGTTTTGAACTTTCGACAAATATCACCTCTTAAACTCTATATAAGAGACGTGAATCACATTGTAATCGTGCAGTATTTTCTTAATATAATATTGTGTTATTGTGTGTATCTTTGTCTCAACCATATGTAGGGTTTCACCTTTTCATAATCCAACTTATTTTAATAATAATGATAACCAAGAAAGAAGAAAAAACACTATAAAACAATACCTTGTCACCCATGATTTTCCAAGAAGATTCAACAAGACAAGCTTGAAATCAAGCATGTTGAAGTCCTTTATAAGATAGCACTAAAGGTATCTCTAACAATAAAAAAATGGAAAATAAAACAAAGTTAAACTAGCTTGAAACTTTTATCACATTCAATGAATAAATTAATATGAAGAGTAAGAAATTGATTAGGGCAAGAAATTAAAGGCAACAGAAAGATCCCAAGGTGAAGGGTGTCTTCTTATTCTTCATTGTAAATAAATCCCATATGGATATAATCTATTGAAAATACAAAATGGAAGAAATTGACACAGTTAATCAAACATTCCCAAATCACCACAAGATGACTACCTACCACTTAATTGAATTGTGGGCGTTTTCCTAAAACACAAGGTTAAACCAATCTTTGCAATTACACTGAAGCATGTAACAAAACCACAATGTAGCAGTTTGGCATTATTAATCTCCAAACTTGATGCGTGTAGTTCTCCAAGGGCTTTTGCTTCTTGTTAAAGCAATAAGAATACTTAGGAGTCAGGACAGTAATTAAACTCACTAAAAGGTATCTAAAAGGTTCACATTGCATGGACTACAAGGCCACATTTTCCTAGACCAACATGAGAAAGGCTTGAACATGATGCAACCCTCCACCACATCTTGATAGTCCTCTAGGCCTTGCTGCTTAGGAGGTTGCTTGTGCAAAGACTTTCAAGAAAAATTTAGAGATATCTTAAAACTTATTCATTCTGGCACCCATGCCTACAACAAGATACTACATGACCCATGTAAATTTCTTGATAGCTAGATTTCAACACAATATATTCAAGGATCTAATATTCAAGACAATTAAAAGAAATTAATATACAACAAAAATAAATATCATACAAAAATGCTTATTTTACAAATATCAATTGAAGAACAAGACAACATACCTCTGTTGCTCCCATGTTCTCAATAACTGCAATTTTATTGCCTGGAAAATTATATAGCAAGCATATGTAAGAAAACATTTGTAAAACAGGCATTTGTTCACTGCAATAATAAATGTTAATAAAGGTTTAGACAAAGGAATTTGCTACACCAACTTGCATTGCATACGAAACATTTATAACTATTAACGCACCATTGTATACATATAGATGTTTATTAGAGTTCCATCAGCACGTTAGTTATGTTACTGATTTAAATAGATCAATCAAAACTGAAACCCAAATATTCAACAAAATATTTATCATAAAGCATGGATCACTGGAAACAATGTCTCAAAAAACTTCGAGGTTAAATTAAATTACTAACAATTAGAGTTCCTCGAGGTTGCCTACAAAAGATTTTTAACTATTATGGCACCATTGTATACCTATAGATGTTTATTAGAGTTCCATTAGCACATTAGTTATTTACTATTTAAATAGATCAATCAAAACTGGACCCCAAATATTCAGCAAAATATTTCTCATAAAGCATGGAGCACTGGAATCAATATTTCTCACAAAACCTCGAGGTTAAATCCAATTACTAACATTTTACAACCTTCTCTCAATTATCTCTATGGCGTGGAGTAAACAGGTTATGTACCAATAGCTTGGTCCATAAAAATAACAACACGTTTTTAAAAATTATCAAAGTGAAATTCAAATTATGTCTACAGATTAGAGTTCACAGTGTCCACCCTACCCATCAATGTTGATTTTGTTTAAGCATACCCATTATTTGAAAATAATGTTTGATGACCTGACCTACGTTACAAACTCCTTGGGGAAATTCACAACCAGAACAACCTAGCTTCTGGAAATTGATCACAGCAGTTGCCTTAAACTGGCTTTGATCAAGGTAGATGATGGGTTGGGGCTTAGCAAGGGAGATGATGGCTTGGGGTTAGTAGCATATGGGTTCAATACATGGAGGTAAGTTTTAAACATATTTTTTTCTTTGATATAACATTTTTTAATAAGTTAATTAGTAAAACATTAGTTTAAAGCAACTGCAGTGATCAATGCATGTTAAGTGTCGAGATGCCTTCTCTCAAACGTGTATATGGCTGCCAGCATGGTCATGGTCGCTTCACATGCTTTCATATGTCTTCTAGAAATTTCAATATTTCAATTACAGAACGTGGTCTAGAGATCACCAATGAATGTTAAATGTTGCACTGCCTTCTCTTAGACCTGTGGATATTTTTATGATGGCCCTATTTCCATGCCTGAAAAATTACGATTCCTAATCTTTGTAGTGTGATTATAGCCCAAGGGCCAAGACAGAACTGGGAAAATGATTTCAAGTACTTGGGAAGGAATTGACACAGTTCTCTGGGGTCAGTAGCAGTGGATGGTGATTGGTAGTCAAGCACTCAGATCCATTTTGTTTGGGGCGTTTTTGCTATGTCTATGTCTTGTAAAAGCAACTTCAGTTCTCAATATTTTTTGTCGTTGCCATAGACTCAACTAAGTGTTAAAGATAGTGCAGCTGCGAGACCCATTCTCAGGGAGGATGGTACCCTAGTCAGTTAACTAGGGCATAGTAAGACCCTAGAAGGTACCCTAGGGCCCCCAGTAGTCTCCTCGGGTTCTTGGTGTGGGACCAAGGAGGTTGATGCCATGGCAAAGTCCCTAACATATGGTTAGGGCCCCTATATGTCTCTAGGGTATTCTGGTTTAGG
>LPNX011210877.1:251987-282046 GCA_001517045.1 Pseudotsuga menziesii | reverse complement strand
ATTTTTTTTGCCGACATGTTAGTAACGTTACATCACGTGACATCACGTGACAAGATCTCCCCCATACTGGGCTGTAGAGCGCCTCTCGGCGCAACTAGACAGTTTCTTGGACAAGATGTCCAAGCAGATCCTACAGGTTGAGACAGAGAGTTCCTAGTCCGAGACCAAGCAGATTCTTGGTTTGGGACCAAGCAGATCCTGCAAGTACATTCCTAGTCAGTTAACTAGGTGGATCTTGGTCAAGTTGACAAAGATGATGATGTGTGAGGTCCTCTCTCCTATTCAGTTATTGCTAGGTTGTTTCTCAATGGATTGGCCACCCCTAGATAATGTCATAGCACCTAACCCTTAGGAGCAGTACTGAGAACCAAAGGATCACACCATCCAATTTGGATCTTTCTCCTTATACCATGATGATAAAATATATATGAAACACATGTGACAATATACCTTGAGAGAGAAAAGATTAAAGTCCTTGATTTTGTTGGTCCTATGGGTAAAAGGGGTTGACTGTCCACCTTTATGGTACACCTTGGTCTTTTGGGTATGAGGGGTGTCTTACCTTCTTAATAAGACCCCTTTGGTTGACTTATGGTCCTTTATCTTTTACTTGGTCCTAACATCCTTATTATGTGTACTTTGGTATGATGACTTTTATTTTATGGTTTTTATTTTTGGACCATTGGTACACTATCCTAAGTCAACTTAATTTTACGGTTTTTATTTTTGGACCATTGGTACCCTATCCTAAGTCAACTTAATTTTATGGTTTTTTATTTTTGGACCATTGGTCAAATTAACTTTAGGTTCTTTTATTTTTTAAGACCATTGGACCTTTGGTACCCTATTATAAGTCAACCTATTTTTCTTTGTATGTTTTATTGGTAAACACCCCAAAACCTAGGGGTTACCCAAGAAACCTTTCTAGAAGGCTTGTTAAGATTATAAATTCAAGTCTTGAATTTTCATTTGATACATGTCTTGACAAGAGAAGATTGGAGATTGCTTCAAGGGACTGTTCTAGGGTTTGTTGCAGCTATCTTTGGCTTGATGTCTAAGCCTTTGTTGTTGGTTTGAGTTGTCGCCACCTCTTTCTCAGCCTCTTAAAGCTACCACTCTCTTGCCCTATCTACTACTACCATTTATGTTGGGCGTGACTGTCTGTTGCTGCTCCTAAACCAAGCCGTGATTGTGTTATGCTCCTTGAGTTGGGTCGTGATTGTTTGTGGCTGCTCCTGAACTAAGTGGTGACTGTTTTGTGCTCCTTGAGTTGGGTTGTGACTGTTTCTATGCTCCTTGAGTTGGGTCGTGATTGTTTTGTGCTCATGAGCTGGGCCATGACTGTGTTTGTGTTCCTTGGACTGTTACATGACCTTATTTATGATCCCTATGCCTTTGACTGATTTGTGACCTGTTTTGGGATCTGTTATTTACTATGGCTTGTTCTGTGGGTGAGTTTGTGTTGGTACCTACTATAATTTTTTAGTCTGGGTCATGACCACTGTTAGGTGCCCAGACTTGGGTTGTAACCTTTCTGCTGATTATTAGAGTGGGCAGTGACCCTTGTATGGTTGTTCAAACCTGGTCTATGATACTTAGATGTCTCCTATGCTGAGTTGTGACCCTATGTGTGCTCATTTAACTTGAGTTGTGACCTCTGTGAGGTGTTTGGACAAAGCTATGATCTCTGTGGGAAGCTTGGACAGAGCTATGATTCTTGTGGGTTGTTAAGACTCAGACTTGACCTTGTTGGGTTGATTGAGCTGTGACTTGTGTCAATCTTCTTGAGCTGGTTGGAATCCCACTAGTACCTAACAGTGTTTGGGGCTGAGTGTCACTGCTGGGGTTTTCACTTTTTACAGTGACAAGAGCTGATTCCAAAAGTGTCCAAGTATAAGGCAAGTCCAAACCAGACCTCCACTAACCTTTTATTATTGTTGTTATATATTTTGTTTTAGTAGTGCTGTTATATTTTGTTTTAGTGCTGCTACTACTATGTTTTGCATCTCAAGGACCAACTTTAGCACAGGGACCATTGAAAAGTGTTAAAGTTGGAAGAGATGAAAATTATGTTCTAATTTGTCCTACTGTTGTACTGGTTTGCATCTGGCACTATATTGGAATTTTATTCAGTATTGTTCTGCATATTGAAATTTATCTTGTTACAAAGAAATTGACTGAATTGGTGTGCAAAGTTTGTAATTTAAAAAAAAAAAATACTAATCTAACCCAAAACATTAACATGGTACCAGAGCTTAGGGATTGTAGTTTACTCTATTGTGCAGTCTAACAGAGTCTACAATGATCCTAAGACAAGGGTTTAAACTTTGTCAAAGTAACAATAAGGGTTTAAACTTTATTTTGGCCATTAAAGTGATAAAAATGGTAAAGAACTGTTATTTACAAAATTGACTGACCTCTGAGACATCTGAAGAAAGAGATGCATTATTTCAGTCTATATTAGAAATAAGATTTGATAGAATGAAAACTTGATGACCCCTTGAAGAGACCAGCAAATCCCAATAGTATCTTGACTTATGATCATAATTACAGTATCTTCTATGTTGATCATTTCTGGTCAGAGTTTGTTAGCATAAGGACTTAAGAATTCAGTTATGATCCTGATCATATGTGTTAAACTATCATGGCTTATACTAACAAGTGTGAAGATGCATGAGACCTTGAAATTATATTATTTAAGAAGTGCATGCTCAAGATTAAAAGACATTGATGTAGAATCATTATTTGTGATGCATCGATCAATGTAACATGAATTTGCAAGTGCAAAGAAGCTTAGAGCTTAATCTCATGTCTAGGGTTATGACCTAACCTAGATTGTGCTAATACATGTATATTATTTCATGAGGACGATATGATGTTGACACCTCTAAGGGCACATGTTCAATTTGATGTCAAGATCAAGATGCACCATGTGATTTCTGCATAAGGAAAGATATAAAGAGAGTGGACTTTCTATCCCAACTTATGTTGATTCTTTGTCATGACATATGGATATGCTCTTGATGGCGTTAAGATAGTTGCTTTGTACATATACCAGTATAGATCCATCTTAACTATGGCTCTACCAAGCGCCAAGAGGGATCAAGTTCTCTCGAGGCGCAAACCCTTTTTAATTTACAAAAATGTCTAATAAGTATTCCTACTTGGTCAACTTGCTTAAATAATTTCAAAATAGGGTAAATATCAGTAGAAGAAAATGAGTTGAGTAACATTAATAATCATATAATCAAATAGTTTTCCAAAAACTGCTTTACTTGTCTTTCTTTAAAACTAATAATGAATATTAAAGTAGTTAATGATTAAAATATCCATATAAAATTTTAAAATCTAGATTTCCAGAATAAATTGGAATTTGAAAACATTTTACCATTAAATGAAGATTTTAAATATTTATCCAAATGTTTTTGAGAAATGACTTGTTTTTCTTTATGACTAAAAATGAACATTTACATGTTAGGGTTAACATTGACTTAGGAATGAGCAAGGATGTGTGGTTTAAAGCACATGGTTTTAGTGGCCCGTGGTTTCTTGCTAGTTGTATTGGCATTTAAAGAACCTTATAAATATGGTTGTAAAATCTAGTGTTGTTATTGTAATCGCTATTATTTTGTAAAGTCAAGGAAATGTGTTGTACAATTTAGTTAATTTAAAATTAAATTTTATATGTTCTTGGTTTTATAATTTTTCTTTTTACTACTCAAGTCAATTGAATTTTACTACTGATATTTTACTACTCAGTTTGGAAAATTATGAGTATTGCCCTAATATGGTTGTATATTTATGAGTATAATATTTTTTTATTTTATATTCTTTTTAATTATAAGCCAACATGTTATAAGTTTCATTTTTTACTTTTTATTATTATTATTTTTATTGAGCCGACATGTGCCACCTCAACGTTACAGACGGGACACATCTCGTCCATTTGAGCTGTAGAAAGCGCCTCTCGGCGCAATGAATGATAAGATCACGTTATTATGTGGATGTGACAAGTAATGAATGTTTGCAGATATTGTTTTGCACAGCTCAAGAGGGCGCTAAATGTTTAGGTGCAGAGGGAGTAAGAGGATCCATAAAATGCAGGATCAGTTATGTTGGATGTTCATCCTCCCAAAAAAGTTGCCAGGTATTTGTTATTGATAGTGGAACAACTAGTAAGTTCAGAGATCAAGAAGGAGCTAAAATGTGCTCCTCATTTCCCAATGGGATGGGATTACAAAGAAAAGTTGTGATATCCCTTTAAGAAAGTTCTAAGAGAATCCTCCCCAGTGATATAGACATGGAAGTAGGCCTAGTCCATGAGTCATCTCTTAGATGAGCAGAGGGAGGAGGTCAATGAGTCCTTTGGTTGATCTCTTTAAGAAATCTATTGAGAGGTTCCATCACTACTCTGGTCGGATATATTACATGAGCCATGTCGTTGTTTTAGAAACCTCCATCTATGAGGTAGCCAAACATCAAGTTTGGAAGATGTTAAATGGTGTGCGAAAAATGGTTCTCAGCTATCAAGTGAAGTCGGTTATAACTTCCAAGTGGATCTATAAAACATCAAGCATCTTGTTAACAGTTAGAGCTTTTTGGAGCTCTCAGAAAATCAAGTCCTCTATGACAGGTAAGAATACATCAAGAGGAAGTATCACCATGTCTACGACATTGTGCAATATGCTCTGTCAAGTAAACTGGTTATTGATGTGTTGACTAAGCCTCTATCAAAGTCTTACTTCCAAGACAAGCTTAGTGTTGCTAAGAATGCCTCTCTTACTGAGAGGGAGTGTTAAAGCTAGTGCAGCTGCAAGACCCATTCTCAAGAAAAAAGATGGTACCCTAGTCAGTTAACTAGGGCAAAGTAAGACCCTAGAAGGTACCCTAGGGCCCCTAGTAGTCTCCTAGGTTCTTGGTCTAGGACCAAGAAGGTTGATGACATGGCAAAGTCCCTAACATATTGTTAGGGCCCCTATATGTCTCTAGGGCATTCTGTTCTGGGACCAAACAGTTTCTTGGACACGATGTCCAAGCAGATCCTGCAGGTTGAGACAGAGACTTCTTGGTTTGAGACCAGACATATTCTTAGTCTGGGATCAAGCAAATCCTGCAGGTACATTCTTGGTCAATTAACCAGGTGGATCTTGGTCAAGTTGACCAAGATGATGATGTGTGATGTCCTCTCTTCTATTTGGTTATTGTTAGGTTCTTTCTCAAGGGACTGGCCACCTCTTGATGATGTCACTAGCACCTAACCATTAGAAGCAGTACTAAGGACCAAAGGATCACATCATCCAGTTTGGATCTTCTTCCTTATACTGTGATGATAAAATATATATGGAACACATGTGACAATATACCTGAGAGAGAAAAGATTAAAGTCCTTGGTCTTGTTGGTCCTATGGGTAAAAAGGGTTGATTGTCCACCTTTATGGTACACCTAGGTCTTGTGGGTATGAGGGGTGTCTTACCTTCTTATTATGACCCCTTTGGTTGACTTATGGTCCTTTATCATTTACTTGGTCCTAACATCCTTATTGTGTGTACTTTGGTATGATGATTTTTATTTTATGGTTTTTATTTTTGGACCATTGGTACCCTATCCTAAGTCTACTTAATTTTGTGGTTTTTAGTTTTGGACCATTGGTACCCTATCCTAAGTCTACTTAATTTTGTGGTTTTTATTTTTGGACCATTGGTACCCTATCTTAAGTCAACTTAACTTTATGGATCTTATTTTTGGACCATTGGTCAAATTAACTTTATGGTTTTTATTTTTTAAGACCATTGGACCTTTGGTGCCCTATTTCAACCTATTTTTATTTTTATGTTTTATTGGTAAACACCCTAAAACCTAGGGGTTACCTAAGTGATCTTTCTAGAAGGCTTATTAAGAATATAAATTCAAGTCTTGAATTTTCATTTGATACATGTCTTGACAAGAGAAGATTGGAGATCTGCTTCAAGGGACTATTCTAGGGTTTGTTGATGCTATCTTTGGCTTGACGTCTAGGCCTTTGCTATTGGTTTGAGTTGTCGCCACCTCTTTCTCAACCTCTTAAGGTTGTCGCTCTCTTGCCCTATCTGTTGCTATTGTTAATGTTGGGTTGTGATTGTTTGT
The DNA here is from genome assembly GCA_001517045.1 of Pseudotsuga menziesii. NCBI lineage: Eukaryota > Viridiplantae > Streptophyta > Pinopsida > Pinales > Pinaceae > Pseudotsuga > Pseudotsuga menziesii. The sequence goes on along the minus strand of LPNX011210877.1, from coordinate 275,922 downwards.
GGTTACTCCTGAACCAAGTTGTGACTGTGTTATGCTCCTTGAGTTGGGACGTGATTGTTTGTGGTTGCTCTTGAACTGAGTCGTGACTGTTTTGTGCTCCTTGAGTTGGACGGTGACTGTTTCTATACTCCTTGAGTTGGGTCGTAACTGTTTTTGTGCTCATTGAGTTGGGCCATGACTATGTTTGTGCTCCTTGACTGTTTTGTGCTCCTTGAGCTGGGCAGTGACTGTTTCTATACTCCTTGAGTTGGGTCGTAACTGTTTTGTGCTCATTGAGTTGGGCCATGGCTATGTTTGTGTTCCTTGGGTTGTTGCGTGACCTTATTTATGATCCCTATGTCTTTGACTGATTTGTGACCTGTTTTGGGATCTGTTATTTACTATGGCTTGTTTTGTGGGTGAGTTTGTGTTGGTACCTACTGTAATTTTTTAGTCTAGGTCGTGACCATTGTTAGTTGCCCATACTTGGGTTGTAACCTTTCTGTTGATTATTAGAGTAGGGAGTGACCCTCGTATGGTTGTTCAAACCTGGTCTATGATTCTTGGATGTCTCCTATGCTAAGTTGTGACCTTATGTGTGCTCATTTAACTTGAGTTGTAACCTCAATGAGGTGTTTAGACAGAGTTGCGATCTCTGTGGGAAGCTTGGACAAAGCTATGATTCTTGTGGGTTGTTAAGACTCAGACTTGACCTTGTTGGGTTGATCTGATCTGTGACTTGTGTCAGTGTTCTTGAGCTGGTTGTAATCCTGCTAGTACCTAACAGTGTTTGGGGTTGAGTGTCACTGCTGGGGTTTTCACTTTTGGTGACTAGGTCATATTGCTTGCTACTGTATTTAACCTTAACCTACTACTCTCTCTCTCTCTCTCTCTCTCTCTCTCTCTCTCTCTCTCAAGGTATTTCATTCATTCCTTTTGGCAGCTTGTCCTTACAGTGGCAAGAGTTGATTCCAAAAGTGTTGGAGTATAAAGCAGATCCAAACCAGACCTCAACTAACCTTTTATTACTACTGTTCTATTTTTTGTTTTAGTACTATTGTTATACATTTTGTTTTAGTATTGTTGTTATATATTTTGTTTTAGTACTGCTGCTACTATGTTTTGCATCTCAAGGACCAACTTTAGCACAGGGACCATTGAGGATTTCTAAATTTGAAAGAGATGAAAATTATGTTCTAATTTGTCCTACTGTTGTACTAGTTGGCATCTAGCCCTATGTTGGAATTTTATTCAGAATTGTTCTGCATCTTGAAATTTATCTTGTGTTACAAAGTAATTGACTGAATTGGCGTGCAAAGTTGTTAATTTAAAAAAATATATATCTAACCCAAAACTTTAACATGGTATCATAGATTAGGTATTGTAGTTAACTTTGTTGTGCAGTCTAACAGAGTCTACAATGATCCTGAGATAAGTGCTTCAACTTTGTCAAACTAACAGTAAGGGTTTGAACTTTATATATACATTCATAAATCTTTATATATATATATAAAGATTGTGTATCGTCAATCTCGATGCTCTGCAAACATGTGTTGTATATGTGCTTACATATACTACATTTTAAGGACCAACATCTTTGATTGTGTCCTAGACCTTGCATCCCTTCATTTTCCACTGTCATCAATTGCCCTTAAAAGGTTGGACACTTGTAGATATGTGACAATAAGAAGAAGAAGAAGAAGCTTGTCTAACTATCCATGACTATTAAACAACTTGAAACCAACGTTATCAGAACCGGACCGGTTATCGAACCGACAAAGCCCAAAATGTGAATCGGACCGAAAACCGAACCAGAACCGAAAATAAACGATAGACTAAAAAACACATAAAATATTCATAATTTGTAAAAAAACATATATATCCATGTGCATACATATGAATCCAAACCTTTAATACACAAATATGCAAAGTTTCACATATATATAGCAAGTACAGGTGCAAATAGCCAAAATAGCAACGAGTGCAAAACATCATTGAAGTTCCAAACCAAGATATATCAACAAAGAGGCTCTAAATGGCCCCTACAATCCAAAAAATAAGCATAGTACTACTACTAATGAATAACTATAAACTGATAACCAAACGAACTCATCTCAATAACCCTCCAAAACTGCCCAAGAAATAACTCCACAGAGATGGAATGAATAGTGTGAAGATAATAGAGGGTGGGGGGTCTTTAAATAACAACACAATGGGATTAGGGAGGGTTTAGGTCCTTAGGTTTAGGGATTTTTTGTTTTTCTTTTAATTTGAGATCTATGGGACCCTTACCAGGTGCCATACGAAACGGTACGGACCAGCCGGGTTCCATATGGAACCGATCAAAAAACGGTCCAAAGGGTTCAAGCACCATAGCGAACCGGGAGACCCTCTAAACCGGTCGAACCGACCGATTCTACCTGAACCAACCCAGTTTCGATAACACTGCTTGAAACCAATGTTAATAGAATCGATGAGCTAGACTTGATACCTCTACAATAATTGTGGATTGTTGATCTCGCTACTCTACGAACAAGTGTTATCTCTATGATAACATGTACTACATTTGAAGGACCAGCCACTTTGATTGTATCCTACACCTCACACATGAAGGTAGCATCCTTCCTTTTTCCACTGCCATCAATTGCCCTTGATAAGTTAGGCACTTGTGGACTTGAAAGTTTGTATAGCCCTCTGCGACTATTAAACGACTCCAAACCAATGTTATTAGAAACGATGGAAAGGACTAGAACTAGCCAACCTAGTTCACATCTTAACTTGGGCCCCAAGAATATTAAAATACAAAGTTTGATAAGATAATATTTTGCAACTATAGTAAGAAGAAAATGGAAAGGTGGAGGGTGATTCATAAAGTGAAAGGACAATTAGTTGGTATTATAAGTGCAAAGGCTAAGGCTAAGTCTCATATAAGAGAAGAGTAAGTCATGACCATCCAGGCCAACAAGATAATTCCAATATAGACATAATTCACAAAGTTCTACTAGAGGAAGAGTGCATTACAGTTCATTAAAACAATGAAAAAGAATAAATGACTAATTGACATCAAATAGCATAGATTATGGGAGAAATGAAAACTATTGAGGGAGACCACAAAAGTTGCCAACATTCCATGAAAATACGTGGAAAGATCCCAAATGACATTGTAATGTATGTGGAACAAATTACATGCCTAATGGCCATACCAACAAAAAGTATCAATTCAACCATTCCTCACTATATTAAATATTTTGCCAATAACAAATACAAAGAGTTCAGGAAATCCAATTTACCAAATGGAGGATCTCTTTGAGGGTTCGAAATAGTTTAATCTATTATGGGATGAGGAGGAGGAGGATGGGGTTGAAGTAATCTACAATTTCACACAGGGTTGAAGTAATCTATAATTTCACACAAGAGAGAGGGGAATTGTCCAATTGTAACATCAATGTTTTACGTTTCTAATAAGAAACCAAAACATGCAATACAAACAATTCAAAGCCTATGGAGGGATTGTTGACGATATACCAAAAATAAGTAAGATGGTTTTAGCAATGTCCTATGACAAAGCAGTCAAGTGGACTCTAAATTTAAAGGCAAGGTATGATATATAAGCTTAAATTAATGTGGAGATCACAAGAGAAAAAGAAGGATCAAATGGAACCACTAACAAACCCTAAATCATCATGAACCATAAGCACATCATAAAGAGAAGAGAAGATGAACCCATAAACAAGAGAACAATTGGGGATTATCAATCTTGCTACTCTACAAATTAAAGAATCACTATGAAAGAATTTGATGAGAGCTTAAGTTGTGTACTTTTACAAAAATCAATTAAGTTTTCCTTTCAAGAGAGGGTTATGGGCACACACCACAAGAGGGTGACTAGACTAACCTAGTCAAATATATATATTATACAATAAAGAGGGTGCTTAGCCATAAATGACCACATGTGAATATTACAATCATTCCAACGCCCCCCCCAAATCATAGCATGGATACATGAACAAGGATAATAAAGCATAAGAGTGGGCATACTCAACTCAATAAAGATACAATCGAAGTTTTAAATATAAAGGAGAGTGGATATGAGATGACCCAACACAAATACAAGCATGAATGTGTATTTAACAACCAAATTGCCATCACACGACTACTAAACTCCTAAGGAAATGCCACCATTAAACAAGCATATTATAGTGTCACTATGAATCCCCACTGAGAACTAACGAAAAGGCCTCATGTCACCAGTTGTAAAAGTACCAATCCCTAAAATATGAAGAGTATATCCAAATAATACAGAGTCAATACCAAGGGTATCATCCTCTAAATCTAGTACACCACAATCTGTAAAGCACATGCCATATGATAATACAAGAGAGTCATCCATCAAATCTTGAAAAGAGAAGACTCTATGAAGACCATGAGAAAACCCAGTGAAGGGGCTAAGAAGGGGGTTGAAACCCTATAATAACAATGATCCAAAAAAATGTCGCCATCAATCAATCCTCTAGATGAATTGAACAAATGTTGCCCTAGAAAAAATTACAATTTTTTATTGAAAGAAAGCAAAAAAGTGAGTGCATTACCCTAGAGGAGGTCACAAATCTACAATAAGTGTCCTTAAATCTATTGAACCGACCAAAAATTTGCCAAAGAAGAAAGGCGTTGGTGGCATAAAGGGAAGAAACACTAGAAGAATGTGCATCATCCCAAAAATGCTAAAAAACCTTAATTTTCAAAGCTATAACAGTCCAAAAAATAGGCTACAAATCGTAGTTTCAGACCTAAATCCAACCCTTGCAAAATTTTACCAGTGACAACTCTGGATCAACTTCAATTGAGTGAATGAATAAGGAAGAGAAAGTTAACGCCTTCTCTAATAGGCTAATACCATGTTAAGATCACATGAGAGAGAAATAATGAACTAATGCCACCAACAAATCATAAATCAACATGAACCATCAACACATCATAAAGAGAAGAGAAGATGAACCCATGAATAATAGAAACACAAGATACGGTACCCGTAGGTAAAAGAATTAATCATTGTATAAGAATATGATGATATGATACAAATGAGAACCTGCATTATGTATTTACACCAACATTACTGGATCCATCCATCCTAGCCCCTTACCTGGATCCGAATTACCTAGGAATCGAGGAATCAACAATATGGATCCAATTCTCCAAGATTCGATCACTTTTCTAAAAGGATTTGTTTCATGTTGTAGGAGTCGGATCTTGGAATTTAGGATTTGGATTCTATTTTAGAATTCGGTTCCAATTTTAGGGAAAACAATTCCCATTTTAGGAATCGATTCCTAAAGCTTAGGAATCAGTTCCTCTAATGGAAATCGTTTCCTATTATCACCTTGAACCTCAAGTCAAAATCCACATACAAATGATAAAAAAAGGGTGTGGGAAAGGCCATTAAAGGTCCCTACGCATTTGTTGACTGAGATAATAAGAGCCAAAGGTGATTTAAGGGTATTGCAGACTGTGCATCAGATGAGAACAGAGGAGTTGGCATGCAGCAATCAAGGTATGGAGGTTTCCATTGTGCAGTAATCAATCAAGGGTTTCCATTTCCAAGGGCAAGCACTAGCAGTGATCCACCAAAGAAAATAGGCAGCATTGAGGATCAACTGGGTTAAGGTAAGTTCTACATGTCTTAATTGTTTTAGTTAGAACTTAGGTTATAGGTAGTTTATTGTTGTGTATGCTTGTTAGCATACACAACAAAGTATTTTGTAGTGTGTGCTTAAGCAAAATACTTAAGCATACATAGTTTCCAAGGGCAAGCACTAGCAGTGATCCACCAAAGACAAATAAGCAACATTAAGGAGCAATTGGATTAAGGTAAGTTCTACCTATATTCATTGTTTTAGTAAAAACTTAGGTTTTAGAAATAAACATGGACATATTATAAATATGTATTCATAGGTAAAGGAAAAAATATAAAAATATAAGCCTGAATTTGAGGTCGTCGCCCTCAGAAATAGGCAAGCACTCACTGGTTTCAGCATTATTATTTTCAAAGCCAACTCAAAGCTAATAATTGATATACCAAATGGTTATCCGCGAGCTCCTCATGGTATATGATGAACTACTCTGAATAGTGTAAAAGAGCTATCAACTTGTTAGAAGAGAATAAATTTTCCCATGTTAGGATAAGGGCAATCGCAAACTGGTTTGCAAACCAAACTGTCACCTTCTCCAAAAGTAGCCAAGTGTGGGCTAAGGTGAACACTTTTGTAGAAAATAAAAACTGGAAAGAGGAGTTTACTAGACAATTGACCTGCCATCCACATCCTGCCTCAAATGATAATGATGGGACAGCCTCAAATGATGGTAGACGATTATGGATAGATTTTGTGCAGCCTTTGTTCTCCAAAAAGAATTATAGATAGGCAGCGCTACCTAAAAATCCCTATGGATAGGAACCACTGCTCGGACACCGTCCAGACAATTTCTATTAAGGAAATTCACTTTGCCACCCCAGACCAGCATTGTTTCAAAGAAACGGACAAAAAAATGACCTCAGAGAGTCAAAGTATGATCGATCAATCTGCTGGAAAAGCTGGTTGCCCTAGGGCCTATGCCCCATTTCTGAATATGAGAAACGAGAGGGGAAGCTCTTCAAGCAAGCAATCCGTTACAGCCTGCGGTACCTGACAGACTTTAATGTGAAGCAGCAGCCACCAGTTTACATAAAGGAGGAGCAATCTGTTTTTAATTTCTGAAATGTCTCTTGCTGGATCTGGGTCTCTATTTAATCTGGTTCTCTGTTCTTGTTAGGAGGGTACTGTAAGTCAAAGTATGGAGAGAGATCGATTGCTCTGCTGAAGAAGCTGGTTGCCCTAAACCCCGTTTCTGAAGAAGAGGAACAAAAAGAAAAACTCTTCAAGAAATCGATCCGTCACAGCCTGGAGTACCTGGCAGACTTCACTGTGAAGCAGGAGCCACCAGTTTACACAGAAAGGGATAGGCCCAACGAGCTCGAAAAGGCACCACGATGGTGCATCATTTTACTGCAACTCTCTTCTATTTTAAAATTCTCAAACGTGTCTCTTGCTGGTTCTGGGTCTCCGTTTGGTCTGGTTCTGTATCCTTGTTAACGGGAGACTCTTTCAAATTTTGGTTTATAATATTATGATATTAGGGGAATACTTATTCAAATTTTGGATTATGTTATTGTCGCTATGATGAAAAAGGGTGACTGTATGCGCCCTGTCTTCCTAAAATATGACGGTATGAATAAGGATACCCGTAGATGTATGAATCAGGCAACTTGTACAGGCCCTGTAAACACTCTCGAAATGGAAGGTTTTATTACATTAATAAATATTTATTTTATACCAACAAAAGACAAAAAAACAGTTGATAGAGGTGGCATAACAAGGTTTTGTCGTCAGTTGGACAGTAAAATCGTGCCCTGATTTACTCTAAAAAGAGCCCTAAAATGTGGTCTAGAGACCATGGTCTCAGTAGCAGGTTCTCTGTTCGAATCCCCTTTGCACCTGGCACACTCTTAAATTGTTGTGTATTTTTTACTGAGGGTTTAAAAAAATAATAATAAACATACCTCGAAGGTCAAGCTCCCGCTCGCGAACTGGATTGAAATATTGAGGACAACGATAAATTAAGTCTGCGGTTACCCTCACCATCGTCTCCTACTTTCTTACTGTCCACCCAAAAACCTTCAAACTAACTTTATCAGCGCTGCGACTTCATTAATGGCCCATTCTCAGTCAATCCGCTGAAAGGAACCGTGCATGAGTTCTGCTAGCAGGGGAGGAAAACTATCAGATAGTTGCGGATTTTCAAAAGAAATGGCAACGTCAGGCCGAACTGCAAAAAAATATCAGCCAAATAGGAGTTTATTATTTCAATTTATTGGAATTGCGGAACTTCTTGTCTTTTTTTAAAGAATAATTAGTTAATCCTTCGTCTTTCATTTTAAAGAATAATTAGTTAATCCTTCGTCTTTCATCGTGTTAACCCAACCCTAACTACTTTGTTTCTCTTTTTTTTCGACGAATTGATAGTTTTGGAAATACATTAGTGTCGATTTAATGGTTAGGAATCTATGTTTTCTTCTAAAATGTTTTTTTAGACCATGGAACAATAACCTCTTCTTATTTCCACCGATTTTGAATCCGTGACCTCCAAGGAGATAACATATGTTCTTAATCATTAGGCCTACTCACGTGTTCTATGCTTCCTCCTAAAATGTTTTTCCATGGAGATAACACATGTTCTTAACCATTAAGCTTACTCAGATGTTCTATACTTCCTCCTAAAATGTTATAGGTTCAAATCTAGAAGGGGTAGGTTATGTATACATCTATAAGTTTAATAGTTATATCACTTCTGAAAAATTATCCCTTATCCTGCAAATAAGGTGGTCTCATACACTAAATTGGTGTTATGATTGAAAGTATGACTATGAATAAATATCTATTATAAATGAACAAAATAAAAAATAAAAATATTGAAGACAAGAGGTTTAATAAGATCGTTTTATGGATAAATCACTCACTAACCAGGGAAGAAGTCACTTTGTAAAATAGTGATCATATTAAAAATATTATTAGTGAAAACGTTGGGAAGAAATAATTTCATATTAAAAGTATTATCAATGAAACTATACACTAGACAATTCCTAAAACATAGGCGAAGAAATAATAAGTTACTGATCATATTAAAAGTATTATTAAATTAAAAGTATTATTAGTGATAGCACATTTCCTAAAATATTGGGGAAGAAATAATTTCTCATCTTTATGACATAAAAAGGATTGAAAATAAAAATACCCACATTAAAGCACAATTTTAAAACATTTGTTATAATACTAACATTCTTAACCCTTTACCTCGTCTCAACTATGGGAATTTTGAAATGTTTATCTTAAAACATTTTTAACATAAAAAAAAATTCTAAAAAACCAAAATGATTATTAACTTTTTAAAATTCTATAAAGCAAAGTTGTATGGGGTGAATGTTAATACCTACCAACATTATTATTATTATTTTGCCAATTTTAATTAATACAAAAATATATATATTATATATATATATATATAGTGTTGACTTTGATTTTTTTATTTCTTATAAAATTTAAAATGGAAAAAAATGTTTTTATTTAATTTTTTTAGTTTTCATTATGCTTTATACTTTATTGTAGAATAATTCACTACTTTCTATACAATTAAAATATTATAAAAATAAGGGGTGGCAAGTGCAGGGGGGATCTCTTGGATCCCAGAGGACATGTTGAACAAACCTTCGCTTGGGGTCTTGGACACAGGACCAACAATGAGGCCGAGTGGCTGGCACTCCTACAGGGACTACAATCCTTAGTCAGTAAAAACCTCCGCAAGGTAATGATCTTTGGAGACTCTTGGCATGTTATTTTCAAACTGATTAATGGTTACTCCTCCGGTTCAATTAATTGTCGTCGTCTGTATGACAAAGCAAAGCCTCTCATGACAAAATCCTATGAGCCATTCCACATTCTTTGCCACAATAATTCTACAGCGGACGCCTTGGCAAACATGGGGGCCTCCCTTCCTTAAGGTCATTACAGTCATAACGGAAGCGCCCCTTACACCAAATTCATCCCCTAATGGTTCGTTGGGATTACTCTCTCCTCTCACAAGGCAAGAGGTCCTCCCGCTCTTCACTCCTGGAAGTGGCTATTTCTACCCCTAAAGGCGTTATAAAGGATCTTCCCCATCTTTCACCTTATCCCTCCACCACCTTTCTTTCCATCTCCCCCTCCCCTTATTCCTCCTTCCCCATCATACTCCTTTCCCTTATTAACTTTTTACCCCCCTCCCTTATCCCTCCCCATACCCTTCCTCTCACCGCCTTGCGCCATCCTCCTACAGCTAGCTCCCACCTCGCGCTTCATCTCGAAGGGTCTCCTCGTTCTTTGTGCTATCCTGCCATTCCTCTTACCCCCGCCGCGTGGTTCATTCTTTGCCTGCATCCTCTCTCGGGTAATGTCGGCTTTATGGCTCACCACCCCCGGCTTAATGGCCCCACCTCCTCGCACGCTCCAAGTCTTTTCGACCATCTCGATATGTCTTCTCCTCGAAGCAGCCTACAAGCCCATTTCTCTCCCTCTCTCGGCTCTGTATATCATGAGATTCCTCTGGAGCGCATTCTCTTGGATGTAATTGCAGGTGTTGGTGAAGGGTGGCTACAGGAAATTCCGTGGGAAGCTCTCCCTCTCACTAGAACTTTCGTGAAGGAAAGGCTTGCCCTCGCAGCCTTCTCCTCTTGCTCCTGTAGCACCCTTACAGGCTCCTCGTTGTGGTTTTCGAACACTGATTCCGGACCCAGTCTCACGTCCGAAGCTCATTCAATCACTATTGAGAAAAGCACGATCTTGGGTTGTCACTGCTCAGGGTGGAAGGAAGGTGCAGTGGGCACCTTAGCCTGTAAAGAGGGTCGAAGTAAGGAGGGTGCCTCCCTGCAGCAGGAGCTAAAAGTGCTCAAATACATCCTCAATGGCCTCTCTGCTGAGAATCAGGCTTGCGTGTTAGCAGGCTCAATTCGTGCTTTGCATGGCAACTTCGCCCATATTGACCTTTCTCCAGGAATCGGCATAATGTCACAGGAAAATGAAAATGCTAGTATCATGGACGTAAAGAAGAATCTCAGGCGACTGTATGAGATGATAGCGATAGGCATAATGGATAATAAGGAAATAGCTCAGGAGGTCAAGAGCATGGGGGAAGTGGTGAGTTATACCTCTCTGCAAATAAGCAACCACGATGCAAGGATCGATGACAATGAGAACAATCTTAGGGAGATAATGGGTAAGGTTAATAGAATCTAGGAAGACCTCCAGTGTCTGATCAACATGAACCAGGGAAGCAAGGTGAACGAAACCACTGCAACTGCAGCGCACCCCATGGAGGAGGAGTCTGTGGTCCATCCCATGAAACTCAGACGCAATCCATAATTGGTTCTCTTTTAATTATGTCAATATGTTTTACTGTCTTTTGCTTTGTAGTCAGTTTATAAGGGTATACACTACCCCAGGCATTAGTTGTTTTGCAAATTCTCTGTGTGTAGTTTTTTGGACATCTCTTTGGAACAGTTTAGTGTGCAGCAATTTTGAACTGCAAGAACTCCATGTTCCCTTTATTTTCACTGTACTGAATGGTTGTGCACAGCTTGTTTTATAAAAACCCTTTTTAGTTTCTGTTAAAAAAAATATTATAAAAATAAAAATATTATAAAAGTATAATTAAATTGAAATATATAAAAGTCTTCAGGTGTAACTACTAGTTGGTTGGAGTCCAAAACCAAAGACAGTTTGACAAAACATTTGTTATAATAGTGACATTCTCAACTCTTTACCTCATCTCAACTATGGGGATTTTGGAATGCTTATCTTAAAACTTTTTTAAGCATAAAAATAAAATTCTAGAAAACCAAATGATTCTTAACTTTTTAAAGTTCTATAGAGCAAAGTTGTACTGAATGTCAATACCTACCATCATTATTATTATTATTTTTCCAATTTTAATTAATACCAGCCTAGATCCAAATCCTAGGCACTATCAAGCGTCGAGAGGGATCAAATCTCCCAAGGTGCAAACCTCCTTGAGTGCAATACCTGAGAAGATGTTTGCACCTCGGGAGATTTGATCCCTCTCGGCGCTTGATAGAGCCTAGGATTTGGATCTAGGTTGGTTTTAGTCATGGGCGGTGACACAAAACTGGAGTTTGATCAACATTGTAAAGAACAGGTTAAGTTGAAAACAAAGATAGAATTATCGGGACTCTTCTTTTGTTTTGCTTAGAAGAGACACATTCTACATTACTGTACATTTTTTCAACATTTCCACTAACAAAGATTTACAATTATAAATTTGATCTATTTCGACAATTGGTAGATTTTTTTAAGATAGATCTATGTTAGTAAAACACATTTGTAAATTATGAACTTGGGATTTCATTGCTGGCTACAATTTCCGAAACTAAGGAAAATTTAATATGCTTTCTAGCTTTGAAGTACAACAATTACAATATAATTACACTTCTTGTTTGAATTTAGAACACCCTCATTTGCATTTGGATATGTATAACATCGTTTTTGCTTATGTCTCTTCATGCAAACACCGATTCTCGAGTATGATATTCCTATCAACGACTATCTTGCGTGAGAAGCAACTAATTCAACTCAACTCTAACTCTCACATGGTGCTTGTGAAAGTTGGCCAGTTCTTTAGCTGGTTGGAATTGTTGTTAGATTCGACAGTCAAAACCATGCTCCCCTTGCTCAGCATGTAGCAAAAATGTAGTAGCATTTTTCAGCGCCTAGCTGAGTTTCGGCATGGTGGCAGAGATTGAGATGCTCTGCACCATTTTCACTTGATCCAAACATGGTTAGAAATTCGGTCAACCAACGATAGAGACTTGAAAGTACAACTGTAATCTTTTTAGAAATTTTAATGTATAATAATGACTTTAGAATTTGGTGAATACATTACCCTTACGGCAGCTCGCTTCGGCTCTGCTAGGGCTTCGGCTCCTCGGCGGCTCCAACTAGGGCTTCGACATGATGCCCCTTCCCAACCGGTGGCTCCCCTGCTTCTCCTCTTGGCAGACCCTCGACGACTCCTCTCCACCTTGCTTGCTTTCCCCCATGGCTCCTTATGTGGATGTTCCTCGTTCTTTCAGTGAGACGGTCAAGCGCAGCCTCGGTTCTAGTCCTCCTTTGCTAGTGGTGCATGAAGCCCTTGCTCTCACCATTCCTGTCATTCAAGATTCTATGGATCATGCTGTGCACTACTCCTCTCATGCTTTGGTTTGCAGGTTTAATGGACTCTAGCCCAGGTTATCAGATCTGCACTCTTGGGTCTCCTCAAAATGGAACCCTCTCTTAAAAAAGGGAGTCGTCATTTGCCCCTGTGCAAAAGGGTTTTTTATTGTAATCTTTGTTTCTGTAGAAGATAAGGATCTGATCTATGGCTCTGGGCCGTGGTTCTGAGGCAGGTCGGGTCTGTCCTTGCAACCTTGGTCCCCTTCCTTTGATGCTTCAATGGATGTTATCTCTTCGGCTCTAGTCTGGGTGAGGCTCCCAAATCTTCTTCTCCATTTCTGGGGTCTCTCCTCTCTGCAATCCATTGGGAATGCCCTCAGAAAGTTTCACAGCAAAAGTCAAGAAACTGAGACTGCCTTCACCACCTATGCCCGAATTTGTGTGGAAATGGATTTCAGCAAAGGATTTCCAGCAGAAATAATCTTAGATGGCAAGGGCTATTCTTGGACTCAAAAGTTAGATTACGAGCAAATCCATTTCAAATGTAGAGCTTCTTATGAGACAGGGCACTTAGCCCTCAACTGTAAACAAATTATGGAGAAAAATAAAAAAAGGAAAAACCATCGGAAGCCCACCTAGTGGATCGGTGCAAATTCTAACCACCAGTTAATCTGAAAGGACCCGGATCTCCCAAAAGGAACTCCAGATGATGAAAACAGCACTATCTCATCTCACCTTTCGAAGGAAACTCCAACGGATGAAATCAATAGTGAACCAGTTCAGCATCCCATGCAACCCCTCCCTTCCAAGTAAACCGTGGAGACACCAAAAAAGCCTACCGCATCAAGTTGGGCAGATCAAGCAGATGAAGAAGACCCTCTAACCTCTCCTCGTGTTAGCCAAGCAGCAAGCAAAGTCCAAGAAAACACCAAAGAATGGACAAAAGTCTCAAAAAAGAAGAAGCCCCCTCATTCAAGGCAACCTATAATAACGCGAAGCCACTCCAGCACCGTGAAAGAGTTCTCGACTTGAATTTTGTAAAGACAGCAGTATCAGTCTTTGACAGTTGTCTTTCAAAAGCAATATGAACTATGTAGATTTCTCTTCAGTGGTTACGCCACTGCTCTTTTAATTCAATCCATAACCGTTTTTGTCTGGAAAAAAAAATGACTTCAGAATTTGAGCATATCTTAATTTTGTTTCATTATGATTCACCGATGGATGGTACAATGCTCATGGAAAAACAATCTTGGGAAATGAAGGTATTGATTAGTGTTTGAAATAATATATTTTTTGAAATTTTATAGATTTTTTAGGAGGAGTTTATTTTTTATTTTCTTTATTTTTAATTGAAATTTGGTATAAAAAAAATTTAACAAATCTCTTTGAGTGCAATTTACCATGGGTTGTTTAATAAGCCTTGCATAGTTGTTTAGGAGGCCTTGCACATGGTTTTAAAACCATGTGCAAGGCCAACATATTTTTGTGCGTTAAATTTTCCATTGATATTACATGTGTTGAGAGAATATATCCATGTAAGCTTACTATCTTTGAAGTAGATAGCATGATAATCAATTAAAATGATAAGCTACTATCATTATAGGGATCAAATCCACTCAGGAATTAGAGGGATTCACCTACCAATCATTCTCAAGAGTGAAATGTCCACTCAGGAATTAGAGGGATTCGCCTACCAATCATTCTCAAGAGTGAAATGTCCACTCAGGATCTAGAGGGATTCGCCTACCAATCATTCTCAAGAGTGAAATGTCCACTCAGGAATTAGAGGTTAGAGGGATTCAATGTCTGTGTAGGAATTATCTACCAATCATTCTCGAGAGTGAAATGTGCAATTAATTTTTTCAATGTCTTGGTAGGAATTAGAGGGATTCGCCAATGTCTTATATCTTATATAATTTGAAATAATATATATTTTTTAATTCTTTTTAGAAGTAGTTTATTAGTTTTGATATTTTTTACTAAACACTGTCATTTATATTATGATTTATTCACTAATGATTTATAATTATATTTTAATTTAAAATTAAATTTAATATAAATTATATATATATATATATATATATTAGCCTTGCTGCGAGAAGAGGCTGCAACTGGGAGAGAAATATATAGGCTGACTAAATCGCTCCTCCCTTTGACCAATTAAGTATTTATTGAAGTGCCCTTGATGTTACATAAAAATATATTTCTCATGAAACATTTTCAGTTTTTTTAAAGAAAATGACACTAGAGGAAATATGTTTGAAGTAATGCTAATAGAATCACTTTAAAAGAATGAACCAAGGAGATTTGGCAGGAGCCCTAGAATGTTCGCCGCTAGGGTTCGCCTCTGTACAGCCCTGGGTCAGGGCCTGTCATTTTCATCATGACGCGATGTGCAGGTGACAGGTGTCTTTGTTTTCCCGGGGGTCGGGGTCATCTTTTCATTTTGTACTGGCTTTTTTCCGTTTTATCGTTTTGTTTTGGGGTGTGCAGGACTGCGACGTTTGCAGATCAGACGGTCTTTTTGTTGGCGGTTTCGAGGATAGGCGCATGCAACGGTTGTGGGTTTCTTCACATTTTACCCTTGGTTTTACTGTGGCGGTTACCGTGGTAAGATGGGGCTCGATGACCTGGTGGATTATTCTTTGGATCCGACGTCGGAGGGTGTCTTCCTTTATTCCCTGGGTCGCGACAGCCCGGGTAACAAAACTCTGTGGGGCGGTGATTTCCTTCCTGACTCGCTGCTCACTGACACGGATGCTACTTTCTCTCTATCTTCCTTGTTCACGGATATCCCTCATGTGCTACCTACTGAACCAGTTCCGGAGGTGGCGGACAACCTGTGCTCGGCGGAGATCGTTCATAACGACATGGAAAATGCACACATCAGGGGTTGCAATCCTTTGGGGCTTGGTGCTGATGGTGGGGTGGTGTCTTCGGGCGACGCCACTAATGGGGATGGGGATTTGAATGGCGGTGGTTCTGTGAAGGCTGTTTTTCTGGGTAAGGGTGATTCTGTTCCTGTGGGGACTCCTAATGAGCGTGTGACTTCTCCTCTTGGACACACTATTCCCAAGTGGAGGGAGTCGGTGTCAAAACTGCTCGGGGGAGTAGATGGTGGTGTTGGGAGCGGGACTGGTCGTAGTAGAAGGGCACTTGTTAAAAAGAGGAAGGCGGTGTGTTCCTACGCCCTTGGTGATGATATCAGGCGGTCTCAGGTTTTACAGATGGCCTCTTTTACCATGGTTGGTAAGATTATTGGGAAAAGTGTTTCGATGATCGTCATCGAAAATTGGATTAAGGATGAGTGGGTAGAAGAGCTAGGGGAGGTTCCTGAACTTGAGAGTTTGACGCGGGGGTAGTTCGCGCTCAACTTCTCTCAACTGGCTCATGTTAATTGGGTTTTAGCGAGGAATTGGTCCTTGGAACAGTGCCTGGTTCTGCTTAAAATGTGGACTCCAACCTTCGATACGTCTCGCGAGCGGGTGGATGTGATTCCTATTTGGGTGCGCCTTACGAGTCTTCCCAGACAATACTGGTTGGAGGAACATTTTATCAACATTGGCAACGTTTTGGGGACCTTCCTTGAGGCTGATATGTCCTTCAAGGTCACTAAGCTTCAAAGGGTGGCACGGATTCTGGTGAATATAAATATGAGGGATGGTTTGTATGAAGAAATCCATCTCTTGTGGGGCAACAATTTCTTCAAACAGCAGCTGGATTATGAAAATATACCTTTTAGATGTCGCCGCTGCCACTCATATGGTCATCTAGCGGTTGACTATTCCCTTGGGGTTCGTATGATAAATGGCCGCGACACACAAAAGGGCACTCGGGGATATGGCTCTAGTAGAGGCATGTCTTCGCCGACAGTGGGTCCATCGTCGTCTGATATGGATGAGGGGCAGGTGGAAGTGGAGGAATTGATTCCTTCTGTAAGGGAGGTTGCTATGATTCTGAGGGCTATGGCTGAGACAGTGGTTGTTACTGGCCCTGAATTGGAGGCGCCTTCTGCGGGTACCACTACTTCTACCCCTTCTCCGTCTTTAAATTTGTTTAATAATATCTTCAATATCTCTGGGGTGGACTGGATGGGGAATAAACTCAAGAGCCTATCTCTCTCACCACTTCCTTTGGCATCATCTACACCCTTTTCTGCTGCATTTGATGAGGTTGTCATCCCCCCACTTCCTTTGGTGGTCTCTTCACACCTTTCTGAAAGCACTGATGATGAGGGAGTCCCAACGTCCTCTGCCCCCGTATTGATTGACATTGAGCCTCCCTTATCCCAATCCTTGAATGGGCCCGGGCTATTACCTTAGGTCGAGGAAAACGATACTACCTGGGGGTTTGGGGAAGGAATCACATCCTGTTTCTCGTGGGAGAGGCAGAACCTCCTTTCTGGCAAAGGCCCAGTCCGGGGCTCGGAAGGATCTACATGAAGGGAAACAACTTTCTATTGAACAGGCACTTAGAGCTGTGCAGGCCCAGAAAAAGGGCCGGGGATGAAGATTATGTCTTTCAACTGTCGGGGTCTGGCAGGTCCCCTCAAAAGACCTACTTTACGTAGGGTGTTTGACCTGAAACATCCTGATGTGATGCTATTACAGGAAACTTTAGGTGTAGGTGAGATGATTATAGCAAAGTTGGAGAGCTGGTTTTTGGGCTGGAAATTTGTGACCTTGGATGTCCGGGGTCGGTCGGGGGGCTTAGCCATGGGGTGGAATACTCGTGTGGTGAAAGCTCTGAATATTTGGGGTGTGGATTCTGTTTTGGGGATGACACTACAAGGTTTGGACCAGGGGGCCCCTGTGGATGTTTTCAACATCAATGGCCCTTATCTAAACCGCATTCCCTTTTGGGAAAACATATTCAACTTGGATCTGTTCAGAGGAGACTTGGTTATTATCGGAGGTGATTTAAATTTTTCTTTGGGACAGGCGAAAGTCTGGGGACCTTTTGCTCGTCCTAATTTATTGACTAATAACTTCTCTCAGAAGCTCATTGAGAGGAACTGGCTGGATATTAAACCTGTTAAGTTAAAGCCTACTTGGCATAACAACCGTTGTGGGGAGGGACGTGTGGCTAAGCACCTAGATCATTTTTTGATCTCTGAAATGATGATGGAACAACTACATTTCATTCGACAATGGGTGGGCTGTGGAGGACATTCTGATCACTTGCCTATTTTCTTGGAATTTCGGAATGGTCCTATCAGGCCACCAAGTCCCTTGAAATTCAATAAGACTTGGTTAAAGGATGAATCTTTTTGTCATATGATTCTTACAAATTGGGACCCTTTTAACCCAGACAGCCGTCTGACTGCGCCTTTACAATTTGCTACAATTTTTTCCCGACTCAAAGGTTTGATTAAGAGGTGGGCTGGGGAGAAGCGTAGCAGAGAAGATCTTGAATTGAGACAGATTGAGAAGGAAATTATTAACATTATGGACTTGGAGGGCGGGGGTTATATGAATCAAGATACAAGAGATACTCTGGTTAGGTTGCAGGGAAGAAGGATTACTATTCTTTTGGACAAGGAGGAAACTTGGAGATTGAAAAGTAGAGCTATATGGCTTGAGTGTGGAGATGAAAATACAAAAAAAATTCACTCATTTGCTAGGGGAAGGAAGGCACAAAACACTATTTGGAGCTTGGAGAATTCTTTGGGTAGAAGACTCGAATCATTCAAGGATTTGGCTAGCCTTGGGGTTGAACACTTTCAACATCTTTTTCAGGCACCGGTGGATGCACAACTGGTGTATATTTTGCGTATTACACAAGTTTTTCCTAGGTTTGTGGGGGAGGAAGAAAATCTCTCCCTGATGGAGGAAGTTTCTGAAGAAAAACTTAAGATGGCGCTGTAGAGCTTTCAGAAGGACAAGAGTCCTAGGCCTGATGGTTGGACTATTGAATTTTTTACTAAACTCTATGAACTTTTGGGGGGTGAGATTCTGAAAGTGGTGGAGCATACTCGTTTATCGGGGAGGATCCCAGCATGTTTTAATTCGACCTTTATTGCTCTGATTCCTAAGGTGGATAATCCAAAAACTCTGTATGACTTCAGACCTATTTCTCTTTGTAATTGTATTTATAAGGTGATTTCGAAGGTTATTGCTCGTCGTTTGAAGGATATACTATCAAAGCATATTTTAGCAGAACAATTTGGTTTCCTACATGGTCGTCAGATTCATGAGGCGATCGGGGTGGCTCAGGAAGGTCTTCACAGCATGAAAACTCGCAATCTGATGGGAACAATTTTGAAAATAGATCTCTCGAAGGCCTATGATAAGGTAAGTTGGACATACATATATATGTTACTTATTCATCTGGGTTTTGGGATTGGTTTTGTCAGGTGGATTATGTGTTGTGTCACTTCGGTGTCTTTCTCCGTTCTGATCAATGGGGCGGCATCACCTTTCTTCCATGCGGAGCAAGGATTGAGGCAGGGTTGTCCTTTGTCTCCACTTCTTTTTCTTTTGGTTGTTGAAGGCTTAAGTCGTCTACTCTTGGAGGTTCATAGGGGGGTAACTTTAATGGTATTGACGTCTCACAACAACTGTAGATCACTCATCTATTGTTTGTCGATGACGTCCTTGTTTTCTGCTCTGGAACCATTCATGATTTGAATACACTTGATAAGATATTATCCCTCTTTTCCTCTGCGACTGGTATGGAGATTAATGAAAACAAATCTACTATCACTACTCATCTATTAGAGTATGTTGAAGTTGGACATGCTACGGTATGTTTCCCTTTTTTGAGGGTCACTTTGGATGATGGACTTAAATATCTAGGTTTTTTCCTGAAACCAAACAATTATTTGAAGAAGGACTAGGTGTGGCTGATTGAAAAGCTGGAAAAACGATTACACTCCTGGAGCCATCGGTGGCTATCTAGGGTCGAGTGATTGGTTCTAGTTAAAGGTGTGCTTGAAGCGATCCCAATGTACTGGATGTCTCTCTCGTGGATCCCTAAAGGTATACTGGAAAAAGCTCGTCGGATCTGTTTGCATTTCCTGTGGAATGGGAAAAAGGAGGCTGCGGTTACTCCTTGGGTTAGATGGGATAGGATTTTTAGGCCAAAGTCATTGGGGGGATGGGGTCTTAAAAATATTTTCCTTTTGCTGAAGCCTTGGCAGCAAAGGGGGGATGGCGCTTGATTCATGCTGATAATCTGTTGACCAGGGTAATTCATGCGAAGTATATTGCTCTAGATTCTATATTAGAATGGATTAGGAATCATGCGAAGAGTCACAGGGGGGGTTCAGTCATCTGGAAAGCGGTGATTAAATCCTTTGCAGTTATAGGGGAAAACCTTGTTTGGAAGGTTGGAAATGGCAGGAGGATTCGAGTGGGGGAGGACCCATGATTGGGGTGTAATGGTGGGTATCATTTGTCTGAACCTTTGGTGGACTCTCTCAGACAACGTGGTATAACTTTTCTGTCACGACTTTCTTCTCCGATCCAGGTAAATAGGTGGAATCAGGATTAGCGCCCAACTAATTTTTATGAACTGCCTGCTAGGGAAGAGGCTGCACTGAATGAATATATTCGACAACTGCAGGTATCTATGGTGCAACTAAGGGAAGGGGAGGATGAACTAATCTGGCATTTGGCGCCTTGTGGGAGATATACCCCAAAGGCGGGATATACTCTTCTTAGTTCAGCTGGTAATGATCAGGGGTTGGTTTGGTGGTGGAAGCGGATTTGGAAATTCCACTGTCCGCCAAAATGCAAACTATTCTAGTGGTGCATTCTTGAAAACAAGGCTCCGGTGTGGGAAAATCTCCATAAGCAGGGAATTATTGGTCCTGGCTGGTGCGTCTTATGTCGTGCAGAAGAGGAATTGGTGGTACATCTCTTCCTTAAATGTAATTACTGTGTGGAGGTATGGAAAGAATGTTGTAAACTCTTAGGATTGGGTCCTGTATGTTGATGGGAAGGGGTTACCATTCTTGATACCTGGGAACGTTGGCGTAGAATGGAAAAGGAGGATATTATGAGGGTGCTCCCACTTCTGGTTTCCTGGGGTATATGGCTGGCCAGGAATAATGTGGTGTTCAAGGAGAAAGTTTGCACACCGACTATTACGGCGGGACAGACTTGTGGGGTTGCATTGGCTTTTCCCAAACATATTAGGGTCGCGAAGCATAGGGAAATTCTTGAGTTGGAGATTGATAGAACATCTCCCTGGGGATTTTTTGATGGTGCTTCACAGAATATGGTGTGTGGGGGGGGGGGGCGGGGGGGCTATTATTCATCTATCGGAAAATCATTCATTTGAAATGATGGCTGGGCTGGGAGAGGGTGGAAATAATCGGGCTAAACTTTTAAGTTTGAAGATTCTTCTCATCTTTGCAGCAGAAAAGGGGTGTAGAAGCCTAAAGGTTTTTGCTGACTCTTTAAATGTGATCAAGTGGGTTAAGAGGATCCAAGCATGCAGAGATCTTCTTTTACAAAACATTTTATTATCTTCTGGGATATCATGGAGTCTTTTGATTCTATTTCATGTGAACATTTCTACAGGGAGAACAACTACCAGGCGGACTCAGCTTCGAAGGAGGGGATCCAGTTGGTTGCAGGCGTGTGGAAGATTAAGGAGTGGCTAGATGGTGTTGTTTCTCAGTATTATCATCGTCCCTTCATAGAAGGGGTGATTATATGAGGCTGGGGTTTTTTGGGCTCTTGTGTGGAACACATCTATATTATGATGTTTTTGTTTTCCTATTTCTATGACTGTCAGGACAGACTATCATATGACTTTGCTTTGATATCTATGAGTTTTCTTGCTCATATACATATGTATCCAGATCGTTTTTTTGTTTTCTGTACTGTGATTGGGTGGGGTACCCTTTCGATTTGGGACTGTTTTTGTTTCGTCGACCTCGTATGTCGATTGCTGAACTCTGTTTATAAATATGCTATGCATATCTACAAAATGTAATTTTGTCTCTCTTCGGATGAAATAAAATTATGCTTTTTTTCCTTGGAAAAAAAAAGAATCACTTTAAAAAAAAATTTAAACAAAATGAGTTGCAATAGACTAAGGAGAATATAAAAAATAATGGAATCAATGTATATGTGTATTTATATACACACCAGAATATTCTTGAATTACTAACTCAATAATTAAATATGATTTTAAAAAAAGACAAATTGAATTTTAGAAAATAAATAGCTATTTCAAATGCCCACTTTAAAATTTATTAGACCAATAAAACTTCTTATTTTTATAAACGAAGTATATTTTTTTTCATTAAAATTTGTTAAACCAATGAAACTTCTTACTTTTATAAACAAAGTCTATTTTTTTTTCACAAGGCATGTAGCATCTATGGTCATAGTTTAGAACCCTGCAACTTCATGCATCTGAAGATGGTGTTGCTTGGTCTCATTAATAGCAATATCATCAATTTTTTTCAGCTCCATTTCTCCTTCATGAAATATTTTTCAGCTATAATCGTATATCATATAATAGTATATGTAAGCTCATGATTTGATTATTTCCATTCTGATATATACTTAAAGTTTTATATTCTCACATTCCTTTGTAGTCAAATAATATTCAAGTTACTAAGAGAACATATTTCGTAAGACATTGAACTCTGATCTCACACCCAAACAGAATCATGTTACACATACTTTCATATATTTACTCATGTTCATGTGTATTGAGTATCATTGATAAAGCAGAAAAAGAAAAATAATGAATAGTTACCAATAGTAAATAATCGTCAGAACACTTGGGACATCCAGAAATAATATTTCATAAGAACTTGATTGAACAATCTTAACTACTGTAATATTGTAATTCATGATCAATTTAAGTCGGTTTAGAATCTTAGGCTTGAAACAATATAACAATATAAATGGTCTCAGATGTATAGATGAGAGTTGTGCATTGCTTATACTTATGGGATGGATGCATTAACAAAAATAGGAGTCAACTACTTAACCGACCATTTGCACCGATCGGACGGCCGGCAACGTCGGATGTGACCGCTCACGCGAGCCAGGTCGTCCGATCAGTGCAAATGGTCAGTTAAGTAGTTTACTCCTATTTCAAATAATGGTGGTCTTTTATCCTGCGTAGCATCTCAGTCGGTCAACGTCTCGGTCGGTCGCAGGAGGAGGTCGCGCAGAGAGGAGGTCGCGGGAGGAGCTTGTGGGAGAGAGCCTAAACAACAATGTTTCTCCAAATAAAGAAAAATTCACAAAAATAACCAAGTTATGAGTTAAAACCTGTGGAATTCTGAATATTATACTCCTAACAACAGTTCTATAGACAGCCTCTGGGCGCAATAACCCAACACGGCAACCCCCCACCACATAAATTTAACAATAAAAACTAAAATCATATTGGATCACTTCAGATTTGTTATTTTTGGATGAACATAATAATGAGATGAGGAAACACAGCTAAATAATACTAAGCTTTTATAAGTTGAAGATCTCTTTTTCCCCTTGAATTGTAAAAATAGAAAAACCTCATTTTACCCGCCTGAAACATAAAAAAAATATTATCGATATCTATAAATAGAATATAAAAATTATTATATACATCTGGAAATATATGATTTTACCAGCATGAAACATAAAATATTATCCATATCTGAAAATATCATGTAAAAGATATTTCAATGATTTTTTGAAAAAATAAGTGTGAAGGAGTGACACTTCAAAAACATAAAGTTGAAATACTACTATTTAATATTTAAGTCAAAACTATATAAAAAATGGACAAAAAACATATGCATTCTAATATAGCATGTCAGAAATGTGAAAAAAAACATGCTAAAATATATTTATGAGATCCGGTTGTTAAGATCACGCTGGTGGCCTTTGGGTTTTGATATATCTAAATCACTCCGAGTCATTTGCACCCTTCATTTTGGTGGATTTTTGGAGCTTTTTGTTGTATCTGTTTTGATTATCATTTTAGCATTTCATAGTAAATGTTAGGCAATTGTTGAGACACTGTTGTATTGTTGATGATCATCTCGATAATTAAAATTTTTATTTATTACTTTTTACTTAATGACCTACAAAACTAATAAATGGATTACATCTTAAATTTATATTTATTAAGTAAAAAGTTATAACATCTCCCTCATAATTGGCAATATTATTTATAACCGACATAACGTTACAACATCTCCCTCA